>NBZP02000054.1:4685732-5101862 GCA_002236755.2 Dothistroma septosporum
ATTAAGCTATAAACGACCTAAAAATTATAGAGTAAAGAGATCTCGACGAATTATATTATATAAGACCTTAGAACAAGAAATACTAAGGCGATTATTACTCTATAAGTCGTATAGTAAAGCTTAAACGACTGTTAATTATAGAGTCTTTAAGTAAGACCTTAGGCTAATATACCCTAAGGTAAGATAGACGTAAAAACCTAGAACTATTTTATTATTAGGGGTATTTATTAAAGTAGTATAGCGCTTAAGAAGACTCTTATAAAGGGACGCTTTTATAAAGAAGTCTTAATACTAAGATTAGAGGATCTATCTTAGTAGTATAGCTAGCTCTATATACTTTATACCTTAAGCTATTAGGTTACTTTATCTTAAGTAACTCTAACTAAGCTTATAAAGTAATAATAGAGTCTTAATAGCTATTTAGCCCTTATAAATTATTAGTATACTACTTATTATAGTAGTTTATCGAGGCCTACTTATATATATAAGTAGAGATCCTAAGTAATAAAGTAGATACCTACTCTTTAGAGATAGGACTATCGAAGTATATATATATATATACTTAGGCTTTAACCTCGATTTTAAGAAGGGCTACTCCTGGACTAGCACTTTAATCCGTTATATCGGAGCGATTATATATTTAAGCTATAAGAAGTAACTATAGGCGGTTACTAGAGCCCTTAACCTATAGTTAAAGAGGTCTTTTACCTAGCTTAAGGATGTTTTTAATAGAAATCCGACTAGGGGGGTAGTTAACTCTATAGACTCTCTAAATCGCGCGTACTATACCTTATAGCAAGCTATACTAGGCCTTAGGTACCCTTAATAGTATAGAATATAGGCTATTAATCTATTATAAAGAGGAGAGTATACTCCGTTAGCCTATAAACCCCTTAAACGATAAGTCTTTAATCTCTAAGAAGAGAAGTTCTTACGTTCTTAGGCTTATTAAGAGTATTATCTGCCTTAATAGGTTATAACAATATAAAGCTTACGGGGGTATATTAGTTTATATAAGCTTTATATAGTTACCTAGTAGGACACTATTTATAAGTGGATATAAACTACTATTCTTAGTTAAGTTACGACTTTAAGAGTAGAAAGTTATTTAGAATCTTCGTTAAAGTTATTATTATTAATCGACTATAGCCGTACTAGGCTAGCGCCGGATTAGTAGTATCTAATATAGTTAGGATTACTACGTAACCTAGCTATTATCAAATCTAGAACGTTCTAGACGGTCTAGAAGTCGAGTTATAGAATTAAATAGAAGATTCTACTTATAACTTCTTAAAAATCTACGACTATTAAAAGTAATGCTACGTAATAGATTATGTAGTAATAGAAAGTTCTAGGAGTCTATAATAGAATATAAATAAGAGTAGATATAACTCTCTAGATATGAAATAAGTAACTAAGTAAGTCTACTACTCTTACTACTCTATTACAACTATTATTCCGACTATTATACTCGATTTACTACGACTATCCTAAGGCTAGCTTCTACTATTTTCGACAATTTGATATCGGGTTACAAAGGAACTTCTAAGGTACTAAGAAGCCTTAGTAATATCGTAATTACCTCTTAGAATAACAAAAACCTTCGTGATTTTTCTTACCAAATTAATTAAGCTTTTCCTTTAATAAACGATAATCTAAGAAAAGGAACAAAATATTTTTCTACTCGTACAATATAGTCTTAGGCTCAAATAATACGTTACTAGATATATTAATCAATTAATTAAATACTTATAACGTTCTTATTATAATATAATAATAAAGAATAGTATTTAGTCGAAACCAAATACTAGCTATTTACGATTACTTCTAGAGTAACGTATTTATCTTCTTATAGTCGTATATCTTTTTCGGAGTCTCTCTATTTTATAACCTAAATTGCCTCTATTCTAGTAAGGTCGAATTCGACGATTTTTGAACAGCTTTCCCAAGTATCTAATATTCTTATATAGGCTTATCAAGACTATAATAAGTACTATATAGTCGATATAGGGAAGTAATTAAATATATATCTTCGCTAAATATATTTTATAAATCTCTTATATAGAGAAGAAAGAGCATTAGTAGAGTCAGGCTACCTTATAGAATCTTCGTCTTTATAGAGCTAGAGTCTTTAGTATTCGAATTAATTTGAAGTCGTAATTGTCTTTCTAGAAGAAAGGACGAGGTCTTTACTATTAATAAGGCTAGAACTTAGTTGTTTTTAATAGATATAAGTAATTGGTTCTTAGTAATATAGTCGACTTAAGTTTATAAGCTATATATTTAGTATATAGTAAGGATAATAGTACTTGAAGCGAGATCGTTACTATAAGAGTAATATTCTAGTAGAGATACTAGAGTATACTAGAATATTCGCAATATTATAATTATAACGATTACAAATATCTTACTCTAGCTATAATAGGCTAGGACTAGACTAGTAGTATTGAACATAGATTACGTACGTAGTATTACGCACGTAACTAAATTAAGAAGAGTCTACTTCTACTAGATAGAGTACTAGGTTATTAACTAGAATGTTCTAGAGATAGCTTCTTATAAATCCGCCTCCCTAAGTATAGTTACGCCTATATAATAGATTACGTAATATAGAATACTCTAGAGATCTAGTACTAAATATAAATAAGAGTAGAATTAGCTCTCTAGATAGGTATAAGTAACTAAGTAAATCTACTACCCTTAGTACTCTATTACGACTATTATCCTAACTATTATACTCGATCTACTACGACTATTCTTAGGACTACTAAGGCTAGCTTCTACTAATTACCCTATAAAACTTATAAGACGTATTAATAATTTAAGGTATAAGCTAAAACGGAATATTAGAGAGTATAGTTTCTTTACTAAGAACTATTTACTCTTTTTAGATAAGCTAATTAATTAATAAATTGAACAATTCGTCTATTAACGTACTATTCGAGTCTAAGACTAGATAATCTAGCTAGGCTAAGCTTAGTAGCTTTATTTCTACTATAAAGAAGAAAAGCTATAGCTAAAAAACCTCTTCTTTTAATTTTAAATATTCTAAATTTCGAATATATTACTAAAACCTTACCTCTAGAATTTTCCTAGCCCCATAACTCAAAACTTAGTATAAGTAAAGGAAAGTTAGTATATATTAGTAGTCTATAAGATATTTCTTTATATATAAAAGGAGAAGAGATAAATAGAAAGTTCTATTTTTATTCGAGAGATACTAAGGTATAGCTATAATAACTATTTCTAGTTACTTGTCTTATTAGTCTATAAAAGGGCTACAAAATAAGCTACTTTCTGCCCGAAATAGGTCTATATCTTAGATATTATTCCTAGGCAAAGTTTTCCTCTAGTAGTAAGTACTAAGCTAATACCTAAAAGTCTAATACTAATACCTAATAGTAGGATCGCCTCTAGAGTAGACTTCTATAAGCTCTTTCTACGTGTTTTATAGAGCTACTAGAAAGATAAGACTAGTCTTAGACTTCTTAGAGTCGTATATTTCGAATACTACTATTGTTTCCCTAAGTAGGACTAAACTTAGTATAGTAGAGTTACCCCTAGATTAATTAATTGATTAGCTTATCTATTAAAGTACTATTTAAGTCTAAGAATATATAATATAGGTAGAAAAATCTACTATTCCTTTACTTTAAATTATTATTTATTAAAGGAAAAGCTCAACTAATCGAGCAAAAAATTCTCTAAAGGTTATTATTGTCCCGTAGGTAATTACGATATTACTAAGGCTTCTTAGTACCTTGAAAGCTCCTTTGTAACCCGAACTTATAACTTAATTTATGCCTATAAATATTTCTTATATTGTCTTATTCTAAGTAAGACAAATTTATATCTATATCTTGTTTTAAAAAGCTAAGCTAGCTATATTCGAATATATATACGTATAAACTCGTAAAGCGCTTTAAATTAGCAAAACCCTAAGTATTCTATCTCCTCTATTTTAACTAGGCGTACCTTATAGTATTAAGTAGAGTCTTGAGGTCGAAGTTAGAGGCTAAGAGAGAGTAGTTTATCTAGCTAGATCTAGGTATCTTATTATATCTTATACGTTATACTATTCTTGTTTCGATAATAAGTCTTTTTACTTATTACTTTTATGTCTATCTTTAGTTACTAGGCTCTTATTTATTATAGATTTTTGAAGTATTTCGTTACTTATTACTTATTTATTTACTTATTTATTCGTCTTTAGTCGTTTTATCTCTTAAATCGAATCTAGTAGGCGTTACTTTCTAAGGGAGTATTCGAGAGAAAGAGACTTAGTTTCTCTTCTCTATAGAGAAGATACTTATATTATCTACTATATAAAGGTACTCTCTATAGATAACAAGTTACCTCTAGAGACTCTACTTTAAAAGTTTAAGTTACTCTATTTTTTCTATTTATTTATACTTTCTTAGTAATACTTATAGATAGCTATCTCTATCTTATAGATTAGGTCTTCTTAGATAAACTCTAGGTCTTCTTTCTATCTATATTACGAGACGCCGAAACGTACTTAAGCTACGTTACGTACAAAACGCAAAGTATAATCGAAATGTAAGTAATACTAAAGTACGTACGTTATACTAGCTAATACCTTAAACGCGCGTACTAATCGTACGTATCCTAGGTTAGGTCTTGCCCAAACGTAGAGTACGACTATTATACTACCTAGGTTACGATTATAACTAGCTATAGTATCTTAAAAGTTCTTTAAATATACTAGTAGTATTTAAGGGATTGTCCTATAGCCTTCCTAGTAAACTAGACTAAGTCGACTTTGTAATACGTAGTATTATAGCAATAAAGTCGTTCTATTATTATAGTAATACTATAAAAGGTACCTTAATATTAGCTACTATATCGTAACGTCGTATCTAGGGCTACATTTTATCCAATCCTTTATAAGATATCGATAGCCTATATTAATACTAGTCTTCTATACTTCCTATATATTATATTGTATACTAAGGTATTAGGATACTATAGCGCTTAATACTTTAAGAATATTAGTAGTATAATATAGGTACTATATCTATTCTTCTAGCGTCTCTATTAGCTAAATACGTATAGAAAGTAACCTATCTTTATTTACCTATTACTTCAACTTATTTATTATAGGCTCGTCTAGTACGCCTTCGTTATCTACTTACCTATCTAACCTATACTAGTTTACCTACTCTCTACCCAAATACGCCTTATACTACAAGTATTCTTCCTTTGTATTCTAGGTAAATATCCGTTTAATCTAAGGTAAGACACGATACTAACTATTGCCCTTATTCCTTAACTTAGTAGTAGAGAGCTAAAAGAACCTACTAATATTAGTATTATGTAGTAGGGAGAAGTACTAGGTACTTACTCGTTAGAGCTAGACTCCTTGGGCTTAGTAGTATCTATAACGCCTTTGTTATTATTACTTCCTTTTGCTACTCTTTAAGAATTATTAGTTTTATTCTCTATTACTATAAACTAGACGTACCTTATTAAGAGTAGTAGGCTCGACGTAAATACTACGTCTTTACTACTATACCCTTCGCATCTATTAGATATTATACTATCTATACTACTTTCCTATTTAGTATAGTATTCTTTGTTTACTCTATCTTTGTTAATAGTAGTAATACTACTTATAGTATTCCTCTCTAGTAGTACTTGTTTAGGTTCGTACTTAGCCTACTAATTACTACTATTCTATAGTAAGGAGAGTACTTACTCGTATATTAAGTTAATAGTACTATCGTTGCTATTAATCTACTAAGCCTTATTAGTATAAACAACCCTAGACCTAACTATAGAGCTATTCTCGTACCCTATAAGCTCGTAGTTGTCTTAATCTCTAAGCCTAGCTTTGCTCTAACTATAGATATTAAGGCTCTTATTAGTATTCTTATTACCTTCGTAGTTAGACTCTCCGAGCTTGTTCTCTAGGCTAGCTAATAGCTTACTAGTATAAATATCCTAGTAGAAGTAGTAGTAGTTATCCTTCTTATTGTTACTTGTCGAGGCTATACTATACTATAGAATAGATAGGATCTTCGCCTTATATATATCTAGTATTATCTACTTGTATAGCTAGGTAGTATTATATTTATTAACTCTTACCTCTATGTCCTCAACATAGACGTAGCTCTCTCGTAGCTAGTTAGATTAGTCTCTCTTAATATATCTTTTTATAACTATCTAAAGAATATAATATACTATAGTATATACGAAGATTACTAAATACTACTAAATTAGCTAGAAGTATCCCTTACCTTACTTCGATAAAGTAATACTACCTTTGTCGAAGTAAGTAGTATAAAGTATATTATATACTAGAGGCCTAATCTATTGTTTATACTATATCTAGTTAGATTATAATTATTATATTAGGCCTTAACATATCTCTAAACTCTCTTTATATAACTATATATCCTTCTTTAGTATCTCCTTCGTAACCTTACTCCAAACTCTACTAGTAGATAGTAGATATTATTTAACTACTCTCTTTAGCTTTATTGTAATATTTGTATAGTAGTTATAGAGCTTCTCTCTTATCTAGAAGACATTAGTATATAATTCGCGATAATATTAGGCTAACTTCCCTATATATAGACCTAGGTATTATATATATTCTCGTACTAATATAGGATCTCCCCTATACTTATAACTAGTAGTATTTTCTACTACTCCTTCTATATATAATCTACTACTATTGTTAGTACTATATTATCGTTATATATATTAAAGGCTTTCTCTTAACTAGAGTATACTCTTGCTTTAAATAGTACTATAACGAAATTAAAATGGAATTTGACTTTAGGATTTAGTCTCTATACTCTAGATAGTAGTAGCTTATACTCAAATCTATCTATTCCTATTATAGCTTTATTAATGTCTATAGAATCTTATAATAATTAAGCCGATTACTAGTACTTAGCTAGAGGCTAAATCGTCTATTTGTAATATTAGTATTATTAATCTAAATATAGTAGAGATATTACCTTTCGACGCTTATCGAATATTAGCCTCGGATTTATTCTCTCTAATAGACTACTAACTCCTATATTACTACTATCGAAGCTCTAGGTCGATACCTTTTACTTAAGATTATCTAGAGCTAGATAAGACTATAAAGATAGAAAGCTACTACTACTTAGAGCTAGACGTAGCTATAAGGACTATAAGGTATTAGTATTATATACTACTACGCGTAGCTATAGCCTAGTTCTAGTAGCTATACGACTATCTAGAATATATTACGCTTAGACTTAGCTCTATAATAAAGTAGAGAAGAGACTAGTATTGTTATAGTATCTACTCTATAGTAGAGTACTAGATTTAGTAGTAGTAAAGAGAAGACAACTAGCTATAGTAGCTTATAGTACTATTACTTAGGTTTATTCTACTATAGTTAGTTTATCTTCTTCTATACTATATAGTATATACTCTACGTAAATTAGTATAGATATATATAGTAAGTATCAATCCGTAATAACGTCTCTTTAACTACTAATAACAAGATATCGTCGACTCGTAGTATATTATTAGCTAAATAGTAGTATAGATACGCGTTATAAAGGAGAAGAGAAGGAAAGGATAGTATATTATTTACTAATCCTCTACTAAATATAGTAGACTATACCTACTCTAAGTATATTAGCTAATCGGACGTATATATTTCGGATATATTTCGCCAAACGTATTATACTAATATATAACTACGACTTATTTACTATTATAAATACTATAACGTACTATAATCTATTCCCTTCGCCCTAGTAAATAACAAGTCCTACTATAGTCTACGTAAGCCTCTATATAGTAAGTACTATAGAGATAGTATACTTACCTTTACTAACTATTACGTTAGGCGAAATATAAGTTTCGCTCGAGAGAAATTAAAGTTATTAACATAACTACTATAAGCAAAGATTCCCTATAGCCTTTACCTTACTAATTACTTATATTTAAGCCTATTATACCTCTATCTTATAAGAAGACCAAACTAGCTACGTACTAGAATAAATGGAATAGATCTTTACTAATTGAGATTATCTACTATCTAGTATCTTATTAAGCTCGGAGGTATATTAGCTAACTAAATTATCGAAGTCTCTCTACTAGATTATCTCTAGTCGAGATTATACTATAGAAAGAGGTAAATCCTATAGAGCTTAGATAGCTCTAGCTTAGAGTTAAATAGTTAGAGAATACTCTAGATAATATCTACTAATACTTAATATCTTCTAGTTTTAATAGAGAAAGGCTAAAAGTATTAATATCGATAATATACTAGTATACCTACTAGTAGCTATTGTTACTACTATCTAACCTCTACTAGAAACGTAGATTCTACTAACAAGTAGTAGAGAGAGTAAAGATATAGATATTAACGTATAGAGTAAGGTACTAGTTAAGTTCTATTATACTATTATTAAGTCGTTCCTATACTTAGAACCTATCTAGCTCCTTATATAATTCCTTATAATAGTTAGTAATTGTATTTTCTCTACGTTAGTATATTATTGCCTACTATACTCGACTCTACTAACTATAAAGAATATATCCTTACTAAGTATTACTAATACTACTACTCTAAACTATACTACCTTACTTATAGGATAGTATATCTTCTCCTTCTATATCTAGTAGACCTTGTCGACGTTTGGCTAGAGTTAAACGTATAAGGCTAGCCTTAATAGGAAGAGGTCGTAATCTAGTATATTAATATTACGCTTCTTTTTCCTTAGCTAGTTCTTATCTAGTTCGTATAGCTAGTAGACTATAATCGAATCTACTCTCTTCTATAATACCTATACTAGCTTCTTCTAAGTATCTTCTACTAACAAATACTATAGAACGTATATATTTAAGTAGCTATTATTACTCTACTATATTTCGTTCCTTACTCTAGGTAGTATATTAGTACGTTATATACTAGAGCTACGAGAATCGTAATTGTAATATCCTGAGAGTCGTTTGGTTCTTCGTCTAAAATTAGAGTAGATTTTGTATACTAGATAATTAAATACTACTATACTCTCTCTCGTCGATATAGCCTATCTAGTCTAAGGGAAATCTACCTTAACTACCTAATCTCTCGTTACTAGTAGAGGCAAATTAGTCTATAAGACGTCTTACTTAGTATACGATTAGAAGGTATTAGTAATCTAGCTATTACTCTAAATTATACTCTCTACTATCGTATAGAATGTCCTATATTTACTATTCTCGATTTGTAGACTATAGCGAATACTACCTACTAAGTACTACGAGCTACTTACTATCTCTTCTACTATACTACTATTACTACTAGTTTCTCTTAAAATACTTACTTCTAGCCTTATTGTTCTAGGACAATAGCTATAATCGGCTATTTATATATAAATCGATTGTCTTATTGCTATTATATACTATAGTATAGTTCGTACCTTTAGTAATAATATTATTAATTAGTCGCGTACTAAGAGAAGAGTATATACTAAGTATTCTAGTCCTTAGGTAGTATTACTATATAGCTACTAGGCCTATATACTCGTAGGTCGATTCTCTAGAGAGTATTACGTAGACTTCGTATCTATATAAACGCTATTACTATAAGCTCTTTATACGAAATAGTTGCTATCGAGAAGGCTAACTCCTCTTTACTATAGCTATTTACTAACTACGTATAGGATATAAAGCTTCGAGTACTACTACTATCTCTATTATTCTTTAGTCGAACCTATACTCTATACTCGAAGAGAATATCTACTAATAGAAGCGAGGTTATTTCTAGTAATAAGAGATAGAGTCGTACTTAAAATCGATAGTATTATAGTATTAGAATAAGAATAGGATAGACTTAAATAGTAGTACTCTAAGATACTTATACGAAAAGACTATCTTATTACAAAGACTATATACTATCTATTAATAGCCCTATATTCCTAGAATAGTATTAAACTACGTAGTAGTAGCTATATAAATTAGAATATAGATCTAGGTCTCTAGATAGATAAATATACTAGTTATAGTTAATTACTATATAATAGTTAGGTCGAGGATTATAAGCTCTTTTGTTAGGATTCTAGTACTAGTTCTAGAGATCGTATTAGTAGAATATATATATTACTAAGTAGTATATATGTCGCTTTGCTTACTATAGTTCTTATAGTAATTAGAGTACTACTATTAGATTAGTTGTAGTCCTTCTAGTATCTATAATACGTATCGAAATTCACCTTACTTCCTATATATTATAGCTTCAAATTCGCCTATAGTATACCTTTAGCTATAGCTTACGCCTACCTTATTCTCGCTCTTACCTATACTATTACTATTACTTATCCCTATTACGAGAGCTCTACTTACGATATAATAGACTTTATAGCTACTTGAGATAGCTCGTAACTCTCTCTTAAACAATATCGACTTTATAAGTTAATATAGCTACTAGTATTCTATAGACTCGTAGTTAATATATTATTTACTAGGGACCTCTTACTATTCTTAGTAAGTAGTTATCTACTAACTATATATATATTTATACTAACCTACGTATTTGGTTACGTATTTAGTAGTACAATTAACTATACGATTAACTATACTTATACTATAAACTATAAGAAGTATTTATACTTTAGTTATCTAGTATTTAGTAGTATTAACAATAATAACTACTACTACTACTAACTTTCGACCTTATCTACTAACTTTAACTTTACCTACTCTACTATATTTCGACCTAATACGTAGACAACTTACTCTATTATACTTTATATTACGTACTATAATCTCGTTTAAGCGTATATAGTATCCTAATCTATTTCCTCTATCTAATATATTATACTACTAGTAGCTACTAGTAATTCTCCTAGTATATACTATAGTATAATTATTCCTCTATTTGTAGATAGTACTTACTAATCTTAGGTATAGTATCTATTACGTCGTCTAGTAGCTTCTAATTAATTATATTCTAACTATCTACTATAGTACTCTAGAAGGTACTAATATACCTAAATAAGAATAGTGTCTAACTAGCTTAGTAATTCTTCTACTAGTAATAGAGCGAATTAATATAAGTATATCTTTAGCTAGAATAAGTTAGAGATATTAGAAGCTAAGTAATATACTATATAGTATCTAAGGTAAGCTATTAGTAATAATTGTATACGAATACTAACTCTAAGTAATAATAGTAGACGAAAACTCCGTTAAAAAGTAGAGAAGTTAATAATAACTAGTAAGAAGAGATATCTTTTCTACCTATACTAGCTCTACGAAAAATAGCCCGATAGCTTCTAGACTACTAGATAGTATTACCCTAATATATTCTATAGTACTAATTAAGAGTTAGGTTCTATTCTATAAGGAGAATCTACTATATTATAGATAGTAATAATTACTTTCTATATCTATACGAATTATAGCTCTATAGGTATTAAGTAAGAAATAGAAGAAGATAATAATAGTAATAATAATAAGAAAGATAATACTAGAGTAGTAGGTTCTCGTATACTAAAGATACTAAAGCCTAAGCTAAATATAAGTAGTAAGTACAAGTATATAGTATAAGATATAGATAGTCCTAATAAGAAGAAGAATAAGCCAAGTACTTCTATATCTACAATATACTTCCTACTAAGACTAGTAAAAGATAATACTAATATAATTGTCTACTTCGTACTACTAGTATACTTAGGTAATATTGTCCGGATTTCTACTACTAGGAAGGTTCTTACCTTAGGTAATAAATTTACTATATAAGCTATAGACGAGATACTTTGTAGATTAGTATATAATATCCAAGTCGATATTTAGAACTAGCTACTATTCTCTTAGTACTATAAGCCTAATCTATCGATAAAGGTAAGCTTAATAGATAGTAATCGAGAACTTCAAATAGTACTAATCGAGTAGTACGAGACGTAGGATAGCTATTTTAGTATTAGCTACTAGAGTTATATAATATTCTTCGCGAATAATATTGCTATTTTAGACGAGCTTCCCTATATAAACCTTAACCTTACTAACCTCCTTTAGAGTAAGTCTACGATAGTTAATCTCGATAAGGTAAAGCATAATACTAATTAGATCGAGTTAGACGAGAAGCTTATAAGAAGACTCTAAGTATAGTAGTAAAAGAAAGATAATCGTAAAGAAGCTAAGTACGTCTAAGCTAAGCTAGATACGAATTGTAAGTTAAACGTAGCTAGTAAGAATAGTAATAATATAGAGATATCTAGTAAGACGCCTACCTCTAATATATCTACTAAGATAGATAACTACGTTAGTATAGACTAGAATATCCTAATTAACTTAACTATCGACGGATTAGTATAGCCTACCTAGTAGCCTTCTTGGCCTAATTTGTTCCTATATACTATTATCCCTACTATACCTCTTCCTATCTATAGTACTAGTAATATCACGATACCTTATACCTAGTCTAGCCTAATTGCTAATAACTATAAGGTAGAATATATTAAATAGCTATCTATCTATTCTAAGAGTAGTAAGGTACTCGAGTAGAAATCTATAGGAGATATCTTAGATACTATTACTAATCTCGAAGACTATATATTAATTACGAGTATATCTAGTAATACTTATATTATCTAAGGTAATTAGCTAAGGTATAGTACCTTTATATATACCGACCTTTAGTAGTATATCGATTCTCGAATAAAGATCGTATAGAATAGCTAGGTAGAGAAGAAGGTACTCTCTTTATACTAGCTAAATATAACTTACTAGTCTCTTACTCGTATTATAGAAGATAGAGATCTAGTCGTAGTTATACTAGATACTAGCCTCGGAAAGTCGGTTATTCTTACTACTATAATTAATATACTATATTATATAATAAGACATATATACTAAAAGGATATAAAGACTATTATAGGTCTACCTACCTCTACTTCTACGTATTAAGTCCTCTAGAATAACTCGTATTATACTACTAATCTCGCGACTATATCTTTAAAAGACATAGCTAGCTATTTCGACCTTTATAAGCTATTAGACTCTAGTAAGCCTACGAAGATCTACTATAGTATTAACCTTGTCCTCTATACCTTAGCTATACTAAAGACTCTTACTAAGGAGTTGTAGAATATATATAATCCTACTAGTAGTACTTAGTAGCTCGTAATTATACTTATAGAAAAGAAAGTCCCTATCTAACTTAAAGATATATACGCTAAGAGTACTTTTACTAATATATTCCTTATTAAGAAGTATATTCGTATAGACGATCTATACTTTCTAGAGAGTAACTCTATCCTTAAATACTTTACTAATAATAATATAGGTAGGTCTTATAAAGAGATTAGTATCTAATAGCTTATAAGATTATAACTTATTAATCTAGCTACTAGTACTAATATAGGAGAAATAGCCGAAGATATTAGAAGACCTACTTTATAATATAGTAATATTATTACTATTTGTAATATAAAGAATATAAATTTATAGTTCCCTTTATACGACTTTATATAAGATATAGTAGTAAATAAGCTAAGAGGCGACTATATTAACTACGTTATTAGCTATCTCTATATTAACGAGTATTATAATGCTCCTAGTACTAGTACTACTACTACTAACTATATCTTAGATTTGTCTAGTAATTCTATAATAACCTACTTCTTAGCTATACTATCTTATCTACTTACAAGTACTTTAAAAGCTACTTCCTATATATATAGTTAGTACTACTCCTAGAAAATTCTTGCTAGTAAGCCTATAAGTATATATAGTAGTAATTTAAAAGACTAGAGACCTTATAACAATTCGACTTATAAAGGTATAAAACCTAAGGTTACTCTAATACTAGTATAGTAGAGACTTCTTACTTATTAGAGTTACGTAGGTAAGAGTAAGGCGTTCTAGTATACAAATAGTCTTAGAACTAATAATTAGACCTTATCTATTAGTACGATAAAGAACTAGCTTTAGAGTACTACTATCGAGGTATTCGATCTTAACAAGAAGTAGATTAGTAGTCTACGTACGTTTAGTAAATAGACGACTCGGAGTATACTAGATTACCGTCTATTCTAATACTATCTAGAATATATAAGATACTATAGATAGAGAATAGGTAGTCGAGCTCCTACTATACTTATACTAGGATATAAAAGTACCTATTCCTCTTTAATATTAGCCTCAAGTATACGAAATCTAGGATAATAAGATAGCTAAGGTTAGAGCTATAAAGTCTAAGTACTTAGTCCTTACGTCTTTAGGTATATTTGTAGTACTCTATATATTCCTATATTTACTATAATATTACTAGGATCTAGAGTTCGACGTATTCTATATAGGTAGTAATAACGTCGAGTATAGTATTAAGGCTACGAATAATATTACTAAGATATTCTAGAGTACTATACTAGATAGGTATATAATAACTATCTATTAGCTATCGAATATTAAGGCGTTTATAGAGAGCTTTACTATAATAGAAGTAATACTAAATAATTATAGTAAGATCTATAAGTAAGTATATGTCTACAAGAAGCTATTTAATATAGAGATACTAGACTATATAAGTTATTCCTTCCGTTTTGCTTATTATTGTAGCTAATACTATATAGTACTTATATTAGAGTTATAGAACTAGTAATATCCCTTATATTACTACTACTAATAATAGCTTCTTTATCCTATCTTCTACCTTTATAGTTAAGCTTAATACTAAGAAGAAGCTAGAGGAGTTCTATATAGCTAGCTTAAGACCTACCTACGAGGAATATAATAATAAGCTCTAGTATATTATTAGTATTAGCTCGAGGAACTACGAGAGACTATTACTTTAGTCTATAGATATAGTTTGGATTCTAGATACTATCTTTAAGCTAGCCTACTTATACTAGGTATAGGTACGTATCTCTTAGGCTATAGTAGTCTAGTATAATAAGAAGACGTTTAGTATTCGAGTATTAACTAAAGACAACTATATTCTATATATAGACTAGTCTAATACTCGTAGATTAAACCTTAGTAAGATATAGGAGTATTTAGCTAAGATAAAGAAGAAATAGATTATATTATAGATACTTATTTATCGAGTAGTAGTACTATCTCGTCTTTAAGTATCCTACGTACTATATAATATACTACTCTTACTATATCTAATTTGTTCCCTTACGTCGTATATTACGTCTATATTATCGGCTCTATTAGTATATTCTTATATTAATTTATCTCTATAATACTAAATCTAGATACTTTAAAGCTACTATCTCTACAATTACTTCTCTACTAATAGTCGAATTGTACTTAAAGTCTTACGGAATAGTTATAACTATCGAATCTATAGGATAATAGTATTAGATTATAAAGTTATAAGGCTAGTATACTATTGTCGAAGTCTTATAGCTAAATCCTACTCGTTACCTTAATACTATTAGTACTAATACTCTAAGCGTATAGTATACTTAGAAGCCTATACTCGAGATATACTACGTTCTAATTAGATATACTACGCTTAGTATTAAAACAACTACCTATTATATTACCTATAATTCTATAAAGAATTACTTTATCTATACTATACCTACTATTCTTCCCATTATAGTAAGCTACGTCTATTAGGTAGCTTCTCTATAGTTTACTATAATTATTTGTTATATTAGAGTAGCTACTACTATTATAAATCTACGTCGTAGTAAGTTACCTTAAATATACTATAAGGCTACTAGTTATACTCTATCTATCTTTACTAAACGTGTTTTTAGTAAGTTAGTAAAGTAGTCTATATTAGCTTTAGGTTAATATTATCTATACTAATAATCCAATTATATATATCTAGTAGTAAGTTATAAGACGTAGCTATATCTTACTATATTAATATATACTCTATCTACGGAATCCTCTCTATCTAGTACTTAGAAGCGCGCTTTCTATATAGTAGTATCTAATATATAAAGTTAAATATTAGTACTATAGTAGGCTAATTCTATATATAGAGTAACGACGTATTAATTGATTCTAGATCCTCTTTACCTCCTATACTAAAGCGTACTAGATACTATTACTAAGGTAATAAAAGATAGTTCTATATAGTAAATATACTAAAACGTAAAGTATAACTAGTAGGAGAAGTTTAGTATACAAATAATATAGACCTAGTAAGCTTAGTATAGAGCTTTATATTAGTAACGTTAATATAGGTCTTAGATAATAGTACTAGCTTAGTAAAAGAGATTGTTATACTACGTTATTAAGTAGATTGTTATTACAAAGCCCCTAGGCTATATATATAGAATATATTGCGTATTTAATAGAGGAGATATAGGAGTTAAAATACTAGATTTATTTACTATAGTTAAGGCTACTATAGATATACTATATTTGTCTAGATTATATTACTATACCTTAACTAGACTATCTCTAGCTCTTATATAGGTAGAATATATATTTCTAACCTCCTTTATAGCTAGTCTTACTAGCGAAAGACTCTATACTTAAGCTCGAATACTACCTATATCTCTCTACTATACTCTTCTTACTATAGTTACTATATAGATTTGGCTATATCTTGCTAATATCTAACTACTCTATAATATAGCTAATATATAAGTACTTCTTTAATACTATATACGCGTTATCGCGGATCTTCTTCGACTTACTATATATATATTCTTGTATATAATAGTCCTAATTAGTATTACTAATAGACTACTATACTCCTTTAGTTTCTAGATAGTAAGGTTAGACCTTCTTTCCTCTTAGACAACTAGGTATACGAGTAATCTAGATATTACTACTAGTATAAAGAGAATACTACTAAAATTTTCTACTTTTATAATAATAGTCTATATAGATTACTAGACTAGTATTCTCGATAACTTATTTATCGACTTTCTCTATACTCTCTAGTACTATACTAAAGGCCTATACTTTATCTACCTTAAAGCTAGGCGAAGTCTCTAGTTTAGAAGTTACTTCGATATTAAAGCTACTTTTATTAGATAATCTAATAGTCTCTTACTATAAGAGTATACGTTTAAGTCGTCTAAGCTACCTAGTACTACTAGATAGAGTCGTCCCTTTAGATATCCTAATAGAGTAGTAATTCGTATTACTACTAGTACTTATCTTAGTATTATACTTCGTTACTATATAGTTTAATAATAGTAGTATAAGGTTAGTAGTAAGGATAGTAGTTTAGTAAGCTATATTAGCTATTACTATACTTTACTATATATATACTTTACTATATATATAAGTATACTTTCTACTATAAAGACTAGTCGTACTAATTAGACATATCTATTATACTTATAACTAGAGGTAAAAAGAAGTAGTAATAACTAATACGCGTACGTAATAGTAGTTACGTATATATTAAAAACACTAAGATCCGTATTCGGAAGGTACTAGTCTTAGATAAGTAGCTCGCGCTTACTTATATAGTAGGGCTTAGTAATATAGCCTAGTTCTAATTTACTACTTTTATATAGTACCTTAATATAATAATATAAGTAGCTATATTATACGACCTACTCTATCTATCTATATAATATAAGATAAGATACTAAATATATTTACTTAACTTAAATCCAAGTAGTAATATAACTACTTCTAAGATTACTATTATAAGTAATACCTAACTACTACTCCTATCTCTAATATAACTAAGAGATATTACTTACCTCGTTATTACTTATACTATACGATAGTTATCTCTACTAATTATATCTTCTACTAATTAGGCTATTACTAAGAACTTCGGCGCTAATCTAGTACTCTAATAACTAGCTAGGAGCATTAATCTAATCGATTACAAGCTAAAGGTATTCTACTCTAATAGACTATTACGAGTTAAGTAACGTAGTATAAGGGTATATCGTATAATTACTAATAGAGGACCTAAGCTAATATAGTATAGCCTACTATTATATATAGAAAGATTACGTACTATAGCTCTAGCTATATATTGTTCTTCGATAGTAAAAATTATATTTTCGATAATAATTAAACTAGTAATAAGCTAAAGTACGTAGTTAGAGAGCCTAACCTCTTCTAGTACTTCGACGTAGACTTTCTCTATATCTAGTTTAAAGATAATAAAGGAAATATTAACCCCTACTATTAACTCTATTCTAAGGTAATTAGTAATCCTAATAGTATAAATAAGAAGCAATATAATATTAGTAAGCTTAGATAGTATTAAGTATTATGTCTAATAACTACTAGGTAGGCAATTCTAATAATCGTAAGTACTAGCTACAATATACTATTAACTCCATAAAGTACCTATAGAATAAAAGGATATTAAGCTTTAGAGCCTAGTAATTTACTAGACATAGTATAAGATATTATAGTAATAACTTAGACCTAATAGTATATAGATAGCTACTATAACCTTAATTTTAATATACAAGAGTTATATATAGTAGTATTTAGATATATAGTTAAGATACTTACTTTAGGATAGTATAGATTATATTAATACGTCTATAATCTATACTATAGTATTATATATAATATATAGCCTCTACTATCTAGAGTAGTCTAGCTATAATTACTATTATAGTAGCTACTAATATACTCGAAAGGTACTAGAGTCGAGCGAAACGTAGCCTTCCTAGCTACTAGCTTACGTTTCGAGTCTAGAATCGAGCGAAATATATATGTCCTAGCTACTAGCTTACTTTTCGAGTACTAGAATCGAGTAAAACGTAGTATATCCTAGCTACTAGCTTACTTTTTAAGTACTAGAATCGAGTAAAACGTAGTATATCCTAGCTATTAGCTTACTTTTCGAGTACTATAATCGAGCAAAATATAGTATACTCTAGCTATTAGCTTACTCTAGACGAGCTTAGATCGAGTAAAATACGTTATATCTTATTCCTTATCTTAACGAGTATACTAATAGATAATAGAGTACTATTATTGTCTACGTAACGAGTTAATACTACTTAAGAGCTTAACTATTATACTACGTAGTAGTACGTATTTACCTACTACTATAGCCTTCGAATAAAGTAGTACTAATAGTAGTAATTCACGTCTTAAAAATAAATAATACTAGCTATTTAATAGTAAGTACATTTATATTATCTATATAAAGATAATAATAACTATTTATCTTACTAATATAGTATAGCCTAGTATACTCTTATATATACTCTAACTCTTAGGTATACCTAGTAGGTCGTAGAGCTATCGACTACTAGCTCGCAAAGGAGTATACTCTACGTAGGCAAGTAACGTAGACGTAAGTAGTAGTAGTTATATCGTAGTATACTCTCGCTTAGTAGAGTTAATTGGATAGTAATATAGGATTAGGGTATAGTAGTTATATACTTCGTAGTATACTATAGGCTTAATACTCTCGACATATACTCGTCGCTATATGTCTTATCTAAGTATAGGTATATACTATAATCAAAATTTTATAAGCTAGCTAGAACTAGCTAGACGTAGCCTAGGTTCCGCGTACTACTACTAGTCCTTAATAGATAGCTATTATATTACCTAAGGTATCTCTCGTCTACTCTATAGTACTATTACTCTAGTCCTACCTAGTATATTACTCTATCTACGCCTACTAGCTAGAGTCTATATACTATATTTCCCTAGCTAGTACTACTATACTCTTAATCTACTCCTCGAAGTAAGAAGTCTCGATCTAGTTCGTAGCCTCTCTAATCTTAATATTATTACTACTATATATACTAGCTTCGTAAAGTATAGTAGGCTCTAGACTATAAAGAAGTATATAATATATAGTACGTCTAAACTACTCGATATTATTAATCGAGTAAGTATAGTTAGACTACTATATAGTTAGTAGAATAAATACTAAATAGAGTAGACAATATACCTTAATGTTATTACCTCCGAAGTATATAAATACCTTACCTTACTAGATAACTACAAATAGTAAAATGTACTACCTATAGTATCTCTAGACCCCAACTTACTAAATCGTACTTATCTCGATAATTAGTTCGAGTAGATAGAAGATATTTGTATTTCAAGAAAGCTCTTAATAATATTAATCGAGTAAGACCTACTTATATTATTTGTTTATTTAAGTAGAAAGTAGTAGTATGTTCTTATTCGAAGGTAGTTAGTAATATTAATTGTCTATAACCTATATTATATATCTACTAATTAAGGTAGAAGGCCTAGAGATATAATAATATAGAAATCTCCTACCTTATACGTATTTCGGCTTTAGTAGATAGCTATATAGTTGAAGGTAGGTATAGCTATACTATCTATATTAGTAGAAGTAGATATTATATTTAGGAGAGTAATACTATAGAAGCTATAGCTAGTATATATATAGACTACTAGTTAGGAAGGTAGGAACAAATACTTTAAATAATCTTCTCGTATACTACTAAGTAGATTTATTTACTAATTATCTTCTATTATATACTACGTATTTAGTAATACTTTTTACGTCGCGTTTTATACTACTTCGCGCGCGTTTAGTATAGCCTATATACTAAGATATAACAGAGCTAATAGGAACGTATCTATATATATAAATAATATTAGTATTAGATAGTAGTACGACGCGCCTCGGCTACTAGAATATACGTTATATAGAGTATAGCTATTACTAATTATATTAGTATATTAAGAATATCTAGAGTATTTTATAAACAAGTACTTCTTTAAGAGCTATATAAGATACTATTCAAAGTATTATATTACTATAGACAACTACTTTAGAGGCTATAGAATACTTATATCTAACCTAGATAATATACTCTAATAGTATTCCAACGACAATATTTGTAATAAAGGCTATAATAGTACTAGTAGTATATCTAATATTACCTATAAGAATATATAACTATATTCTAGTAAGTAGGCCTACGTAGTAGAGGAGAAAGAGTAGCTAGATTCGTATAGATATAATATTAGCTATATAATCTAGGCTATACTATAGTAGAGTAGAAGATATCGATATAAGGGAATCTAATATAGATAGGAGATTAGGTAGGAGTACTAAGGCTACTACGTAGACTAATACTTTTAGTACTACTAATACGAGTACCTTAAATATAACCTATACGACGAGGTGCGATAGTATTAGACCTCTATCTATAGCTATAATAGTATATTTACGACTATTATTCGAGAGCTTAGAGAGTATTATTACTACTAGAGTAAGTATTAGAGAAGTAACTCGAGACTATCCTACTATTAAATCTCTTATATAATAGTAATCTCGTTTTAATAAGACATTTACTAAATAGGTCAAATAAGTTAGTATATTAGGAAATACTATCGACTATCTCTTAAAGGGTCTAAGCTTATAGCCTTTACTAGATAACCTAAGCTAGAAGAGCTCGGATTAGCTAAATATACTAATAGAGGACATAGTATCTAAGAAGATAAAGAAGATATACGAGTAGTAGAAGCTACTAATAATAATATTAGCTAAGAAACGAAGGCTAGGGAAGAAGGAGTTTATTCTATAGTATAGATCGATTAGGTAGATCGTAGAGTTCTTTCTAGTATATAATACTTTCGAGTACGATATTAAATATACTCTATATAGACTTATAATAGCTAATATAACGCTACGGAGGATTTATAGCAAGATATTGTCTTACAATTAGTAGTAGAAGTAGTAGAAAGTAATTAATATACTAGGTATTACTATTATACCTCTAATTATCTCGATAGATAAGACGCTTATTACTAACTACTCTAGCTACGTCTCTACCTATCTAGTATACTTGTCTATTAGTAACCTACTATCTTATATTCGGAACTCTAATATATAGCCTAGTAGTTTCCTACTTAGTATACTACCTATCTACAAAAAGAGTAATATTATCTCTAAGTAGTAGTATTATTTCGACTATATAAGTAAGATATTCGAGAAGGTTAGGAATACTATATCTAAGAAAGGCTAGGATATAGACTACTCTAATAGACAAGTATACTAATACTTCTCTATTATAGTAGACAAGTATACTAATACTTCTCTATTATAGTAGTAATAGCTATCGATTATAAGGAATAAGTATTAGTTACTAGTATTAGTATACTAAAGTATTACTTAGTCTATTAGATCGAGTCTAATAGACGAGAAGACCTCTCTTATCGAGTACTATAGTAGATATATAAGACCTAGAAGTCGTAGCTATAGTAATAGAGAGATTACCGAATATAGTATAAATAGCTACGAAATATATTACTAGAAGACAATATATCGTAGAAGGCTATATATAACGTAGAATACTTTACCTAGGACCTCGGGCTATACGTAAATATATACGAATCGATAATGTCGGATATACTATATTAGCTCTTAACTAGTATCCTAGACTATATAATAGACTAGGCTATAAGTATACTATAGGCTAGTACAATTATCAAGAGTACTATATAATACAAATCTATATTTAAGTAGATAGAATATAATAGACGTAGTATTAGAGACATAGTACTAAAGAAGGCTATAGTAGCCTAGATAATCGACAATTACTTCTTCTTAATACTAGTTATATAAGGATTAAAGTACTTTCTAGTATACTCTTTATATTCTAGGTAGATAGGTAATAATATAAAAGGTATTCTAGCCTAGATAATACTAGTACTAGTACCTCTACTTACTAAGATCGAAGAGCTATAAGGTATATAGTTCCTAAAGTTACTAGCTAACTTCTATATAAACTTAGTACTAGGAGATATAGATACGTTTAAAGAGTACTTTTAGTAATACTATACTACGAAGTCGGAGAAGAATAAGGCTAACTATAGTACTAGAAATAGTATAAGTAGAAAGGTAAGTATAACGAATACTAAGAGATATACTAGTATTAGTAAAGAACTAAGAGGTAACTTTAACTTCCTAAAGTTCTATACTCTAATATACTTTATTAATATAATTAAACTATTTGGAAACGTACCTAGCTTAGATACTAGATTATTCGAATATAAGTATATTTATATTAAAGGTAACTATACTAATACTAATAAGTAAGCTAGTTAGGAAGATTAAGTTATAGAATATAATACTTAGAAAATAAGTTAAGTAGAGTAGATAGATAATAGTCGACTATATACGTTAATAGTAGACGAGAATATTATCTAGTATAGTATAATATCGGCTTAAATACTAACTATATACGTCGATATTAATAAATTCTTCGGATAGAATAAGAATAATAATCTTCGATAGTATGGTTTTAAGTCGAGCTAGATTATATAGTCTTCTATCGAGCTCTAGCTAGACCTAGCCTCTCTTCTTACGTTTTGCCTCTCTATTACGATATTTGTACGAGAATAGTAGAAGGCTTATAGATTCTAATAACTTAGAGACTTATACAAAGGTACTAATCTACTATAAGTAGAGAAGAATCTTCCCTTTATAGACGGACTATTATTACGCTTCTATAGCTCTATTAAGTATTAGAAACGTACTAGAAAGGAACCTAATAATCCCAAGTATCGTAAAGAAGATACTATTAGATATACGTAGTATTAGAATAGTTAGAAAGGTAATAAATACTATAACTAGACGTAGATCTATAATAGTAACAACGCCTAAGGTACCTAGAGTAGCTTCTTACCTAGCCAAATTATATATTCGATTATAATATAAGAAAGCACGGATTTTATAGACATATTAATCTCGAATAGTAGGAGCTATAATATAGATATTAGCGTAATACCTATATATAGTAGTATAATCTTCTACGTATATAAACTATTAACTCTAGATACTATAGTCGATCCTACTTACGGGATAATAGAGATTATACTAATAGGTATTAGCCTCTACTATAGAGAGCTAAATAGTATTAGGATATATAGTATAGCTAGTATTATATATAGTATCTATATTTGTCTAGTAAATAAGTATATTACTAGGTCTAGGAAGATATATATTAACAATATAGTCGATTTCGAGTTATTTAACCTATTCTTTAATAAGGACTTCGAGTAGTAATAGGCTATTAGTATCGTTAAGGCAAAAGCTATAGCAAGGAATACTAGAGTTAGGTAAGGATATTAGAGAGACTACCTTACTTAGTAGCCTTTGTATTAGACTCGGTACTAAAGATAGCTCTTATAAGGTTTGGGTTCTTTACTAGGTTACTATTATATAGCTTATTCCTATACTAAGCTTATACTTATAGGAATAGTAATCTATAATATTAGTAATAAGAGTATTAGGACTTAAGCTAGTTTGTTATAAGAAGAATAGTCGTATTAGTTTATATAATATATTAATCTTATATTAATCAAGATCTTCGTACTTCTTCTATAAGCTTACTAGAACATAAGCTTCGTTTATAAAGTAGAGGAGGTTTAGTAGCTCGTACGTCTAGTAAGGAGTAGCTCGAATATAGGCCTAGAACGTATATGTTTGGCGTAGATATATATATCTTGCTTACAAATTAGGCTATATCTACTACTATAATAATACTACTCGAGTTACTACTCTAGTTTAAGAGCTTACTCGACTACTATTACTATATAAGTTCGTCTTATTTACTCTAGATACGAAAGGATAGAATAGCTTCTCTACTTAGAACTTTTTTAAAGCTTAGGATACTATTAAGACTCTAGTAGAGAATACTATAGTACCGACTACTATTAAGAAGGCGAAGAAGAAAGAAAAGAAGAAGAAAGTCGAAAAGTCGAAGTCTATACTTATCTCTAAGAATAATACTATCTCTTAAGTACTAAGAAGTCGATATTAGAATAAGTAATAACTATATTCGAGCCCATAGAGGTAGAACTACTAGTTTTAAGAGATATTAGCTAAGTACTATCGTTAGAAAGGTCTAATAAGAAGAAATATAATAAACAAAAGACAAGAATATAGATCTCTAAGAACAAGGAAGAGAGTAGCTTAGATAGTAGTAGTAGTAACTAAGAGTAAGTAAAATTCGTCTCGTAGAATAGCTACTCTATTAGCTACCTCTAGTACTAGCTTATTACTAGAACTAAGGAAGCTAAAGAGGTACTATTAAGAAGAAGGAGAAAGTCTTACTACGAAACTACTTAAGGTTACTAGTAAGCTATTTGAAGAAGACCTTAATAGCCTTTATAGGAAGAAGAAGAAGACTTACTACGAAGTCGCGCCCAAGTATAGACGGATAAATAACTTCTCGAGAGGCTTCTAATATATCTACTAACCTAGATAGTATATTTGATATCTTTAATAATAATAGGCTATAGTATCTAATATAAGTAATCGAGCTAATCCGTAGTATAGGCTACCTAGGCTATAAACTATATTGTCTAGTAGATATACTATAACTTCGTAAACTTAATAATAAGTACTCTAGAATCTAGTAGAGAACTAAGCAAAACGTAAGTACTATTTACTTTTACTATAGATAGTAGAAGTATAGGTACTTATTTGATATACGTTTCGGGTCCTTACTTTAAACGTATATATTTACGTCGTAATAGTAGTTCTAGCTTTACTTAGTAAGTACGTTTTACTACGTATAAGCTTACTAGTATATTACTTTCTCTTTCGGATATAATAGCTCTAACCTTTTACCTCTTACTAAGATAGGTATATACTTCTACTATTATTACTAACTATAAGTAACTCTTACTATAATCTATATACTTCGACTCGATAATAATACTAGCCTTACGACTCTATTCCCTAGCTACTATATTATATACTAACTATCCTTACTACGACCTATATTATATTAGTATATACTATCCTAATATAGCTATATAGTACCCAAAGCTAAGTATAGTATAGAAATATAACTTTTGTAGTAACTATAGATAGATATAGCTAAGACTAAACTAACCTCTAGTTCTCTATTATAAAGATTAAGATAGTCCTTATACGACCTATACGTATAACTTAAGACTAGTATATATAGATTAATATTGTTTAAAGTATACTAACGAGTAGTAGCTAGTACTAGTATATAGTAAGATCGAATACGATAACGAAGCCTATAGTCTACTCTTTAATAGTAATAGATATCTCTTTAGTAGCTATTAAGACAACTATATATTCTAGTACTCTCTACTACCGAAATATCTTTACTAGTTCGACGTTAACTTCTTATATATACCGAAGAGTAATAATAACTACTTCTAGATCTAGCCTAAGCTAGCTAGTAGAAGTAATAATAGCAAGAATAATATATATTATAATATAATAGAGAAGGTAATAGAGAAGATTAGTAACTTGGATTATATATAAGAATAATCTATAAAGAGAAAATAGAGTATAGTATACTCGTAAGAGATAAGGCTACTCTCTACGTAACTCTTACTAAGTTAGTATATACTACCTTAGGTACTACTTCTATAGTACTAGGTAAAGTCTTTAGCCTTCGACCTTATCCCTTATATAAATAGACGTTATTTGTCTTCGGGTTTAGTACTACTAAAGGCGTTTATTCTCCTTTGAATTCCTTAGAGTTTAGAGTCTTGTTTCGGGAGTTTAATCTATTTATAGTCTATTACTATTAACTAGGTATCTTCTACTAGTTAAACCTCGTTTAGAGCGTAAATAACTAGGTAATTCTAGGAGAGGCTCTTTAGCCTTATACTATACTAAGTAACTTATCTCCTAATATAAAGTATAGGTAGAAGAAAGGTACTCTTATATTTAACTAGTAGTATAGGAGTATTCTAAAATACTCCTAAGACTCTCTATATAGCCTTTCTATAAATAGAAGTAAGAGATACTAAAAAGTACTTCGATTTCTACTAAACTATAGCTCTATAATCTAATATAGAGCTAACGTAGTCGATATCTAGTATTCTAAGAGAGCTAGCTATAAGGCCGATTTCTATATCTACTAATTGTAATAATCTACTAAAGGTAGATAGTACCTTAGTTACTCGAATCGAGATATATTCCTTAAAGGTAAGATAGGAGTTAAACTAAATTCCTAATACCTAACTACTTTTTTTACTAGAGTAATTACCTCTAGAGAATTATACCTAAATTATCGTATTCTCCCTTCGAAAAGTATAGTAGTTCCGTCTTAGCTAAGTTAAATCCGATTTCTTACTCTTAGTCTTTTCAAGTAAGGTATTTTACTTTCTTCTTTAGTATCTTTGTATTTTCCCTTAGACTTATAAAGGCTACTAGTAGAGCTTTATTGTCTATATAGGATAGTAGAGCCAAGGCCCTAATATTAGTATAAAGATCCTAAATATAGACTAGGAAATAAATCGAAGAGATATAGAGCTTTCTTAAAGTATATCTATTTCGACTTCTATTAAGTCTTCTATTTACCTATTAAGGAATAGGTAAATCTAGTATTATCTAAGGAAGATTTAGTCTAAAAGACTATAGTATAGAGTAGTTATAGCTTAATAAGCGTATATAGTAGCCTATCTTTCGCTATATAGTTAAGAGCTCCTTTAATATCGAGAAAAGTAATTAAGAGTCTATAACCCTTTACTTAGTTCTTCTCTATAAAGTCTATAAGTAGAAGAGCTATATCTATAGCCAATCCTATCTTTCTACTACCTATTTAAGAGTCGTATAGTAGAGGTCTAGAATTAGCTAGAGTACTAAGTCGATTTACTAGGATCTATTTACTTACTTTACCTAGATAATTAAGTAGAGTAATAATCCTATAGGCTCTTGGGATTAAGGAGTCTAGTTTTCTAGGCTTCGCTCGTATAAATCTAATTACTTTTCTTAGATATATTAGAAGACTATTAGTACTAAGATTCTAGTACTTAAGCTATAAGAGTACTCTAAACTTCTATTAGAAGAAGTAGAGCTCGGACTAAATTATTAGTCAAGAGACTATATATTTAGTATATAGTAAGAGTACTTGTACTAGAAGTAAGATAGCTACTATAAGAGTAATAATTCTAGTAAAGATACTAGAGTATACTAGAAAATTCGTAATATTATAGTTATAACAGTTATATATAACTTACTCTAGCCGTAATAGGCTAGTACTATACTAGTAGTATTAGATCTAGATTATATATATAGTCTTACGTATATAGTTAAATCTAGTATAGTCTAGCCTTACTAAATAGAGCTCTAGATTATTAATTAGAATATTCTAGAGATAACTTCTTATAGATCTACTTCTAAGTATAGCCTTCGGGATTCCGAAAGTCTAGATCTTAGTAATCCTTTAGCTACTTTAGTATGAATACGATATGTTAATAACGATACTATAAGCTATATAACGAAGGTATAATATTTATATTACGAGCGTAGCTAGTTATATATATTATCTTAACTGTCTCAAATTTCTAAGGCCTTACGTTTCCTCCCTATACTCTTTTTTGGACGCGGACGTTTGTTATTAGATATTTTAAGAAAGTTAACCTTTCTATACTTAGAAGACAAGTACTTATAGCTAGTAACGCTTATATACTATATAGCGTGTCTATTTATTACTAGGCTTCGCTAACTACGGTTAAGGACTATATTAGCCTTATCCTTAACCTCCTTTATAGCTAACTTTATATTAAACTTAAAGCTAGTAAGTATCTTGTCTTATTCTCTACTAGGTATAAATTAGGGCTATTTGGCAAGTATCCTACAAAGTTAATACTAGTAGTATATAGTATGTCCTTAATAAGGGCCCTAGCCTTATAGTAAGAGCTATTATTATCCTCTATAATAATAAGTCGCCTAGTTAGATACTTTGCTCAAAGGGTAGTAATATAGGGTATTAGTAGCTTCTTATATACCTTATAGGCTATAAATATAAAGTCTAGACTAGGCTTATCTCTAATACGTTATATATTAGGTAATATAAATATAGACGAGCTATAGTAACCTTCTATTTAGATAGAGGATGCTTAGCCTTAGTAATCCCCTTACTTCTACTCTCTTTTATACGTTAAATAGACTACTTATTCTATTCTTTAACTTTATACTACTTCTTATTAAGTAGCTTATTTAGCTTAGAGTCTATAATACTATATAAGCAACGTTGCTTATCTACCTTAGCTCTTATAGCTTAATTCGTATCTTGAAGCCTCTTAGTAGCTTAGGCGTAATCCTCCTTAGATAGATCTAATATAGTAATAGGCCTTTCGATAGGACTCTTTAAGGTAGCGTCTTTACTATAAGTAGCTTCCCATATAGTACGGCTAAATCTAACCTACTACTTAGTCGAATATATAGTTATTCCTTTGAGTATAGAGGTATATTAATTTAGAGAGCCTCTAAAGTTAAATGTCTTCTTATCTATATAGATAATAAGGGTATTATCTAGCTAGCTATCTACCTTATTACAATAGCCTTCTCTTTTTATATAGTACTTAGCTATAAGTACGTTCTTTGTAATATAGTAGTTACGACTAATTCCCTTACTCTACTAACCTAGGTAAGGTCTTAGTAATATATCTAAAATTTAAAAGATTTAAAACTAAAAGAAGAGGTTTTTAGCTATAGCTTTTCCTCTTTATATTAGAATCAAAACTACTTGACTTAGCCTAGCTATAGTATATAATCTTAGACTTAATAGTACGTTAATAGACAAATTAATTAATATACTCTAAGTAGCTCTATACGTATCTATAAATTAAGAATAGTTTCGAGAACTACGTAATACCTCAAAGGTATTATAAGTATCGATATACTTTGTCTTAGTATAATATCCGGGATTGTTTACTAATTCTATCGTCGATTTAGAATGTATATAGATATTTTTCGGCCTATATCTATTCCTAGTTCGAGAGAAACATCTCCTTAAGATAGGAATTCTCTTATACTCTTTAAGAAATATATATTCGGCTTCGTAACTTAATAGTACGACTAATTCTTAGAGAAATTTCCACTAATTTATATATACCTTAGGTCGTATAGTAAAGATATATCCCGTAGTACTTTTTCTAGTCGTAAAATCACTTCTCTAATTAGTATTACTATAGCCTTTTAATTAGAGTAACGATAATACTTTATAGACTAGATTAAGCTCGTAGCTTTTAAGATCGTTTAGGTATTATTAGATCCTATTAGATACTTTGAAATACGAGCTATTAGGACTAAAGGCAAATCTTGCTACTTGTTCTATAGCGTAGCTAATATTTAACCTAGTCTTTGTTACTAGAGAGATTATCAATCCTACTTCGGCTTAAGATAGACGATTATCTTCTAAGCTAACTTACTTCTTATTCTTTTAAAGGCGTAGACTATTTTCTATAGAGCTACTAACTAGATTAGTACCTCTCTTATTATATTAAGTAAGTATACTATCGAGGTAATCTTTTTGAGATAAGGTTATAGTCTTGTTTTGTCTATTACTAGATACCTCGATTCCTAGATAGTATTTTTTTTGCTCGGTATACCTTATAGCTATTTTGCTAAGGTCGCTAGAGGTAGTAAACTTCTCGTTTAGTTTTAGATTCTTACTTTCCTTACTTTTACTTACTATAGTAGGTTTTTTAGTCTTAGGTATATCTAAATAGAATCCTTCTAAGATCTTTACGTCTCTTGTAAATCTAACTTTATACGAATTATCTTGAACTAATAATATATAGTTACTACAAATAGTATAAGCTAATAGTATAGTCTTTTTAGCTCGTATCTTTAGCTTTTTAGAGCTAGGATTTCTATAGTATATAGTAGATCTAAAGATTTTAATATTATTTAGGTTAGGCTTAGTCTAATAATTTAGTTCGTAGGATATCTCGAACTCTAGACTCGCGTATAGCGTATAGCTATATATAAGAACTACTACCAAAACTACTTCTTTCTAAAGATATTTAGGTAGATTAGCCTCGTAAAGTAAAGCCCGTACTTTAGACACTATAGTATAGTTAGGCGTTTCTACTATAGCGCTTTACTTAGGACAATATAGCGTAGTTAATTCGTGCTTAGTTCTACTACAAACCAATAGTCTCTCGAGTCGTCTATAGAGAGCGCCTTTACGTAGTAGACGATATAAGTACTATCGTTATAACAAAGAGAAACTAAGTCTTCCTCTCGAAATATCCTCTCGAAAAGTAATATCTACTCGATCTAATCCGAAAGACAATATACCTAGATTACGAACAAAGAAGTAGATAAACAAGTAATAAGTAACAAGATATACCTAAAATCCATAACAAATAAGAGCCTAGTAACTATAAATTAAGAGTACGACAAACGTAGTATAATCGCTATGTAAATAAACAAGACTATAACTAAGATATAACGAGAGGCTCGAGTTAGTAGGTAAACTATACTCTCTCGGGGATACTTCGACTTTAAGATCCCTACTCGATACTATAAGAGGCCTATATCGAAACAAGAGAGAATAGGATACCTAGGACTTTGCTTGTTTAAAGCGCGTTACGAATTTGTACGTATATATATTCGGATATAGCTAGCTTAGCTTTTTGAAGTAAGTAAGACACGGGCGTAAATTTGTCTCGCCTAGGACAAGATAATACAACAAGAAACACGGGCATAAATCGAGTTATAAGTTCAGGCTATAAGAAAACTTTTAAGGTACCGAGAAGCCTTAGTAATATCGCGATTACCTCTCGGAATAATAATAACCTTCGGGTTTTTTTTCGCTCGATTTCCTTTAATAAACGACAATTGAAAGAATAGGAATAGTAGACTTCTCTACTCGCATTAAATAGAATTGAAGGAATAGTAGGTTTTCTACTCGTATTATATAGTCTTAGACTTGTGTAGTACGTTAATAGACAAATCAATTAATTAATAATAGTTTCTCGATTATTTACTTAGAACTTCGAAGGTAATATCCGGTTTTAGGATTTTAAGCCTAGGCCTTTTGTTATTATTTGAAGTAGAATCTTTAATACGTACTTTAGAGGAATAAAAAGAACGAAAAGCCTCGGATTTCGATCTTATTATAGCCGCCTCTATATACTTAGAATAGTTGATAATAAAACTAATATAGTAACGAGATCTATAATTAGTCGTAGGTTCTATAGGACTATAAATATCGAACCTAATTTTATCTAGGAAAGCTTTAGACTTCGTACTTATATTATTCTTATTTATTTAATAGACACATTTCGCCTTTGGATAGGTCGTCTATAGAGAGTACCTTTATATAGTAGACGACGTAAGTATCTTCTCTATATAGAAGAGAGACTAAGACTATCTCTCTTAAAACCCCTCTTATAAGGTAACGCCTATTTAATTCGTATTAGTTTATATAAGCTTTAAATAGTTACCTAGTAGGATACTATTTATAAGTGGATATAAACTACTATTCTTAGTCGAGTTACGACTTTAAGAATAGATAGCTATCTAGAATCTTCGTTGAAGTTATTCTTATTAATCGACTATAGCCGTAATAGGCTAGCGCCGGATTAGCAGTGCCTGTTATAGCTAGTTTACGTAATAACCTAGCTAGTATCAAATCTAGAACGTTATAGATAGTCTAGAAGTCGAGTTATAGAATTAGATAGAAGATTCTAGTTATAACTTCTTACAAATCCATAACTATTAAAAGTAATACTACGTAATAGATTACGTAGTAGTAGAAAGCTCTAGGAGCCTATAATAGAATATAAATAAGAGTAGATATAACTCCCTAGATATGAAATAAGTAACTAAGTAAGTCTACTACTCTTACTACTCTATTACGACTATTATTCCGACTATTATACTCGATTTATTACGACTATCCTAAGGCTAGCTTCTACTATATTCGACAAATTAATAACTCGATCTAAGAGATAGAATAACCGAGTACGAATAAGTAAGTAGATAAACTAACAATAAGTAGTAAGATACCCCTGAAGTTCAATATAAGTAAGAGCCTAGTAACTATAATAGTAGATATAAAAGTAATAAAAAGGAGAAAGACTTATTATTAGAAGAAGAATAGCATAACGTATAAGATATAATAAGAGGCCTAGATCTAGCTAGGTTAACTACTCTCTCTCGGTCTTTAACTTTAACTTCGAGACTCTACTTAATACTATAAGGCACGCCTAGTTAGAATAGAGAAGATAGAATACTTAGGATTTCGCTTATTTAAAGCACGTTACGAGTTCGTACGTACGTAGGTTTAGGTATAACTAGCTTAGCTTTTTGAGATAAACGAGATATAGGTATAAGATTTTTGCTATTACTAAGTCTAGGCAAAAATAACAACGTATTACTACGATAAGACGGACAAAAGTACGTAGCGTATAATACTACTATATTAATATATTTAGTATTATAAGTAGACATACCTTTCGGCTCTCGAATCTAGGAGGTTCTATATTCGAGTATAATAGAGCTTTCCTTCCTATAATATGAGGATTTAGTTCGTAGAATATTTTATTCTACGACCTGTATTATATAGTCTTAGACCTAAATAGTACGTTAATAAACAAATTAGTTAATTAATTAATCAATTACTCTTAATATTTAATACTAATAGTCTAGTACTAGTCTATTATAGCTGGAGCAAGATATTTGTAATCGTTATAATTATAACGTTATAATTATAATATTACCAATAGTCTAGTATACTCTAGTATCTCTACTAGAATCGTTACTCCTATAGTAATAGTCTCGCTTCTAGTACAAGTACCCTTGCGATATACTAAATATATAGCTTATAAACTAATATTTAGTATACTATATTATCTCGAGTAAGACGCTATACTAGAAAGGCCTAACTATACTATAGTATCTAAAGTAAGGGCTTTACTTTACGAGGCTAATTTACCTAAATATCTTTAAGAAGAAGTAGTTTTAGTAGTTTTTTTTATATATAACTATATACTATATACGAGTCTAGAGTTCAAAATACCCTATAAACTAAGGTATAGGACTAAGCCTAACCTAAGCAATATCAAAATCTTCGGATCTACTATATACTATAGAATCCTAGCTCTAAAAGCTAGAGATATAAGCTAAAAAGGCTATTCTATTAGCTTATACTATTTATAGTAACTATTAATTATTAGATTAGATAATTCGTATAAAGTTCGATTTATTAGAGACGTAAAGATTATAGAAGGAATCTATTGAGATATAGTCACGTGGTATTAAAACATGGATATTAGAGTCTTAGTAATATTCTCAAGAAACAACCTATCTGTTTATAACCTTATATTACAACAATTAACAATTACAAAAAGGTATATATAGGCTTATTTTGAAGCTAAGATACTTAGCTATTAAATAAGCTACATCACGAGAAGTACAAACGTGCTTTAGGTGCGTTAGGTGCGTAGGCTTGCGTAGAGGTGCGTTTAGTAGCGTTTTAGATAATATAATAGTTTAATAGTTTAATAGAGATTAATAGATAGCTTTCTAGGCCTATATCTTACCCTCTAGGCCTAATTAGGTAATTTTAAAAATATGTTGTCTTAGTTAACGCCTTAGTAAGCAATTTTTGTATACATTATATAGCGCTAGGCCTAAAGGGGAAGGTAGTACCTAGCTTAGAAAGAGGGAGATTTTTTAAATCTAGCCCTTAGTATCTCGCTAGTTATTAACGGTATTGCTTAATAATATATATATAAAAGGTGTATATTTAGTAGCTCTTAGCTCTAAAGTGCTTACATAATCACATTTCTAGTTATAGAGACCTAGAGAGCTAACTGTTCTCTTTTACTAAAGATAGTACTATACTTAGTATACTAGACCTTATTAGGGAATTTCAAATACCCTATCTTATAGAGCTTAAAATTGCACGTAGAACGGTATATAGCACTTAGCTATATAGTAAGTATATAGGAAGTTATTTAGGTATCTATTTTTACTAGTAGAAGTTTTAAGGATCCTCGCTTACTAACCGGAATTTTAAGGGTCCGGCGATCGAGAAACACGGCTTTACGCGACGAAACCTTAACCTATCTCAAGTATTATTGTTTCTACGGCCCTAAACCGCAAATTCTTCGCCTAGGCGCAGGTAGGTAGCGACTAGTAGATAGTAGGCAAATTGTTTGTGCGACTGGGTACTATTGAGGCTCTTCGGACCCTTCGGCTTCAGGACCCTTCGCCAAGCCCTTCCCCGCAAAGCAGTCGTAGAGCAGGAGTAGCCGAAATTTCAGGGTCTTGCGTTCGCTACGTTACGCTTCGGAACGCAAGCTAGCTTGCGTTTGCCTGCGTAACGTACGTACTTCAGCGTTTGTCGCGTTTTGCGCATTCCGTACGTTTCGCGCGTAACGCACGAAACGTACGTTTCGTCCTTTCGTGACGTATCGTATATATTGTTAGTATTTCGTTTACTACTCTCGTACCTTAATTACTACCTTAATCCTTCTTGGTATTAAATTAACTACCTTATATATTATTCTACTCTCAATTTCCTTCGAAGTAAGTAGTAGTATCTCAATTAACACGTCTTACTAAGTGTCCTTATTAGTAATAATATCTAGGTTAGAGCAAAGGTTATATATAGCCTCCTTAAGTCGTAGCTAGATATATTTAATAGGGTTTAAATCTAGACTATATAGTAGCTAGCCTATATACAATTGAATAGTACTATTAGCTATCTACTACGTTATATAGCAAGCTATATAGATAGATATATTATCCTAGTAAAATACCTTACCTTAATAATAAGGAAGAAGGCTATTCTCTAAGGTCTTAGTATATAAGTATACTAAAGATTCCTTCTATAGTAATATTAAGTCGCGTTATATTATTATTAACTTACTACTACTACGGTCTTATAACCTACTACCTATTATAGTCCATACTATTACTATAGCCTACTTACCTTTAGAGTACTTATTAATCTAGCTATAGGTCTATTTTTTAGAAGGATATCTAAAGGCCTAGGATTATTACTTACTAGTATCTTTCTTAACTAAGTACTTGTTACTAAAGAGCTACTATAACGAGTCTATATAGTAGTACTACTAGGCCTAACGTAGCCTAAGCCTTACGTATATAGTAGTAAGGTATAGGCGCCTCTTGTAGTACTAGTTAATTAGTCTAAAGTTATATAATATTGTCCAAAGAGTATTAGCTAAGAGAGAGAGACCCGTATTGTCTCTAATATTCTAGTAGGTCTATTTAGAGTTCTTTTAAGCTACATAAAATATAGCCCTTATAGTCCTTAAAGTATATGTCTTACTACGTCCTTTATATTCTATATAGTCGGTATTATAGTATATAGTAGATATCTTAATAATATTACTAACTATAGATATAGGAATACGTTTAGTATAGGTAATTTCAATACTAGATTACCTACCTAATATACGCCTATATATCCTTACGTAGTTAGTATCTAATAGCTTAGTACTATTAACGCGATTTACATAAATCTTAGCTAATATACGGCGTTATAGTATATATAGTAATATAGTAAAGTAAATATTAATAAATTGAAGATATTATACGTCTTAGTAAATCTAGGTTATAAAGTCCTAGTACTATACCTAAGACTAAAAAACCTACTATAGTAAGTAAAAGTAAGGAAAGTAAGAATCTAAACTAAATAAGAAGTTTAATATGTCTAGTAACCTTAATAAAATAGCTATAAGGTATACTAAGCAAAATAATAAGATTATATACTTAGCTAATAATTCCGATATAAACCTCGATACTATCGAAAATAGTATAAGTTTGCCTATAATATTACTAAACGAGAGTACTACTAGTTATACTCGTCTCAAAGAAGATAGTATAGACGATATAACTCCTCTAAGATTCTAAAAGTCTAGATCTTAGCTTTATTAATACCTCTATTTACCTATACCTTCAATACTATTATCGTTACTATATACTTAGTTCTTTACTAATCTATCTCAAACTTTTAATATAACTCGATCTAAGATACCTCTAGCCTACTATAGAGTAATATATACGTACTACTAGGACCTAGAGATAGATATTACCGAAATCGCGCTTACTCTAGGTAGACTACCCCTTGCGATTAAGCGCCTTATCAAACGCGTAGAAGCGCGTTCTAAGTTCTCTTAACTACTTTATATTCTTAAGTACCTTAAAGACTTGCCTAGGTCTAGTTATTAGCCTCGTAGCTTATCTAAAGATACTATAAGTAATATTATAAGAGATATAATTCGAACCTACTCTAACTATTTACCTTAAGAGGCTATTAATTATATAATTAAGTACTATAAGGCCCTAGGTAAACTAGACCCTAATACTAAGGCTCTAGGAGCTTAGTAGGTATATAATATTATATATAATAAGAGTTACTACAATACTAATCTAGTCTCCCCAAACTCGTAACTCTAAAACTCGGTATAGATAAAGGCAAGTTAGTCTATGTCTATAGGTCGTAAGGTTTCCTAAACGAAATTAAAGTAGAAGAGAAAGTCGAAAACATCGATTCCTATCGAGAGATACTAAGATATAGCTATAATAACTATATAGTATCGCCTATCTTATAGCTCGGTAAAAGAGCTACAAAATAACCTACTTTTCGTCTAAATTAGGTCTAGATCCGAGAAGTTATTCCTAGGTAAAGTTTTTCCTTAGTAATAGGCACTAAGCTAATACTAACGCTAATGCTAGAAAGTCTAATACTAACGCCCTAATAATAGATTCGCCTCTAGAGAAGACTTCTACAAGCTCTTTCTATACTCTCTATAGAGCTATAGGAAAGATTAGACTAGTTCTAGACTCCTTAGAGTCGTCTCTTTCGAATAGTGCTATTACTTTTTTATATAGGACTAGTCTCTAGTCTAGTTAGGTAGAATTACTACTAAGATTCGACTATTCGCCTAGAATAGGCTAAGGAATAGCTATAATAACTAATACCTATAATATAGAGACGAAATTAGATTACTTTTTCGGCTTATTTCTTAGGTTTAAACGTAGATAGCTATAGAACTATAACCTTATGTTTGTCTTCTTCCTTTAGTAATTAGCTATATTAGCTTATTCCGAATTTCGAGAATAAGATCTTTGTTAAAATAATTATATTTCTTTGCTAATAGTAGTAGGATCTAGGAAACTAGTAATTAGAATACTATAGACTACGACTCTATACTCTTCTTTATCTCTTCGAATTTCTTGGGATTATATATATCTCTCTTTAATTTTAAGAAGAATATTTATAATATACTTTATAGTAGTTATAATAGCAAGATTCTAATTTCTTATTCTCGTAATCGTATCTATAGCTACCTTACCTAGTACTTTATTAATTTCGTTAGGTAATCTTTATAAGCTTATTATACCTTCGAGACTTATAGGAGTTATAATAACTATTTTTAAAAGACTTACTTCTCTTAATAAAGGCTTTCTTTTAGGCTATAGACTATAGTAATTTAGTAGTAGTAGTTGATATATTCGACGTGATTTATCCCTTTCTAGCTACGTAACTACGGAATTATTACTCGAATATTCTATCTATATTTTACTAAAAGTAAATTATTTATTATATCTTTTTTTTAGTATATTCGCGAAAGATCTCGAGTAAGTCGAGGAGATTATTTTGTTTAGTACCTTACGCTAGGGTAGAGGCTACTAGAATAAGATCTCTAGCTCTAAGAATTCTTTGCTAAATTTTAGTATTCTTTATTTATTTGAAATAGACGAACTTAGGCGAATTAGCATATCTTCGTAGACATTAGAGCTCTTCTACTTACTCTATAGTAGTAGTATACCTAGCTACTATAATAGTACGTCTAGTAATACTAGAGTTATATCTTTATCGATTATTTGCTATATATTATACTCTTCGAAAGGGAAAAGATTACTATAAATCTTAATATATATAACCTTATAATAGTTTAACTCTTCTAAGAGCAATTATATACTCGTATGCGTAGGCAGTAGGCTATAAGTTTAATACGGTATATATATATATATACGCGTCGATTCGTATAAAGGAAGCTATATTCTACGACTAAAAATATAGAAGGTATAAGAGAACCTTTAAGTTAAACTATATCTTACCTAGAACTAAGAGAACGTAATAAGAAATATAGGTACTAGGTTATAATTTCACGCTAAGAGAAATCTAAAGGTACTAAGAAGATCTAGTAATATTATAACTACTTCTTAAAATAATACTATCTTTAAAAGTTTCTTTAGCTCGAGTAGTTAGGTCTTTTACTTTAATAAGTAATAAGTAAGGAATGAAATAGTAGACTTTCGTACTCGGACTACATAGTCTTAGAATAATTAATTAGTAACTATTAATGCTATTTAAGTCTTAGACTATATAGTATAGGTAAACAAATTTACTATTTCTATTCTTATTTAATACCTATAAAGGAAAAGCTAGACTAATCGAATAAAAAGAGCTCTAAAGGTTATTATTATCTCGAGGAATCGTCGTTATATTACTAAGACTTATTAGTATCTTTAAAGTATCTAATAATCCAAGCTTATAACTTAATATCTATATCTCTTATATTATATTATATTATATTATTCTAAGTAGGACAAAGTTATATCTATATCTTGAAATCTTATCTTAAAAAGCTAAGCTAGCTTTAACTAATATATATACGTATAAATAATAACGTACTTTAAATAAGCGAAACTCTTAGTATTCTATTCTCTCTATTCTAAGTAGATATACCTTATAGTATTAAGTAGAGTCTTGAAGTTAAAGCTATAGCTAAAGGCTAAGGAAAAGAAAGATAGAGAGTAGTTCTACTATCTAGTCGAGTCTCTTATTATATCTTCTTCTTATCTTATATATTATACTATTTTTATTTTAATAGTAAATCTTTCTCTTTATTATAGAATCTAGGGTATCTCGTTCCTAATTGTCTATTTATTTACTTATTTGTTAATCTAGTTGTTTTGTCTTTTACTCGATATAAGTAGGTATTACTATTTAAGAGAGGTTTTAGGAAGAAGAGACTTGATTTTACTTCTCTATAGAGAAGATACTTATATTGTCTACAAATCTACTATAATTTTCGTATATATATCTATCTATTCTACTTATTATAGATTCTAGGTATATTTTATATTACTACTTATTATTTACTTATTTACTTAATTAGTTATCTTTACTTTTCGAACTAAGTAGGCTTTACTTTTTAGAGTATAGTAGTATATTATATTTCGAGAGAAAGAGGCTTATTTCGAATAAGAAAACACTATACTTACTTTATCTATATTATTAGATTGTCGAATATAGTAGAAGCTAGCCTTAGGATAGTCGTAGTAAATCGAGTATAATAGTCGGAATAATAGTCGTAATAGAGTAGTAAGAGTAGTAGACTTGCTTAGTTACTTAGTTCCTATCTAGAGTATTATATCTACTCTTATTTATATTCTATTATAGACTCCTAGAACTTTCTATTACTACGTAGTCTATTACGTAGTATTACTTTTAATAGTCGTGGATTTGTAAGAAGTTATAACTAGAATCTTCTATCTTATTCTATAACTCGACTTCTAGACTACCTATAACGTTCTAGATTTAACACTAGCTAGATTACGTAGTAATCTGACCATATCGGGCGCCGCTAGTCCGGCACTAGCCCAATGCGGCTATAGTCGCGTAATAGAAGTGACTTTAAAGAGGATTCTAGATATCTTTCTATTCTTAAAGTTATAAAGTAACTAAGAATAATAGTTCATATCCACTTATAAATAGTATTCTGCTAGGTAACTATATAAAGCTTATTTAAACTAATAACTATAAAAAGAAGCTCTCTATAGACGACCCTTTAGGCTATAGTTGTCTATAGAGTATACCTTTAGATAGTAGATAAAGTAAGGATCTTTCTTAGAGAAGAGAGCCTATAACTTTCTCTCTTAAAACCCTTTAAAAAGTAACGTCTACTTAATTTAATTCAAAAGACAAAACGACTAAATTGCGAATAAATAAGTAAATAAAGAGTAATAGCTAATAACATACTCTCAAAATCTATAAACTAAGAGTCTAGTAACTATAGATAGATATTAAAGTAATAAAGGAAAAGATTTACTATCGAAATAAGAAGTATTACGTATAAGATAAGAGAGAGATATAAAGAGACCTAGTAGAAAAAGTTAACTACTCTCTCTCTTTCTCTTAGCCTTTAATTTTAGTTTCGAGACTCTACTTAATACTATAAGGCCTATCTATTTAGAATAAAAGAAATAGAGTACTTAGGACTCTACTATCTTAAAGTACGTTATGATTTATACGTACGTACGTTAAGGTAGAGCTAGCTTAGCTCTTTAAAACAAACGAGATATAGGCGTAAGATTATCTTGCCTAAGATAAGATAATATAATATAATAAAAATATAAGTATCGAGTTATAAGTTTAGATTATAAGAGAACTTTCAAGGCACTAATAAGCCTTAGTAATATCGCGACTACCTTATAGAACAATATTAACTCCTAGAGTTTTTTTCGCTCGATTAGTTAAGCTTTCCTTTAATAAATAATAATTGATAGAGAAGGAATAGTAGATATTTTTACTCGTATTATACAGTCTTGGACTTAAATAGCACGTCAATAGACAAACCAATCAATTAATCGATTAATCAATCCTCTAGGCTATATGAATTGATTAATCAGCACGACTCGTGTGTATTGTCGGCGGTCAATTTTCTGGTCGGGATTGTACATTCGTGCATAGTTGCCAATGCGTGTGAAGTCTGCTTGCGTGGCCATGACTGCTGTTAGGTCTGAACACTGGACCCACCGACGACGGAAGGCCGACACGCATACAAGGCACAGCACCAGAAGCCTCGAAACGTTTCGACCATCAGTCAGCGCGGTCAGCCACAGCAGAAGGATCGATGCCGTCGTACACGATCGTCAAGAAGTCATTTCCTCCGTGCAGGCTTGTCAGTCGCTAAGATCATGTCACGAGCTCGTCTCATGTTCGCCTCTTACACCGATCACTGGAGCTCATTTGGTCAGTCGAAGGCAGAACATGTCGCCGAAGTCAGCTCAAGTCCTGATTATTTCAGACCATTCAAGAGTTGCCACAAACCGCGTAGTGGATAGTGAGGCCGAGCCTGGATGTTGTGTCTCTCCGTCCTCTCTCCTTCACCAGCACGGCCCCATCGCCTCCCCTCGTGTTACGATGCAGCGATCGCCCGTCATGGGCAATACATCGCGCTGTGCCGTCGACACGTGAGACGATACCCTTCACAGCTTCCGGAGCAGGCTTCCACCGCGAACAATCTCCATTCTGCACCCCAGCGATCCAATTCCATTGCTGACTAGGTCTTGTTCGCACACAGCAGCGGTGGTGACCAGGGCATCCTGCATGGGACATAGCAGGAAGGCACGGGCTCCCGCTCGGTCGACTATCTGTCGAGCTTCGAACGAAAGTACTGGAGGGGTTGCTCTGACGTAGAAGATGGCAGATGTACGGCAGATTTACGATTACTTGTTCAACGACGCTTTTCGAGGTATCACGCTGATTCTCGCTCACGAAGTGAGTCGCGACTTAAGGCGCCGCATTCTTCGAGCACCACTCTATAGGACCACGGCAGCATGCCTAAAATGCCACCTTCACCAATGCAATTAGGACCGTGAAGCGTCGAGGAGAGCTGTAGTCGCTAGAGCATGGCCTCACTTCATGGGAAGGACTAAACAGCAAGGCGCCCTGTGTAATGACCCGTGGAGGATCAACGTGTATGTGGTAACGCTAGCAAGTTGACCGTGCCCTGGATCCTAACGAGGATGCGGTCTTTGGATACTTCTTACTTCTGCCACCTCCCAGTCCCGATCTATGAAGGCCACGCACGTGGATCACCAAAGAAATCCACGGCATTTTGGTGCACCACAGCTACATCGTACCCGGCCCTTACTCTCAGGCTTGCATTCAGCCTCCTCGCGCCTCTGAACCGCAGCCTCGTATTCGACCTCGTCTTCGTCCTGGTAATCGAAGGTGAGCTCGGTGCCTGCTGGGATATCTTCATAGGCGAAGAACGCTAGGCTGTACAGGCGGATATCATTCTTGTTGTAGCTGATAGTGTACTGTCGGCAATTGGGCTCGCACGAGTGATTAATAAATCGCGTTACATTGCCCATGTACTGGCCATCAACCACATAGCACATCTCCTCGGTTAGCTCCTGGGCACCATCGAGCGGATCTCCCAGGAATTTGTCGAGCCAATAGAAATACGAGTTCTTCTCTTTGCCAGACTTGCCTTCCCGTTTGTCCGCCTCGGCATTGGTAATGACTTCGCCAAGGTAGGTGTCTATGAATTCTCCTTGGATGAGATCTTCGCTGCAATACACGCCCCAGCCACGGTTAGGTGTCTTAAACACTGTGAGCGGCACCTTGCGTCCTTTCTGGACAACGCGACTTTTACAGATCGGACCGCAACGGCAGTTGTCGTTACACTCGTAGATTGGGAACCGCTCCTGGCGGTAAAAGGTTTGTAACGTTTGAGGTCGTTTGCTATCGCCGCTTGCCTTCTTATAGGGGAATCTTTTCGGCATGCCAGTAGTATCTATTGTTTGGCCGGCAGCTTTGGCCGACATGTACTGTAGGTGCAAATGTGGGTCCTTCTTCTGTAGGCTCTTTTCGTCGACGGCCGCGTACTCAAGGCACTCGCATAATGCAGTGTATTCGCACCCAATATTTTGGCCCATATCTGGCTTGCACTTTCGGACGCAGCCCTCGAAGGTCCCAGGAGGTTGTGAGTATATCCCGTCTCGTAGGACATAGTCGTTGACGAAAGTGAAGTTTAAAGACGGGGTTGTAGTGTCGACCTTATTCTCCAATTCGACACCCTTGACCTTCCTCAGCATGTGCATAAACTTGTGCCTAATCGCAGACTCAGCTTGCGAGACTGGAGTCCTCCTCGCGACTTCAATCATAGCCTCTGTTGGTAAGGTTTGACAGCTGATTTTGGCGATATCAGCTCGCTCCTTCCAGTCGGCCGGCTTTCTAGCAACGAGATAGCCCTCTTTCCGCTGGAGTATAGCGTTGTAGACACGTGGTCCGTCATTGTATACGTCGATGGGCGCGGCGTTTGTTTCTGCCCTCTGGGCTGGCGACGGTGATCGTGCTACTCCAGGAGTAAGAAGGCCATTTGGAGTGATGTCACGTGCTACGACTAAGTCCGCCTCAGGTGATTTTCGTTTTCGATTTGGGCCGAGTGAGAATGCCGAATTCAGTGTACTTGGGTCGTGTCTGGCTTCCGCGTTCTCGATGTAAGTCTGAACATAGTGCAAGCACTTGTAGAGCTCAGGCAGTGCGTGCCACGAACATGCCGCGCTTGGCGGCGCGGGCGTTAACGGAAGCGTCGTCCAGCGCACGAGGTACTCCTCACTCTGAGACACTTGTTAGTGCGGATTAAGCGCTTATAGTGCCTTCAGGCTCACCTGTCCGACTTCGCGGTGGCAGAGGACTTCCGCAACGTCTTCTGCTCTAATTGTGTAAGCTGCTCGGATAGAGGTCGAAAAAGTCGGGCTCGAAGAAGACATTTAGCTTATTAAGCAACTACAAACAGCGGCGCTGTGCATAGTTTGAGCTTCTTTGCTAGGTGCGGTTGTCTACGGTAGTCTTGCTGTCGTTAGTAGTTAAGATTATACTAAAAGCGAATTAAAGAAGGATATAAATCTTAGTATTACTAGCGCGTAATAGCGCGTTCCGCTTAGCTAAGGAACTCTTTCTTGCTTGAAATCTATAGACTCACTTCGACTAGAAGGGCTATACTTATTCTAGTACTAATACTATTTCGGTAATAAAGAGTTATAGTTTAGTCTCTTAGCTCCTAGATACCTCAAGTATTCTCATTGGTATTTGTATACTCCGTTCTGGTGACGACACCCACGTAAGGTAGGCCAAGAGGCAGCTACTGTTTAACGGGCCGTGCGCCCGGCTCAATAATCAAAACAAGCGAGGCAACTCTATCTTCGCCAGATCTCAGATGTCAAGAATTTCTTTCGTTAGAACATCAACGATCACTCTGCGCTAGCGCACCAACACACCCATCATGGCCGTCTCCGCCCGTACAGCGACTGAGTCTTCCACTTCCAACAATCCCTTCATAAGAAGCCTTGCCTCCTCCAACCGCACGGCCCGCGACCAAGCCCTTGAATCGCTCCGCACATACCTCACGCGCCTTCAGAGCTTCACATCACTTGACCTTCTGAAAATATGGAAAGGTCTCTACTACAGCATGTTCATGTCCGACAAACCCCGGAATCAACAAAGACTTGCGCGCGACATGGCAGATCTGACAGATTGCTTCACGACATTCGCCGGGAAAGTTGCGTGGATGGGATCGTTTTGGACAACGATGAGCAGGGAGTGGAAAGGGATAGACTCTTTGCGCATGGATAAGTACTTGTATCTGATACGGTGCCACGTCAACAAGGGTTTCGTGGTGTGTCAGAAGACGCAGTGGAGCGAGAAAGTTGTGGAGGATTATAACGAGGTGGTGGGTGGAGAGGGAGGACCACTGAGTGCGAGGGATGCAAAAGTACCGATCGGGTTGAGGTTGCACGTATTGGATATCTGGGTGGACGAGTTGGAGAAGGTAGATGTCGAGAGGGTTGCGCCGGTGAAGACTGTGATGGAGCCGATGCGGACGCTGAGCAAGGACAGTCTGGTCAAGAGCGTGAGAGTGCGCGCAGGAGAGCAGATTGAGGACGATAGGTTGGCGGATGGAAAAGCATGGGCTGAGCCGACAGAAGAGAACGAGGCGGAAGAAGAAAAAGCGGCAGGGGATAATGGCGACTTTGGCGGCTTTGATGATTGAACGCAACACAGCTCGACACTTCCAAGCGATGGCGTTGCGGAGTCTCAAGAGCATACTTTAGAATGATACCCCCGCCCCTTTTGGTCGAATTGTACAGGTCGAGATTTGTCATTACTCGATCCCGTATCAGTCCAATTTTGGCTGAGATCCACAAACCACACGAACTCCCGCCATGCCGTCCAAGTCCAACCCGGTCCCAACGCCGTAGATAGTCATGTGCTCGTGTAGAGTCAGTATATCAGCCCAACTTCAACGCGCCGTGCCTCTAACACTTGAGATTGAACTTGGGCTGGCGGTCGGCAGTCATGGCACCCCAGTGAGTCTGTGAAGAGTCAGTATACACAGCGGGAAGCCCAAGAGTCTGTTGTTGCTCACTTCATCTTGAGCCATACCGTTGTCGCCAACAGACTTTGGCTTCCATGGTTCATCGAGCAACTCAAAGTAGAAAGCATTGATACCCCAGTCAAGCAGACCGCAGTATGCCTCCTGGTAGAACTGCTTGGCATTCTCTGTGCCTGCCTTCGCGGCCTCGTAGTCAGTGCCACCATCTGTCGGCCATCCAGTCTCGCCATTCCAGAACTCAATTTTGTCAAGGCTGCCAGACACTTCCTGAATGTGGCCAAGGGCTTGCTGCATATCGTCGAAGTAGACATCGATGGCATCGCGACCAGCGGCCGCGCCCTGCCAGTACGAGAAGCCATTGGCCAAGATCAGGTCGACACCGCCCTTGATGACAGCGTCTCCGGTGCCGTCCTTCCACTTGTTCCACGAATCCGCAGTGCCACACTTCACATCTCCACCAAGAGCCTCCTTGACATCGTTGATCTTGTCCAGAAGCTGCTCGCCAGTGAAGTTTCCACGATAGAGAGTCTCAGACCCCACCGTCACGGCATAGACCTGATCCTTGTATGGCGGCACATATGCGAGAAGTGCCTTCTTGTCCGCTTGGAAGCTCTCATCGGTATCTGGCCACACGCCCAGGATGACCTTGACGTCTTGCGCCTTTGCAGCTGGGAGGATCTGTTGCGCGCAGTTGCAGTCGGAGGCGGCATAGCCACGGACAACCGTGGCGCCGGTGTTGCTCTTCATGGCCCTAAAATCTGCTTCGTAGTCTGCCTGGTACTTGCAAGTGCCATCCGTCTTCTTCGTGCCAAGCGAGAAGCCCATCATGCCCTTCTCAGCGGCAAGCACTGCCGGGGCTGCCACCAGGGCAGCCGCGAGCGCGTATGTCGTGCGCATTATGGGGATGCCTTGTGAGGAATGCCGATAGTGAGGTATTGATGCAATGCTGAAGCTGTCGTATGTTGCTGTAAGTCAATGTCTAGAAGGAGTGTGCTGCACTGCCCGGTGCGTGTAAAGATGGTTGTTTCCCTGCGAGTAGGGTCGTGTGGTGTAGCTGCTGTGTCGTAATGTTGGTTCCCTCCAGTCCAGCAGGCTCTACAGAATCGAAGGCTCGCGCCAACTCTCCAGCCGGCCCGCAATTACCACTCCAAGGCTCGCGCCAACGACTCCAGGCTTACCCCAGCCAGGGGTAACATAGCGGCCCATCCAGGATGCAGGGCGACGGTTGGCTGGAGATGTGGACCGCCTTCTCACGTGGGACTGCCGAGCTCCGTACGCCGCCGCCGTTTGAACTTCACGTCTGCAACATTCAATGTTCACATATCGATCCTACGTCATCAACGGACACGATACATGTACTGTGCGACGAGACCCAGGGCCGAGTGTAGAGTGGAAGCAGCACTACAGTCAGGGTCCCGATCGACACATGTCATTGTCGCCGGGCCAGGAGGGTGCCTGATGACGGAAAGCTCCAGACGCAGAGAGAGCTGCACTGCTAGCTACATGTATAGCAGGTTGAAAAGAGAAAAGATAAGAGTATGCAGCGGCGTTCCAAGCCTGCGAACGACACGTCCTGCATGCTCTCTGCGTGTGCGCTTTGCGGTAGACTACAGTCATGTTTGGATGCACGAGCATCACATCTGGCGAATCAAAGCCGCCGATCCACACAAGGCTGAAATGATGTAGCAGTAACGGCAAAGTGAAGTGTCTGCCGGTCACAAGCAGATGGCGTAGTGTTGTTGATCACAAATGGCTGTTCGTGTGGCCGGTTTGCACTGATTCCGCTTGCAGCATCCAACCCCGCCACTCAAGACAATCAGTCTCTTCAAACTGCACGAGGGGCACACTTCCAACACCACCTCAAATACCAACCGCCACCATGGCGCCCAACCGCAAGGCAATACCCCCTCACCTGCAACGCAAGATTGATAGGCCCGCGGCTTCGGTACCATCTAGCGACAACGAATGCGCCCTTGTGCTGAGCCCCGCGCACGCAGAAGACGAGCCACCAGCGCCCTCTGGCCCCAATTCGATAATCTCCGCCAGCATCAAGGTAAGCAATGCAGGTCCGCCCAGCTAACACTATTCTCATACCATGGTAGCACAACTTCACACCGACCGAGCTCGTTCAGCAGGACGTCATCGACACGCTCCGCTCACAGGTCGAGGATCTTACCATGAGATGCGACAGACTGGATGAAGAAAACGCTCACTTGAGAGTGACCCTGGCCAAGCTTGCGCACCTGTTGAAGGGCTCTGCACTGGGAGGAAGTCGCGCACCAAATCTCGTCGGCTACGAATCTTCTGACGATGGCATAGCCTCGAACGATCATGCAGAGGGAGGTCCTTCGTCAACGTATGCCAATCAGATCGCAGTCATACTCACTAGACATGAAGACAGACTTGCTGACCTGGAGGCGCGCTCTACTAACATGGAGATCAATGGTCTCCAGGTCATCAACGGCAAGTCACAGCACACGACTTCTGACGTCAAGGCACCCGGAGGCACCAGTGGCGAAGACGGGTTGCTCACGCACAGACTGGAGAGCTTAGAACAGATCGTCGAGTCAGGACTGCGCCAAACGAACAAATACCACATCGAGCTGCAAGATTTGCAAATCTGGCGCAGCAACATCAACGACGAGCAAGGCAGTAAAGCGCTCAAGACGACGAGTGCGCCCGCTCCACAGTACGACGCGGTAAGTCATACCACGGTCAATTGAGCGACATTCAGCTAACATGTCCAAGGACTTCCAAGCCAGAACGGAGCGCAAGTCCAAGCAAGAGCTTCATGTCGACATGACCTTCTCTAGAGACGAGCTCTTCCAGCACTACCAGGAGCTCAGCGAGCTCATCCAAGATTATCGTGATGATGGGAACTTTCAGGGTACGGATGATGAGCTATGGTCTCTACGAGAACGTGTCATTACCAACATTGCCATCCTCGACCAGCGTGAGAAGGCCTTGGAAGGAATCAAAGAGTGGATGAAGTACAATGGCTCGTGAAGGGGGGCCATGAGAGGATGGGGTTGAGGGAAATGTGCCAGGGCCTTGTTCTGCGCAGAGCCCGCAATTTGTGTAGTATGAGCACACGCAGACCGTGGAATTGACGACAGCTTTAGATCTAATGAGCACCCTGTCATGGCCTTCTCTATGTGTACGTGTCTCGTATGGATAGTCTCACGAGCACCACGTTCCTGCTACCTTACACTCTGGCGAGACTTTGCGGTCTCAAGTGCTTATGCCGGACGCATTTGCCCACAAATGTGTAGGCGCATTCAGCAGCACGACGTTTGTTGAATCGCTGTTCCATCACAAGAGATGGTCAAAGCACATGCCACCTCGTCCGCGCGCAGCAAAATCTTGCGTCATTGCCGAATCTCCATGTGATCGCACTCCATATAAGCCCAACTCTCTTCGCCCTCTACGTCGTAACGAGACAGGTTGACTTCGCGCCAACTGCTCTCCTCACAACCGTACCACAATCGCCACATTCTCTCAAAAGGATATAGCATCATCAGCCCAACATGGTAAGACTGGACATACTCGAGCCGTGTGCACTACTAATATTGCAGACGTGGCCCATGTACCATCCGTGCCACCCGTGTCTCTCGTACCCGCCGGTCAAGAAGTCGAACATGCCATCGCAGCAGTCATATCCGTACGCCTATCCATACGGCCTGCCACCTCCATCAGGCTTTCCACCGAGCGTGCAGTATCCTCCCACCGGCTTCGAGTCACGCACATTCGGCAATCCGAGTCTTCCGTCCGCGAACATGGGTACCTTCGCCATACCACCGGCAGACATGACCTCCTTCGGCCCGCGAGACATGGAGCCTTTCGCTTCGCCATGCGATCATCAGCTGCAGAAGCAGGGGCGGGAGGCAGACTTCGCGCGCCTCCCGAAGACTGCACCTGGATCCGAAGAATTGCGTGCCTACGCTCCGACATCTTCGAGCTGGGGCAGATCGCAAGGCGGTCGGCACGCTGGTGAAACGACTCATAGAGCAGCTGGTAACATGTGGGGAGACAATGCGAGCGAAGCGCCGAACTGGGGTGCTTGCAACAAAAGCAGCGGACAGCCAACGAGTCTGGATCCCGCTGCCAAGCCTCAAGAGCCGCATGCGTTCGGCCATTGCTTCCACGGAAGTCCACACCAGACCACTCACACCAGCAGCTGGGGTACTCACGAAGATACTATCACCGTTCACAGCGAGCTCCACATTGAAACCGACAACGATCGGGACGCTTCGAAAAGCAAGAAATTCAGTGCCTGGAACCAAAACGTCCCGAAGTCTGAAGCTTCGCATCCCACATTTCCGGGTCTCAAGTCCGAGTCCCGTGACTGGGCCGATGGCGGCGGCAATGTTGCTGAATGTGAGACTGGGGGATGGGGCATCAGAAGTCACGCAGGTCGCTTCAGCCAGAGCGCAAGCCCGGGGAAGAAGGCGCGTTGGGGCGATGTTGACCCCTTCAACGAGCAAGCTGGGCGGCCTTACCACTTTCCAGACTCTTCGCAGCCTGCACCTGCTGCCACAAGACTCAAATATGTCGAGCGACGTGACGAGTATAGCGGCTTAGGTGACCACTGTGAGTCCTGTCACTGCTACTCGCGTTCATGCAGATGCTGGGCTGAGGAGAAGTCTATCGCTCCCGCCTCGATTGGCCACGGCTGGGCCGCCAAGATGGACGCCGGTAGCGTTTTCGAGCCCGGAGAGGCGGGGGATGCTCTAACTTCCAACGTCACGACTGATAGTGCTCGCATCACTAACCTCGAGCAGCGTGTCTCCGCCCTCGAGCTCAGGGACAGTACTGTGGAAAAGGACGCACCAGACTCCCTGATCCAGCATCTCGAATCTCTCGGCACCAGCATCCTCGATCTCGGCCTCTCGCATCCATCGTACCAAAAGATGGCTACGTCTTTCCTTGCTATTGTCAATGAGTATGGGAAGTCGGACGATGCGGACCCTTGGTCTGCACTGGGTGTTATCAAGTTCAAGCTCGAGGAGCAGCAGAAGCGCCCCGAGTTCAACCACTCCAAGCATGAGAGCGAGTCATTTGACGGCTGGGCAGCCACGCCTGCGCCGACTTCGTCCAGGGGTTGGGAAGGCTCACCGTTGCAGACCGCTCGCGCCGCCGACAGCTTCGTCTTCAGCGACTTCAGCGACAAGAACGGTCAGGCTTATGGCGGGCGGGGCGGCCCAACGACCAAGCGACAGACCAACGGCTGGGGGGCTTCGCCCTCACCAACCCTTCCCGCCAGCGCCAAGCAACACAAGTCCGATCTTCCCCGAGACTACTGTTTCGACGTCAGGGACTTCAACGTGAAGTCCGAATACGGGCCAGACCTCTGTCGTCCAAGACAGACCCGGCGTCGCACGTACTGTTTCCTGTGTGGCTTCAGTGGCCACAACGAGAAGGACTGCCACCTCGAGGCGAGCAAGCGGACGCCCTCAAATTAAGCTGCTGGCGGACGGTGGAGACGACGCGAGAACGCTTGGGCATCGAAGCCATGACTCGAACAGGGGCTGATTGACCTTGCCAACTCATCGGCTGCTCCACCATTGAAATAGCGAAGCACTTCGCAAGTACAATCGTCTGGATCTGGACGCCAAGGCAAGAAGGTTTCCGTACTCTAGCCACCCTCTTCAATTGAACGGGGACCCGTAGGTATAGAACAGTACAATCCTTGCACATTAAATCTTCTCGAGCAAAATTCTCGCACCAGCATTCCCTTGGAGTTTCTTCGCCTTCTTGCCCTTCTCTTGCTTTACGCCCTTCTCGCCCTCGCCTGCCTTCTTCAGTTGCTTCTCGGCCTTCTGCAAGGCCGCCTTGACCTCCTTCTTAATTTTTTCCGGGATGTCCTCGCTCTCCAACAAAGATACCACCACAAAGCTGGAATCACAGCATGCCCAGTCCACCAACTTGTCCTCAACAACTGGGTACAAAGCCTCACCAAAGCCGAGTCGAGGCTCGACGAGCATCACCTTCTTCGTCTTGTTATCGAAAGCACCTCCAGATACCAGTGTGCGCAACATCCGGCCTGCTGCCGGGTCCTTTGCAATATGGCCTTCTTCGAGTGGATCGCCCTCTGCGAGGGCAGCGACTGCCTTCTTAGCCGCCTGTCGCTGAGTGTTGTCCTTGTCATGGCATTCCAGGAGAATTTCAGTCACCGCTTGGCTGGCAAAGGACGAAGTGACGAGGCTCTGCGCCCGCTCAGCGATGAACTCAAGCAGTGGCGTGGAGACATGTGCAATAAGCTCTTGTCTGCGAACCTCGGGTGCTTTCTTTGACGTGTTCTCCCGAATCTTGCGAATCTCTCCAATAAACTCTTTCTCGGCGTCGTTGACAAGCCACTTTGCAGGTCCCGCTAGTGGGTAAAGAATGGGCAGCCTCGAGTTAAGATTCGTGATCATGTCTGACAGGCGATCGAATCTTTCCGCGGTGTTGTCCATCTTGAGGCCGAGGAGGTCTTGCAAAATCGACGTGGAGGTCATCTTGGTATCGTCGGGAAGATCGAGTCCGGCGACGAGCACCATCTTGGCGTATTGGTCGTATGCCATGGTCTCGACGTGGTCTTTGAAGCATTTAAGAATGACTTTACGGTCTTTGGCTGAACCGTAGGCCAGAGCGTAGCAGACGAGCCTGCAGCCGTTTTTGGTGAAGGCCAAGTTACGGTAGAGGTCACCGCCTCCGCCTTCTGCCTCAGCATCGATGTCACCCTTGAGAATCTCGAGGAAGTCGGAATGCTCTTCGGTGCCTGGCTCCAGTGCGAGAAAGTACTGCAGCATTGCGTCGTGGAGCATAGTGAAGCCAGTCTTTTGCTTCTGAATGAGGTTATCGATCATCTGCTTCAGGTATCCGAGTATAGGCTTGCGCTTCTCGGGCGTCTCCTCCAGGATCTTGCGCAAGTCTGATGTAGTCTGCTCGTCCGATGCATTTGGTCTTGACTGCCCGAACACTGCGAACTCTGTACCATACCACTCCCGCAACAGCATGTCCTTCTGCTTGGGCGTGGCCACTTGACGATAGATGTCGTCCATGATCCAGCTTGCCTCGGGATGATTGATGAATCTCTTGACATGCCCGTAGAACTGGGGGATGATCAAATCCTTGTCCTCGCGATCTCCTTCAACGACCATCTTGCCGACCAAGTGCTTGCCGTACTTGCTCACGGCCAGCTCCTTCACGTCATACTGTAGCTCTTGCACAATCGTCTTCAACTGCTCCGGTCGCGCGTATTTGATGGCACACTGGATGACACGCACGCTGTCGTGCTTGAAGACGAAGTCCCGCACTCTGCCCTCGACAATGCTGAACAACTCTGCCACCAGCTCTTTCCTCTCGTCTTTGGGAACATGCGACTTCCGGCGCAGCCTTTCCCATAGCTGCTTCGCTCGCTGGATGATGTCGGCGTGTGGCTTTGCTGCCTTTCGTTCCTTGGCGACTCGTCGCTGCTCTGCGTGTGCCTCTGCTGACGTCTTTCCTCCTTCCAGCTTGAATTTTTTCGGCTCCTCTGACTGTACGCCGTTTGACGGCAGAGCTACACACCCATCGTTGTCTGACAGCCCCTCAAAGTCTTCATCGTTGTCTCTCGCGGCCTGTTCGAGATGGGATCGCTGCTTTTCTGCTTTGGCGAGTTTCGGGTCATACGTCTTTTGCTTCTTGTCGCTCTTACGTGCCTCCGACGGCGCTTCCTTGCGCTTCACTCCGTTGACTTTCGACATTGTTGCCGTGCACAATCTGTCACAATGGCTGTGCTCTGCAAGAATGATCGAGGCACACTTGCTCTGCCTCGAATTTTTTCCTTGAAAGACCCTGCAGGTGGCTTCAGATCGTTGGCGGTCCGAGCTCCGGAGACCACAACCTTGGGAACCACATCTGCTTTCGCGGATCCCTTCCTCCCACCCAAACACAGACAGATTACCGACCCAAGTCAGGCAGTCCATGACGTCCTAAGGACGGCCAAAAGGCAATCCCGGTGCGCGGGCAACAGCTCTTGAAAGTGCTCGACGCAATTCCCACTCATTGGCCCTGCCGGACAAGCATGTCTACGGAGAAGACCTCTCAATTGCACTGACCAAAGTCCCTCGATATACCAAAGTCTGAGCTTTCCAGTCCAGCCTCATCGTCACGTATCTCAACAATCGCGGCGACACGGAGCTCAGCCGAATTGCTTCACGAGAGGCCCGGCAAATACTCCACATTTGGACTCAAGTTGGCTATCGCATTGGGAGCGCTTACTGTATGCTGCCCCGATGGCTCAATCGCGGGGACACTACGACAGAGGCGGCTGTTGATACCGGATATTTGTACCGCGCTGGAGGCGTGAGGTTTGGCGGTGGCTGGCATCCTCGATTGGTTGGTAGATGCCTGGCGGTAGTGAGACATGTCATGAACCACGAACCCGATAGTCAGCGAGTTCACGAGGAGGCAAGAAAGACTCTGGAAGTACTCGAGAGTGTCGCACCGAGTGAGAAGCCCAATCCTGACTGGGAATGTCCTGTGCACTTCACGCGCTGATCGCAGTATTGTGCTTACCTGATCGTATTCACAGCTCCATCTACTGGAATCCCCGGTTCTTTGCTCCTGCACGCCCAACTTGTCGTCGCCACAGCTTCTGGTTAAAAGCACGAGCTCACTCCACAAGATAACTGCAACAACCACCCAACGTCGAGATGCTTTGCAAGGTTCTCAGAAAGCTACGGTGCCATACGTTGAATCATGCCATCAACTACATCGCGTCTCCACCAGAGAGCCGCCAAGTGGTCGCCTCCCGGCTTTTCGCACTACCAAAAGAGCTACGCGACGCCATCTACCAACACATCCACGATGTGCCGCACACTCTCCTTCCCTGGCACTCCCGCGAGATCAAATCAGATACATGGCATCACTTTCTGACACTTCCGCATGAAGTATCTTCCATAGCTTTGGGAAATCATCAAATCTACTCGGAAATTCCTGGAACTTACTAACCATGTCTGGCCGCTGGACGTTACCGTATACGGCCAAAACTTTGCGAGAATCATTGAATGCCTCAGTCAGCTGGATAATGCATCGCTGGCGACTGTCGCGTCCCGTCACAGTTCCCCAATTCGCATTCACTTGGATATCAACGCCTGGACTGGAACGTGGGCGGTCTCAAACAGTGGTTGGGTTATCTGGGAAGCGGAAGGACGCGATACTTCCAGATTAACTTTGAGTATCATACCACTGAGAACGCCGCCTGCGTTATAGATTCGCGATGGTACATCGATCAGGTCTATGCACCGGTGATCATGGAGCTAGATCACATCAGCTTGAGGAGCGAGGGTAAAGTGAGATACCGAAAGGACGGTGAAAGGATTCGACGTGCGATCGGCCACCTGACCAAGCGAGACCCAGAGGTGTAGCGGGAGGAGTGGTGCACCGAAGTTTACCCTGCCAAGAGATTGTCCTCAGATTGGTTATCATGCTGGCGGACGTCTGCTCGGCGGGTAGCAGCAGACCTAAGTCGAAAATTTGATCGGAGGGAGGCGAGCTGTACTTCTTCCTGATATAAGAAGAACTGGATTGCCAGATTCGTCACCTAAGCCCATGTGCTTAGTTGACAGAATCGTACCATCTAGTCTCGTCTTTACTTCATTTCATTTCCAACATATGAAAGTGGGGATATCATTCTTCAGCCGAGATAGTAGCTTACGTCCAACATCAGCTCCATCCAACGCCGCGCCGTAAACATCACATCACATTCATCTCCTGACCGAGTCCAGCTCTTCGATGAACTTATAAATGCCTTCGAACCCCTGGTATTCCAGTGGGCTGTGCTTATCACTGCCGTAGATATTGCCTGATTGTACCGACTGGTATCCGGATGGGCTTGACATCCACGGATTCCGCATCTTTTGCTCGTCGAGCGTCTCTTCAAAGCCTGTGTCAGATTGTGTCGAGTAGGCTGGTGATTGCGTGCATGAGAGCATGTCGTCGAGACTGATGACATATCGCTGTGCAGCCATCAGCGGCTTCGCCTCATCGAACAAATCGGCCTCGTAGCACGAGTCTTCGGTGATGGACCCGCCGTTACTTGGAGCAAATGGGAAGAGGAGTGCAATCTCGGTGCCGGCAAAGGCATCAAAGTGCTCGTCTTGAACCACCGTGCCACGTTGCACGTTCAGCTCATCGCACAGTTGCTCGACTGACTCGGCGTCGCAGCCTGGGAAGTGCACTCGAAGATGTGAGCCTTCATACATGATGGGTAGATCTCCAAGCACGGACAGACGCTTCAGGTCGTTCAGCACGGCAGCCAGGTCCGTCAGCGCGCGCGAGAAATCAACCGACAGGATGTCGAGAAGACCATCGGTGTTCAAGTGATTGGCCCGAACGGTCTCGCTAGAGAAGCCAGCGACGGAGTTGAGCGAGGTCAGGGCGGTGATGGTTGGATTGACCGAGAAGTCGATCCAAGATCCAGGCGTGGCCTTTGGGAGATCCTTCATCTTACGTCCGGTCTCTTCTTGCAGGGCAGACACTGCCTTGAACCTTTTCTCGCCGTGTTGTGTCACTCCATCGAATTGCGCCTTGTGGCCGGAGATGAAGAATGCCCTGACTGCCTGCGAGACGTTCTGCACGACTTGCGCTTGGGCAGCTGGCGAGTGGGAGAAGTATCTTGCGCCTCCTGCACCGCCCGACGAGTATCCTCCTGCTGTCCTGCCGAGTGCGCCGCCGGTCAAGTTCGGTCGAAGAGTCGAGGCGAATGGTGCTCGGCCGGATGACGATTGGACATAACCGCCGATAGTGCTCTTCGGGAAGGAGGCTCGGTCGTATTTGGCACCTGACTTGCCTGTGGCGGAGGTCGTGAAGTTGCGGAAGCTGCTGCTATCGATCGACTTGCGCGTGGTCGAGTACCATCGAGACTGGCTCTGGCGGATGCGGGCGAGTGGGTGCAGCGGTTGCTTGGGGGCATTGCGTACGAGGACCGGCTCGAGGGCGGCTTTTGACGATTGCGAGATGAGGGCGTCAAGGGTCTTGAGCCCTTTCTTCAATGCCGAACTGTTGCAATCGAGTCAGATCATGCCTGTTACAGTATGTATGCTACTGGTGCTAGTTGTTGTACTGACCTCAAGGTCTTCAGATTGGCATATCTAGCCGCATGGCTGTAGAGATGCATCAGCCCCTGTATAGGAGGCATGATGCTGTGTGCTTAGTTCACCCTAAGCACGATACGACAATGGGCTTCGTCTTTATCAAGTCGTGGTCGTTGTCACGTCCAAGATGACGCCGGCATGCGGAGGCGTGATGGTCGCTGCTGAGCCACATTCGCCACCATTCGGTCCCTTCCCGGATGTAGCCGAGATCTACTTCCCTGAGCTTGGCATCAAAGTCGGCATGTTCATCATCACAAACAATTGGCAAACCATCACTTCGATGATAGGAGACTGTCCGCAACGAGCGCGAAGTCATCAACCAAAATGACCTCGTTGAAGCGCTCGTACGCGTCCACGTCATCAACCACGACCCTAAGCAGCAAAACATACCTCCGGACGTTGAAGTCGGGCAAGGTTCAGAAGGTAGTGCGTGAGCTGTACCTCCGGCAAGATATTCCATGCTCCAGTCAACTCTGCTCAGCATGTATCGACACCGCACCGACTGGTTTTAATGGAAAGACAGAACCATTTGTTCTTTCTCTCACCCCCGCCGGCACCAAGGACTTTCCACAAGGGCATTATCTGGTCCCTGATACGAATGCCTTCTTGACAGCGATGGATCTCTTCGAGGCCGAGGACACGGTGAGAGATGTGATTGTCTTACAGACTGTTCTGGAAGAAGTCAAGAACCGGTCATTGCCACTCTACCACCGGCTGATTGCCTTAACGAAGAATGACGGCAAGAGATTTCATGTCTTCTTCAACGACTTCCGCCTGGAGACGTACGTGAGAGATGCTGGCGAGTCTATCAACGACCGTAATGACCGAGCTGTGCGAAGAGCCTGTGCTTGGTATGCTGAGCATCTCCAGCAAGCAGTGAAAGCGCGAAAAAGTGCGCGCTGCCCGGCCATTGTCATGCTATCAGACGACAAGGAGAACCTGAGGAAGTCAAAGTCGGAAGGAATAGTTGCAGCAAACCTGCACGGCTATGTCTCATCTCTGCCCGAGGCTGATCGTCTGCTTGACATGGTCGCGGCAAGTCGTGATCAGCGCGCTGGTCGAGATGCAAAGGCAGAGCTGCTGTATCCCGACTACATGTCCATGTCGGCGATGCTCACTGGCATCAGAGCTGGCGATTTGCACCAAGGCGTCTTCAATGTCTCGCCATACAACTATTTGGAAGGCACGGTACATGTTCCGGCGTTCGACAAGTCGCTCATTATACAGGGTCGCGAGAACAGTAATCGTGCCGTGTCTGGCGACATCGTAGTGCTGGAAGTGCTACCAAAGAATCAATGGAAAGCGCCATCAACCAAGGTCATCGAGGAAGAAGATGTCGGGAAGAATGAGAATGCGGAGAACGACGACGAGTCAGCAGAAGGCATCATCACCGAGCAGGAAGGCAAAGCGTTACGAGAACAAGTCAAACACGCCCACGGCAAGGTCGCAGAGGGTAAGCCTCAGCCGACGGCTCGAGTTGTGGGAGTGGTCAAGCGCAATTGGCGGCAGTATGTGGGTCACATCGATAAAGACTCGGTCCGATCAGGCGCCAAGCAAAGTCGAGCGCAGCAGACAGTCTTCCTCATTCCAATGGACAAGCGCATACCGAAGGTCAGAGTGCGAACGCGTCAAGCTGGCGACTTGCTCGGAAAGCGAGTGCTTGTGACTATCGACTCGTGGGATCGCGAGTCACGATATCCCGTCGGTCACTTCATCCGTAGCTTGGGCGAGCTGGAGACCAAGGGTGCAGAAACAGAGGCTTTGCTGCTTGAGTGGGATGTGCAGTACCGACCGTTTCCGAAGTCAGTGCTGGACTGCTTGCCTGCTGAAGGCCATGACTGGAGAGTGCCTGTAGATATGTCAGATTCAGGTTGGCGTGGTAGACGTGATCTGAGAGAGCAGCTCATATGCTCTATCGACCCGCCCGGCTGCGTTGACATCGACGATGCTCTACACGCGAAGCAGCTTCCGAACGGCAATTTCGAAGTTGGAGTTCACATTGCTGACGTCTCACATTTCGTCAAGCCAAATAACGCAATGGATAAGGAGGCATCACTACGTGGCACCACGGTCTACCTCGTCGACAAACGTATAGATATGCTGCCGATGTTGCTTGGTACAGACCTCTGCTCATTGAAGCCGTACGTCGAGCGCTATGCTTTCAGTGTACTCTGGGAGCTCGATCAGAATGCGAACATTGTCAGTGCCTCATTCACCAAGAGTGTCATCAAGAGTCGCGAGGCGTTCAGTTACGAACAAGCACAACTGCGCATTGACGACAAGTCACAACAAGACGATTTGACCAACGGCATGCGCCACCTCATGATGCTTTCCAAGAAACTCCGTGCAAAGCGTATGGCTGCTGGTGCTCTAAACCTCGCCAGTCCGGAGGTACGAGTCGAGACGGAAAGCGAAACGTCGGACCCAGTCGACGTCAAGACGAAGCAACTTCTTGACACCAACCAGCTTGTCGAAGAGTTCATGCTGCTCGCCAACATTTCCGTTGCCGGCAAGAACTACGCTGCCTTCCCACAGACGGCTCTACTCCGACGCCACGCAGCACCACCGAAGAACAATTTCGAGGAGCTCAGCAACCAGCTCAAGGTCAAGAAGGGTCTCGAGCTACGAACAGACTCCTCGAAAGCCCTCGCGGACAGTCTTGATACGTGTACCGATGCAGAAAGCCCCTTTTTCAACACCCTCGTCCGCATCCTTGCCACGCGATGCATGATGAGCGCTGAATACTTCTGCAGCGGCACACAAGCATATCCCGAATTCCGTCACTACGGTCTCGCATCGGGAATTTACACGCACTTCACCAGTCCCATCCGACGATACGCAGATCTCGAGGCGCACAGACAGCTCGCAGCAGCGATTGAGTACGAACCTCTTGACCCCAGCTTACAATCACGGAGCAAACTCGAAGCAGTCTGCAAGAACATCAACGTCCGACATCGCAATGCGCAGATGGCTGGCCGAGCCAGCGTAGAGTATTACGTCGGCCAAGCGCTCAAGGGCCGGATCATGGAAGAAGATGGTTTTGTTATGAGGATCTTCAGCAACGGATTCGTGGTTTTCGTGCCACGATTCGGGATTGAGGGTCTGATCCGGCTGAAGGACGTGGCTGGGCAAGGCGAGAAGGAGCCGGAGGGTGTCTTTGATGGAGAGGACTACTCGCTCGAGATCACGACCAAGAGGGGTAGCAGGAAGGTTGAACTGTTCGAGAAAGTCAAGGTGCGAATCAACGATGAGGCGGAGGAGAGCACTGGGAAGAGAAAGATTAAGCTTAATCTGGTCTGAGATCATCAGAGATAGAAATTGGCCGTGATCAAACACACGTCCACCGGACGACACCGGCATCGTCCAAGTCGCACGCTCTCGCCGCACCGTTCATCCTGGCAAGCATAGTGCACAAGCTGATCAAGCCAAAGAAGCCAACCGTGAGTATAGAGTATCCACCAACAAATAAGCTGATTCAGTCTCATCACATTCGTATCCCACGTGCCTCACCACTCCCACCATCCAACCCTCACCAGAGATCTTCATCCATGGGGATCCCTAATTCCAACTCCCTCACCGTGATGTCTAGGGTCATGGGATACTCAGGCGTCAACCTCAACGGCTGATACAGCACCGGCAATCTCTCCAAGATGGCATCATGAACAAACATCTCCCCAGCTCCAAAGATGATCGACGAGCTACGCGAAGGCAGGCTCAGGACCGACGAGGTCATGCTAGCCATATTGTGGTCCGAGGGAGAATGAGAGGACGCGTCGGCAACGTTGGAGGCGGGTGACATCATGCCTGAATCTATTGGGGTGTGGTACGTTGTGTGTGGCTCTCGACCCACGTCTGTGATAGTTCTGGCACGGCAAGTGCAGCTGCAGCGGTGTCTAGCCAGAGCTCGTATGACGGTGCGGCAGGAGATGGGACCTAAGTCTCCTGCTTCGATCATGTGCTCGTCTCCTTCTTGGCCATTGATGGGATTGTCGCCGGGTTCCGACGAGGCGTAATGGCTAACATTGCTGTTGTCGACACGCATCTCGTGCATGTTGAGTACGGCAGCCTCGACCTGGGCAGCGGAGCCATCGCCATCGTCATCGTTGGAGCAGCAGAGGCAGCCACAGTTGCAGTGACAGCTTGTGTTGCCGAGATTGAGCTGCGGTGGTCTGGTCGGGTCGGTGTCGGTGGGCGTCTGGTCCGTCTCGTAGTCGTGATGTGCTTGGACGTCGTCAATGTCATTACTGTCGTATAAGTTGTACATGTTGGCCGTGTCGTTCTGTGTGCAAGCCATTCGATTGTCGTGGTCTCCGTGGGGTAAGCAAAGGTATCGATGCGGTCGCTCTGGAACGCATACAAAGACGTATCCGTGCAGAAGCTGTTACACAAAGCGCCTCCCGAGCGCCGCGCTAAGACTGATGATTTCGCAAAAGGACTCTAGTGGTGGAACTTGTTGAAGTAGCAGGCTTGCAGTACTGATTGAAAATGTGTGGACATGGGAAGATCAAAAAATTGCTATGGGCGCAGAATCTCGTGTACTTATCCTCAGGCGTTGCACCGTGGGTCGTGGCAAGGTCCACGAGTTCTGGCTGTGTGCATCATACAAGCAAGGATGAGCTCATAAGTACATGTGGACACCGACCGGTAAGGCAGAGCAACGTCCGTCTGCAATTGCACTGCCGTATCCTGTAAGATGTGAAGAAAGCTCACACGACCAGGACCATTGGTGTCGAAGCTGCAGCGCGTCTGCCGTCAAACTTGCGGGGTGCATATTGCGGGCGCGTGTCGAGGACCTTTACGTTGTTCTATACACCACACGACGGTTCGAATGGTGGAAGCAAACACGGTCGTTGGTCGCCTTGGGGAGCTAGGAACGGTGATCAGAGCTGACGGAGCATTGTGAGGATGAATTGTAGCACCGGCCGGCGACATCATGCAGCAACCGGGCGTATCTGTCATAAGGAAGAGGATTCCGTGTCACCGTGGCGTGTCGGAACAGGAAGCCGGCGACCATGAGATTCACCGCGTGATTGCTGGTTGGTTGTCAAGATCTTCCAAATGGCGGCACAGCCTGGTGATGAGAGCAATAGTCGCTGCGGGGAGTGGTCGCGCTGCTAAGCCGAGGCGAGCCGGGGTGGAGAAATGTTGATAGTGCCGGCAAGTTCAGGCCAGAAGGAACGGCTTAACTGACATAGCCCGAAGTTATGCGCTCGTGATGTTGTGCGAGGTGGAGATGAAGTCTGCCTCGCGAACCATGAGCCCGAGGCACCAGCACACCGATGTCATTTGCGCGTGCCCTCACGTTTTATGTTCCCGAACATATTCGCAGATCGCCGCTGTCCGATGGATGTGATTCAGGCAGGGGCTCATATTAGTCCGGCTTCATTGTTGGCTGTAATGACACCGGATATGCGCACAACACCGATCTCGAACCTGAAGACGATCAGTGAATGTCATCTCACTGTCAGACTTGATGAGTCTCACGCTGCACAACCATCGTGCGTTCCCATCGTTGCTCCAACACTTCATTGATCCAGGCGCAAGCGCAGCTGCATGCAGGTCCCGACGAGCCGCCCATTGCAGCTGCCTCTTGCGCAATGCGCTGCGAGCTCATCGCCTCATGTTGACCGTTCAGGACCAAGCTCTTTTCTTGCCCTTCCATCGTCCCCTTCAGTCACCTCACCTCCTTGCCATACCCGGCACGCCGCTGTACCTCTCCTCCCGCTCCGTCTTGAAGTTGATCTGACACCAAAACTGCTTACTGTCCGCATCAAACCAGGTCCAATATTTATCCTCCCTACGATCCACCTCTCTCGCCTGAATCTTGAAACCACATGTCTCATACGGCTCCGCCGCAACCAGCAAATACTGGAACGCCTTGTCCGGCGGGTCTTCCTGCTTCTGCTCGTACGCACTCATGAAACGCACCTTCGGCTCTACACCCTGCGCGATCTCGGGGTATTGGAGGGAGAAAAGGAGGCCCTCCTGCCTCGTGATAGGGTCGCGGGTTTTGACAATGGAGTAGCCTGGGCGTCCAATCTTCACGACATTCCGCTTAACTTGCACGGCGTTTGCGCCGGTGTACCCTTCCTCCTGCTTCTTGCCGAGTTGCGCATCTTTTGCGGCGCGGCGCGCGAGGTTCGTCTGATGTTTCCGGCCCTGGGTGTGAGCGAGGTAGGAGCCGTCGTTCTGGTGGACTGTCAGGCAGAGGCGGCACTCGAAGGAGCCAACGTGGTTTTTGAAGAAGTACGGATCTTTGTCGAGGTCGATGGTTTCGAGCGCGAGTTTTCGGAGACGTTCGCGGCGGTCTGCGTTAGTGGCAGACTGCGAGGCGACGCCGCCGCCGCCAAATTTGGAGCCGGCGCGGTTTTGATAGTCCATTTTGTAGAATGTTACGCTGTGTGGTGCGTGACTTGAAAGTTGATAATGGAAAGTCAGGATCAATCTTCAGAACGTGCGGGGACGACTCAGCAACATCACGACCGTTGGCTTCGCATGACTCGTGACAGTTGCATATGGACGTGGAAGGGTCTCTATTTCAACCATTATCTGCTTGCTCACCATCGAGAGCAATGTTACATGCTTCCGATATTTGTTCATCTCCCTTTTCAACGTACGCCATGCGCCTCGCTCATTTGCCATTCCCGGCATGATCAATCATCAACGATATCATCGTCTTGCAGAACCAGCCTCTCCACCCCGGACTCGACTGATATCTGTGGTGCTTCGAATGTCACTTGCTTCTTGCCTGACAGTCTTTGCTTTTTTGGCACACCAGATTCATTGTCTGGTCGATCTGTGGACCACTGCTCCGCGGCGTTCACACTTTCATCGGCATCATCAGCATCCGCATTCAAATCTTCCGTAGCCGCCACGCCAGTCACTCTCGTGACATTGCGTATCAGATCGACAAGGATCTGCTCATCTCTCGTTGCGCTTCTTGCAGTGATGATGTGGAGCATGTACGGTAGCTGATCGAGAAGCAGCTGATTTTTGAGCTCCGTACTGGTTTGCGCAGGGACCTCCGCGGTGCTGTCCCTAGGATCCGCGGGATATGCTTTGAACGACGTGTTCTTCTGCCAGCTGTCCACCCCAGATGCCGACTGTGACTTTCCGTTCTCAATCTGACCAGTGTTCGAGGCGCCGCCTGACGCCAGTCTGCTGATCAGCAGCTCGAGACTGTCGCTGACCTCCTCCTGCTTCCGCCACAACTTGAGGGACGTTGGATAGAACATGCTATGCGCAGCAGCTCTATTGCCCGATGCTCCAGCACTACGGTGCACTGGATTGGGTAAGCTGAAGAAAAGGCCTCGGACCGCTACCTGGAAGGACATCTCATCCTGCCGTAAGGTATCTGTTGCAGACCCTGAGTACGCTCGTGTACCAAAGGAGAAGCGATCTGTGGATAACAAGTCAGAATCTGACAAGTTGTCCATGCACCCGGACAGGCTTTCCATCGTATCGTCAGCGGTCGAGGTCGAGCATGACAAGGCATAATTCTCATGTAGCGCTGCCAGAAATGTAGATGTATCCGTGCCAAGCTCGTCCATCAGGATGTCCGGGTCATTCTCCGGGACCTTGCTTCTTCGGTACTGCGATAGCCATGGCGGCGGTTGCGACAGAGCGACTGAGCTGGGCACATCGATTCGCTTGTTGTAAACGACTTTGCCGACCGAGTGAAACATACCCAGACTACTCTCACGGTTCGTGACTAGCTTCAGCGCTTCTTCCTCGGCCTTCGTTAAAAGCGGCACGTTCTTCGACTTGCTCGTCTTTGTGAAAGACACCTTGCTTGACCACAGATCTCCTTGATCGCCACGTATGCACAGAAACTCAAGAGACGAAATGGCGCTCCTTATGTCCCCAGTTTCTGCTAGACGTTTCAAGACCAATGGTCCTGGCGTTCTTCTTCGTCCCGACTTTCTGGCCTCCTTCACCACTATTACTTCAAGCGCTTTGATCAGAAAGGTGGGAGCTACAGGATTGAACTCGACAATGTTGACGTTTGGGCTGTCTATGAGTTCTGGCCCGAGGAGACGGTGTGCGGTGAAGCTGTCCGCTGCAGCTGTGTTGGTTGAAAGCAATGTTTCCGAGATCACCATGATCAGTGGAGTAGGGATGGAGTCTGCGGGTACAAATGAACTCACGTACTGAGCAATCGTGGAGCGGAACGACTGTAAAGTGGCAGACTGCCGCGAGAACGTGTTCGGGAACTCTTCAACGAGCAGTGTCTGCAATCGTTCCGTCGGTGTCGCTTCTGATGCAGACTGGTACCCAGGTTGCTTGTCTTGGTTGCTGCCAGAGGAGAGCAATAGTCCGGACGATTTGCCAACGCGGCTGACAAATTCTTCGAACTGCGCTGCTGACGACAAAGCTCCCTCGGGGCTGTAATCAGCACCGCTCGGGTCATTCCACTCGATCGAAGCAACCTTCATGTCTTGCGCAAGCAGCCGAAAAGTAGTTGTTTTGCCAGCACCAGCAGGACCTTTGAGCACCAACACTTTGTTGCGCCGGCCTCGCAATGCCATCTCAAGCCATTTCCGGACATCGTCGACTTTCCGTCTGTGTACTGCAAGTTCCGATAGGTCAATCGGCGCAAACTGCTCAGTCCACGGCCGTTTGTCGTCATTCTTGACAGTGAGAGATGATCCACGATCACCGCCGCTCGTCTTTCTAAACTTCTGGGAAGTGGGAGGCGGCAAATTTGTCTCGCTGTCGAAGCTTTGGGTGCTGCCAAATTTGCGTTTGCGCAACGCCAGTGCCGTGCTTGATCCTTTGGAAAGTGTCGTGCCGGTAGCATTTGGATCTTCATCGTCCTCAACCACGTCGTCCTGGATCGTCTCTAATTCACGGCGCTGGGTGGAGACCTTCTCTGGGCTGACCGATAACTTCGGCCTTTGCTGGCGCTGAGATGCATTGTTGAAGAAGGAGTATATGGGCTTCGCAGCCGGCTTCGAGGGTTCTTTGGCCTCGTCCGTGACTTTGGCGGTCGGCTTGCGGGGTGACAGCTTGGTATTGTCCTTCTTGGCTGACTGACTTGCCGTCATCGCCTTAGCATCCTTGATTGAGTTCAGCTTCCCAGCAGCAGTCTTGGCAGGTCGAGGGGACTCGGCCTTGCGATCCGTTGCTGGCGCATTTGCAAACCCATCGTCCTCATCGCCGGAAGTCACGACTCTGCGCAGTGAGGCTCGCGGGCCCATCCCGCATCAATGAACACAGTCTCAATACTGTTGAGCCGGGCATTGGGACGTTGAATGGCCAGTCGATGGTATGTGGATGTAGCCAACCAAAGGGGGCTCAGCATTGGAAGTGGAAGTGTCAGGCATAAAACACGTGTCCAGAGTTGGTTTCGCGTCACGCGTCTCCTCGCGTCTCGAACCTGAATGAAGTCATCAACCGTCCACCTTCAATGTTCCTGCCTCCTCCCTCCTCCCTCCTCCTTCCTTCCTCCATCAACGACATGGCGAAAAGGCCTCGAACGATCGACGCATTCTTCAGTCCGCCGCCAACGAAGCGATCGAAGGCGTTGGCCGAGTCCCGGGCGACTGAATCTAATGCAACCGACCATGGCAAGGACAACAGCACTGCCAATGAAGAGGACTCGAAACATGCTACTTATCCATTCTCTGTGCCACATCTACCACCGGATTTGAGAGAGCTGCTCAACTTCGTGCCCGCCACAGAGGGGCGCGTGATCGATGATCAACCGGACCTTGACATACTCTACTTCCAGCCTTACATTCAGAAAGAGATTCAGCGAGAACTCTTCGAATTCCTTCGCCGGGAGCTGTTCTACTATAGAGTCAAGTACACGATCAAGCGGGGTCCAGTGGAGACTCAGATCAACACACCACGTTTCACGACCGTCTTTGGCCTGGACGAGACTGCTCGGTTCGATGAGCACGGTGGCATTGTCGATGCCACGAGTGGCAAGCCGCTGTCGTCATCCACCTACAAGTGTCGTCCTCGGCCACTGCCACAATGCCTGGACATCTTGCGACAACTTACCCAGAATGCCACTGGTGGCAAATACAACTTTTGCCTGGTCAATTACTACGCGACTGGAGACGATAGCATCTCCTATCACAGCGACGATGAAAGGTTCTTGGGCGTCGACCCCGCGATCGCGTCGTTCACACTGGGAGCGAAGAGAGACTTCTTGCTTAAGCACAAGCCTACGCCAAGCAAGCACGAATCTGAGCTGAAGCCCATGAAGCTGCTCTTAGGGTCAGGCGACATGATCCTGATGCGAGGCAAGACCCAGAGTCACTGGCTCCACAGCATCCCGAAGCGTAAGGGTGGCGAGGCTGATCTGGGACGAATCAACATTACTCTACGCCGAGCGATGGTTAAAGGTGGTACGGAGAACTACTACAGATACAATGTCGGAGATGGAGCTGTTCACAAATGGGACGCTCAGAAGCGGCAAATGTTGCCAATCAACGAGCCATGATTTCGAGGTCCACACGAAAGACATCATCGCCTCATTTGGATCTGCTTCCGGATCTGGCGTTGCAGTCGATCATCCTTGAGCGCGAAATGCTGCATATCGCGTGGCGAACGCAACCACACATATACCCATGCGAGCCATGCGCGCACCTGCAGGTCTAACTGCCAGGCATTTGCCTACCCTGGACAGTGCGCCGCGACGTCACCTGCACCACAGCGAGTTGTCGAGGACAGCATTGCTCCTTGAAAGAGGAGCGTGATCATTTGTGTCTCCTGCACATGCAACTGACCCCATGAATTATGTGTCGCATGCGATGAGCATCAGATGAACCATGACACGAGACGACCATCAAAGGCAAGCAAAGCCAAGTTGTGGATCTCGAGCTTGGTCTTTTCCCCACCTGCTGCACGATGATACAGACTGCCGCTTAAGCAGTACCCGAGCTGGTATGCTAAACCACGATAAGCAGGAGGCAATACACATTGCAGGATCTTAACCCACCTTCGTTGTCTTCTGCCGCTTCAAGCTCATGATCCTACTGCGACATATCGATAGCGCTCGTGCTTCGCCATGCGATCCATTGTGCTCTTGCGGCCGTGCCTGCGTCGGATCTTGACAAACCTCCGCCGATGCTCGCGCTAAGCTCAATTTGCAGCATATAGCCATCCAGTACGAGTCGCCAAAGCCCACTACTATAATGCTTATCTCGGCTGAGCCTTCTGAAAGGTCGACATGTCCTCGCGTGACCTTGATGTATGCAAATGTATGCAAGAGTATGCAACACATGGTGCTACGACGAACCACGATACACTACCGGCCGCCGTCACAAGGGCTACAGAGATCCAACGATCATTCGCTTCCTTCCTTATCGCAGCCTGAAAAGGAAGGAGAGGCAACGCGCTCGAATTCCAAACCAGGCATGGTGTCGTGAAGGTAGGTGTTACTTCCTTATAAGATTGTGCTATCCCTTCTGGTCTTGACATCGACACTTGCCCTGCCTCGATTACTTAGCCAGCATGTGGGTCAAGACGGTGTTTGCGGCTGGCGTACTGGCTACATATTGCTCTGCCTCTCCGGTGGCAGCTCCTCATGTTGTACACGAGAAACGTAACTTTCTGCCACATGGCTGGGTGAAGCGTTACGAGGTGGACGGCAGCGCTGAGCTGCCAATGCGCATTGCTCTCACACAGAGCAATCTGCACCAGGGATATGACTGGCTGATGGAAGTGTCACACCCTGAGTCTGAGACATTCGGCAAGCATTGGACCGCAGAAGACGTTGCAAACACTTTTGCTCCAAGGTATGGTCAAGCCGTGAGCGCAGGCGGGCTTCTCTAACGTGTAATGATAGCAAAGATGACTCAGACGCCGTAAAGGCATGGCTAGCCTCCGCAGGCATCGACGGAGATCGCGTCGGAAAGTCTCAAAGTCTCGGGTGGCTTGAGTTCACTGCGACCGTCAACCAGGCAGAGGATTTGCTCAAGACCAAGTACCATGTCTACGAGCATGACGAAACAGGCCGGCCTCACGTTGCCTGCGAAGAGTATTCCGTCCCAGCGACGCTCAAAGACAAGATCGACTTTGTATACCCAACAGTACGCTCAATTGCGCCGTAAAGTGGAATTGGGAGATGACTGATGGTTTTCGTAGCTCCACTTCGATGCCAAGCTGAAGGTCCGCGAGGGATCTGCAGACAGCATCGCAAAGCGTGAGGTGAAGCCCGGGCAATCAAAGACACCTGGCAAGCCTGGAAGCGGTTCCTTACCCAAGTGGAACCACAGATTCCTGCCGCACAGCGACATCATTACGCAGCTGCAGAATTGCGACACGCAGATCACGCCGTGGTGTCTGAGAGTGCTCTACAAATTTCCACCTGGCTTCACTGCAAACCCAAAGAACAGCTACGGTATTGTCGAGTACACTCCACAGGCTTACGTGCCGTCCGATCTGGACTTGTTCTTCAACAACTTCAGCACCAAGCAAGTCGGCCAGCGGCCAACCCTCGACTCCATCGATGGCGGCTACGCGCAGCAGAACCTCACCGGCTTCGACTACAACGGCGAGTCCAACTTGGACCTTGAATATGCCATGACCTTGGTATACCCTCAGAAGACTACACTCTACCAAGTCGGCGATACAGTAGAAGGCGGTTCCTTCAACGATTTCCTCGACGCCATCGATGGATCGTACTGCTCTTACGAAGGCGGCGATGACCCAACTCAAGACGCCATCTACCCCGACCCATACTGCAACGGAACAGGTGCCCCAGACTGCTACACCGGTCCCAAGAACTGCGGCGGCTTCGCAGCAACCAAAGTCATCAGCACCTCCTACAGCTACAACGAACACGACCTAACACCAGCCTACGAGCAACGTCAATGCAACGAATACATGAAACTCGGCCTCATGGGCGTCTCAATCCTCTACTCCAGCGGCGACTACGGCGTCGCCGGGAATGAAGGCCAATGCATCAACGGCGCCGGCGCGGACGCGCCATATAACAACGGCACTGGCGGCCGCTTCAATCCTTCCTTTCCAGGCACATGTCCCTACGTTACGTCCGTGGGCGCAACTCAAGTCATTCCCGGTACCAATATCCTCTCCAGCAGAACGCAACCCGAGCGAGCCTGCGAGACCATTATCTACTCCGGAGGAGGCTTCAGCAACGTCTTTCCTCTCCCCTCCTACCAATCCTCTGCGGTCAAGAAATGGTTCAGCCAGAACCCCGTAGCTTACTCCTCCTCCCAGTTCAACAACAGCCAGCAAACACGCGGATTTCCGGACATTTCTGCCAACGGGGCGAACTACGTGGTAGCGATCGATGGGCAGTGGGCTCTCGTGTTCGGCACCTCCGCATCTTCTCCAACACTTGGAAGTGTGCTGACTCTGATCAACGAGGCAAGATTCAATGTTGGCAAGGGGAGTATTGGATTTGTCAATCCTACTGCGTACGCGCATCCGGAGGTTTTTAATGATGTTACGCAGGGGGGGAATCAAGGTTGTGGCACTGCGGGTTTTCAGGCCACAGCCGGGTGGGATCCTGTCACGGGGTTGGGAACGCCGAATTATCCTAAGATGTTAGCGCTTTGGTTAGGACTTCCTTGAAACGTGGTGATGACAGGTGATCATGGCAACGCAGATCGGTCATAATTGCATCCCTGAGCAAGCATTCGAGTGGCATGTCGTTGCATATAATGTGTCCTCTTCGGAAGTCGAGAGCGCATCAGCTTTGCTGGAAATACTTATTGAGCCGGTGTTGAGGTGCCATAGCAGGAAGATAGCTGCAACAACGGCAGCATTGTTTATTGGAGAATGACCAATTGAAGAACACCAGACCTAGTCACGGTGATCCAATAGATCCGACTGCATTGCCTTTTCACCCGTCGACAGCTCAAAAAAGGTTGCATGCCGACAATGAATTGGTGAAGCTTCGAGCTACAGCGATTCGCGAGAATGTTTGATGCAAGCCAGATTTGAGGCCAGCAATAGGCCATGGCGGCAAAATTAGCTCAACACGGAACACGACTCAAAGAAAACATGTCGTCAAAAAATGGATGGCAGCATGAAATGGGGTTGACTCGCGAAGGATCGTGGTCCAGTCCACCATGACTTGTTTCATTCTTCGTGATCGCTCATACCGGAGCAACTACACTACTGCAATGCTCGACAGTCTACAAATACCTTGCAAACGAACTCGTATCTAGGACTTTCCGCCCTTCTTGCCGGCCTCGACTGGGTCAACCTTTCCGCCAGCGAACTGGCCTTTACCAGAGCCGCCCGAGTTGTCGCTGGAGTCATCACCGCCGCCGCTGGAGTTGCCACCCTGCTTGCCGGCCTCGACGGGGTCGACCTTGCCCTGGGCGAACTTGCCGGTGCCGACGCGGCCATCTGGCTGGCCGTCTTCACGGAGCCCGCCGTGCTCTGGAAGAAATGTTAGTAAGAAAGTGGAGGGGAGCTCGAAGAGGAAGGCAAACCGGTTGGCTTGTAGGTGTCACCGCCTGAAGACATGTTGATGTTGATGTTGATGGGTTTGGGTTTCCTTGGTTGTAGTTTTGTGTGTTTGTGTTGATGAGGAGATAATGCTTGAGGATGTGAAGAGTGCTCGATACTTATACGCTCGTTCTCCAGGCATGCCGGCTCGTCTCACCCACCGCCATCTCCGATCATGCAGGTACGATCGTCTGAGATCTGATCTCATCCATGCGGTCGATGCTGTGATTGAGGGGAAAGCTTAGTCTCTCCATGTCAGTGTGACGATATCGCCGAAGTCATGATGCCATACTTTAAAGTTTGGGGTTCATCGGGAACACTAGACACTGGGGCAATTCCAGGCAACGTACCGCTCCCCACGCCGTCAACATGCAACCAACTGTTAATGTGGCATGCTATTGGTGTAGGTCTGAGTGGTTTGTCTTCTGGAAGCCGGACCGGTGCCTGGACTCGCGGCTGCAGTCACGCGAGCTGTGGGTCAGTGGAAAACAGAACGCCGGCGAGGTAATGATCTGCTTAGGCCAAGATGTGATATGTGATGAGGCTGGATATGGTTCCAGTCTGACATATTGATGATGGCGGTATATGTCGTTTGTGGTTGCAGCTCCTTGCAGAAGTCGATCCATGATTCGCATCATACCTCGGAAGGAAACGTCATGATCTTGACGGGCATCATCACTCCGGTCGTCACGCTGGACCGTCTGGGAGAGCCATGAGCGCGTGTGTATGATCCTCCGAGGTCTGGCTGTACAGACTCCGAGCGCGTCCGCAACATGTCCGTCGCGTTGGCATCTAAGATCCGTGCTCGCTTCCGCTCGAGGAAGCAACCCGGCCGACCTCACTCTCAGCTCTCAGCCGTCTCCTCGAGCTCGCCTGATGGTATGTATGTCCACATATATCAGGCCTCTGCGTAGCTCACGGGAAGTGTTCTTGCACCCAAGCGGCAGCACACTGTCGCAGCAGTCGGTCACGGGAAGAGACCAGACGTTGTGCACAGCAGATTATGCATGAGTCGAGAGTCTCAGCTTCGTGAGTTCACGACAGAAGAGATACAGGATACAGGATACAGGATGTCTTCCCCGGGCGACCGGGCAAGCGACGAATGGTAGATCGATGTCGGTGTCAACGTTGCGAACCTCCGGAGAGACTTCTCTTTCCTGCGTTCGGCCGTCACTGTCCTTGCTCCGCACTCAGCCGAAGTTATCATACCAACTCTTGGCAAGGATGAACGTGGCCTGTGGAATGTCCTTCACGGCAGCTGTTCTCTTCCAACTGAATCTACGATCAAGCACCAGTAGAATCGTGGATGCGTCTCCGTGCACTTTCTCACTTTACGTGCGCCTGCAGCTGGGAACGATCCTTCTATAGCAACGACAGTCATCTGCGACGTCAGCAAGCACGTAGGAGTAGGAGCTTTATGACCGCGCAAGCATCGCGGCAGGGCTGTGTTACAAAAATACGAGGACTTGGCATGTCACAGTCGCAAGCTTCAGAATTTCCCAATGCCTACCGTTCCTGTTCGTTCGGACGCCAAGAGGCGGATTCAACTCAAGGTGTTCGGCAAATGTTCATTGATGACTGCTGTCGCTTCTCAGCCTTGTTCCGCCCGGACTGCTGTCTCGACTGACCTCCCAGAGGATACCACTAGTAAAGGTGGCTACAGGTATGGCTGTGATGCCGCCCAGTAAGGCCAGACTCCAGGGCATCGTGGACCAACCCGCTACTCTCTGGACGAAGCCGCCCCAGAGCAGTCCAACTGTGACTCCTAGAGTATACGTGGCCCACCATAAGCCTTGCGCCTGGGCAACTATTCCGTTAGATCCGCAGCAGCCAGGCCGACGATGCTCGATATCTGCTACCGTGCGGCTGACCTCCGCGCAGAAAACAGAAATTGTGGTGCCCAATAAACATCCAAGGAGGCACAGAAGGGCCGCAAGTAATACTCTGTCCTGCAGGTTATTCTCGTTGACGAAACGGAGGCAGACCAGGACTGCGGGCGACAGCAAGAATCCAGTGGCTGCGATCCATCTCCCACCATAACGGTCTACACAGGCGCCAACAAGAGGACTTCCGAATGAAGGCAGCACGAAAGCAATGTAAAGCAGTCCTGCGCATTGCGAGCTCCTGCCAAAAAGCAACTTGACGTGAACTGTCAAGGTCGCATCGAAAGCACCGAGAATTGCCGACTACGCGAATGTGGCCCACAATGAGCTCAGCATGCGAGGAGACTGGAGCGACACTACTGCAGCGAAACGAGTTCTCTTGGCCGACGTGCTACTCGCTTCAATCGCCTCTGTCGACTCATCCACGTCTACATGGTCGTTCGACAATCCACGACCAGGCTCAACCAACCGAAGGCGCCGAACAAGGTCGACGCCGAAGATGCCATAAATCATGGCCCCAATTGCGCAGTTGCCACCGTGCTCGTAGACGATTCCCCCAATTATGGGTCCATGAATCACACCCAGCGACAGACTGAGGCTCGTTCAGCCCAGGAATTGTGCCGGTCATGCTTGTTCGAAGCTGCGCACAGTGGTCGTCACTCGACTGCGAACCACTTCTAGATGGCCGAAGTTTTCAGCGTCCTGCATCGAATAGTGCCGCCGCTCATGAAGGCCTGGCTCCGGACTCCCACTTCACTCGCAAGCATCAGTGGGTCTCGGCAGCAGGTTTTGGTGACAAGTTCAATGATGTCGCACTTGGTTTGTACTGTTTGCCGGCGTCAGACCAACAAGGTCCGATCGTTCACCGGTAGAAATCGTACCAGGGTAGACTTTCATCGTGTGCTTACCTGGGATCGTAGCGATCGGCGAAAAGATTCGACCGGCATACAGTCATTAGTACTGTGAAACTACAAGTGAGCTCACTTCACATGCTGGAATGGCCAATAAATCCGGCTCGAAGCAAATAGGCGATGTCGACGGTCAAGCAGCTTCTTGGGAAGACAAGACCGGCTTGATTCTCATCCCAAGTACTTTCCTGGAATTGGTTACATCTCGCGATACCAGCACCTCAAACCAGCTTGCCACCGATAGCCATAGACGGCAGTGGACTTATGCACAATTGACAAATGATATGCAAGCTGTAGCCGTTGTACTCCGACGAAATGGTTTGAGCTCAAGGTTCATACTTCGCTCGACCATACTCGCGCGGCATTCGACACCACCATCTAACTGAAAAGTTCGTCTTCTCCTCGAAGCCTCGATATTGCACACTGCTTGTCATTCTCGCGCCCGCCGGCCAATGAATCGGCTTGCATCTGCTCAAGATCTTGCTGAAGCCAAGCGTCTCGTGTATGGCTGATGCAGCCCGCTGGTCTTGAATTTGCTTCATCAATGAATGCACTGTCCGCCTCGGTGGGTGCTTGACCACGACTGGGACGTCATTGAGGCATGCACCAACTAGATCTCGTGCGTCGACGTTGGCACGAGGGCTGAGTTGACGTCCAGAGATGATCTGGTCGTACACGACAGCCCGAGTACAGGAGGCAGCAGCGAGAACAAAGCCTCAGGCAGCTTCGAATAAGGTAGCCGGTGTGAGTCCCACAGTTTGCTTCGTTTCCAAACGCTTATGCCGGTGACAATTCTGTGGTTCATGACCTTTCGTGGTTCTCTTTGCTAAATCGGTAAATGTTGCATGCCGAAGCAGCTCTCTGAAATACGTGATTGCTGGTCTAAGATCCGATCAAAGGACATGCCTGATGTAGACCGAGTACTCTGGAGCGGGAGAAACCTCGGTTGCCTCGAAGCATTCTGTGAAATTGTTCCACAGAATGGGAATTGATATGCTGTCGAATTGAGCGTGAGATAGACGAAAGATAACGCTGTTCGGCTTGTGGTTGTGTGACACCACAAATATCTTTGTGGGTACTCGGTTGCGGAAGATATCGCCAGACGTCCGCTCGTCGGCAGTCGCTTGCAGTGCATGTGCGTCCTCGATGTTCCATGACTCCAACAGGCTGTGACCTTCTTTCAAAACCGACTGAACTATCCTTCCGTCCAAATCAGTGAATATAGTGCGGAACATGTCCTATCGAGATATGAGTCTATACAGGCTTCTCTCGAGATCTGCGCAATCAACTTCTCCCATCAATTCGAGAACAAAGTGGAAAACAAATGACTTCTCTGGACCCGTGCCGAGTCTGATTGCCCGCTCCCGCAAGTCTGTAGCAGGCAAGACTACTTGTATCTAGTCGGGAGACGATTCAAGCTTCCGTATCACCCGGTTGCTTGTGGAAATGTCATATCGAATAAGGCAGTATCATTGTCGTTTCCCCCGTTGATCGACGACGCCTTACTGACGTGGCTGGGGCGCATTTCGAGGCTGTCTGCTTGTCTGATACCGGCAGGTGATACAGTGAGTCCATGGTGGTGCAGCTCTCGTGTGGCTTCGATCGCACTCAAAGAGTCTCCGCCGAATGCCGTAAACGAATTGCTGCCGTCGATCTGATCGACCGGGATGGAGAGGACATTGGCGACAGCTCTACGGATCAGGCCATTATCGTCCGGCGTGAGCTGTCGTGAGATTCAGCCGTTCCATCACTCGTGACAACTGCTGCTCCTACTCGTCGTTCAGATTGATACTGGCCGCGAAGAAGTCTTTGTCGACTCCAACCACCCTTTCCGTGGCAAGGAAGAAAAGGGCAAGCGATGGTCGGCTCTGGGCATCGAGTTGAATCAGCTCCACGACTAAGGGGCTATTGGGAAGACAGTCCACTATCACTGCCTCGACCTCTCCAGCTCAACTCTCTGGCCGCGCAGCTTGACTTGTAAAGCGTCCGTCCGTCCGTCCGTCCATGAACTTCAAGACTACCGTCAGAAGCTATTCTCCCTCGGTCTCATGTGCGGAACAACCTCGTCTGGAGGTGATTGATGGTGTGCTGTCACTGCGTGCCATCTAGGGGTGAGAGGGAAAGCTTCTTTCGCCAACAGACTGCCGGGAAGTAGTCCCCTAGATGCATGATCAAGCTCGGCATACGTCAGGCAACCGTCCCATGCCTCGACCGCAGTGTCATACCGCCAATTTTTCATGCATTTCTTGAACAAGCTCGCTCCATCCAGAGCCATGGCGGGCGGCGGCAAGTCCTTGACACAATGGTGTAAGATCCATCGAAGATCTCCGTCGGCGGCTACCACCTCTACACCTGACGCACGAGTCGGGGGCGACGCCCCACAGACTTATTGATACACATGCCGAAAAGTCTGCTCGAAAGGCAGCGCGTGGGAGACTGCAAATTCGCCTTCGATAGTCCAGCGGCCATGCGTCAGTGTAAGAGTCACGTCGTGATCATGGGTTCCATTGGCAGCACCCTGATCGCCATGTAGTATCGTGTCGGCATGACGGGAAGCCGGGCTATCGATCTGGGTTACGAGGTTCCCTAGAATGTCGTGCTCTTTTATGTTCGAATCAATGTTGAGTGCTGTCAGATCCGCTTTACGCTTGACATGAGCAGTGAAAGCCACCTCAGTGGTCATCAGCTGTCGACTGCGTAAGATTGCGCATGCTAGCAGCACTTGGCCGGCGGATCCATGGCTACCTGGAATGCAGTGAGCAAAAGTGTTGGTGCTCACGAACATTGTTGCCGTGATGGAGTGGCGCTAGAATGCGATCCAGGGTTATCGGTGCGAGACTCTGCTTCTCTCGATGTCTGCCGAGCGATTGCCGATGCAGCGTCCGTCATACTCGAACGTTCTCCAAGAGCGATTCCGAAAACCCTTCCTGGTGACGGACTTTGATGGCGACAGATGCTTCCGCCGGCATGATGCGCCTCCGGCACCCTTCGACCGATTCGATGTCAAAGACCATCTATGTGCTGCGGCGGGCCATCAGAAGTGTTGAAATTGTCGATTCCCGGGTTTCTTTCACGTGTGGATGTATGTTAGCAGCGACTAAGCCTTTTACTGTCGTGGACATTTAGCTCCTTGTACATTTCGACGCCAAGCCTCGCAAGCATTGCTCTTTCCGAAAAGCGAAAGCGAGGCGTGACAGAATTGCTGGAGCCTGGAGGGGAAGGAGGTGGGCGTGTCATCTCCCTGTCATGCCTGTCTTCACTTCCATACTCTCAATTGATCCAATTTTGAACAATGTCGCCGACTAAAGCCTGGGCGGCCATGCCGTGCGATGCACTTTTCACAACAGGCAACGCATGAAATGGTCAATTGCCACGAAGAGCAACAGCACTCTGAACGGTCTTTGCGGTGAATCTGGCTGACCCCATGGCTGTCTGGAAACACGAGGACTGTACGAACTCGCACGACAACACCGGCTGTGATTGGGAGTCCAATATTACGACTTCGGGCCCGTACAGCTAATGCATACGGCACTGTCAAGGCATGGCCACAGCCTTTTCGCTTTCCCTTGCGGTGATGGATTGGCCCATGCGTGGAAGCCACCACTGGAAAGACTGTAACTCCCATGAGCAGAACGATATTATGGTCTTCCACTCTAGCTCCTTGAAGCAGACAACGCTAGCGGGCCGCATGTGGCACTGATAGAGTGGGCAGTACACTAGGGGACTTGAGTCTGGGCGATGGCTCCTAACTTTTCAAGGAAACCTGGATGCTCTTCCTCATATCCAAGGACCACCTATCTCACCTCTGTATCGGGTACAGGCATCAGTGACCCTAAAAAGAGACCGGTCAGGAATAGCAAGGCACCGAGCAATACCGTTTGGGACACACTGTTTCAATCGACAGACTTCGGGCAGACCACCACTGCTGTACCGAGTAGAAGTCCTGAAGCGGCCGTGTGCCTGAACCAGCTCTTGTCTGCAAGCTATTCCGCCAAAACACGGAAGACGTCACAGACGATAAATGCCAGGTAGAGACCAGCTGCCACCGAATTCCACCGAACCGTGTATCTGGCATGGTTCGGTAAGGCTTCGTCGAGTCGAGAGAGAGCAGTCAGCACTGCGACAATCGCCCACAGCGCATCGAGTAGCCTTGGCAATTCCAGCAGCGTCGAGCCCTGGAGCGGTCCAAGAGGAGCCTACCGTCTGTCGGTCTCGTCATTGGTGACCACCTGTCCGCACGCACAGCTCGGCGCTGGCACATTTTCGAGCACTACAACGACTGGGAGGTCGTCATCTATGGCCCTAGTACCTTTGTACGCCACTGCATGCCAAGGACATGAAGCATCTCCAGCGGGTCGGGGATCTCCTAGGAATGTGCGAATAATCTTTGACAGCGATGGTATGCAAGACTCTGCATCAATCCGTCGGCCTTGCCGGGTGGCGAGCGACAGATGGAGGGCGAGGCTGTGGGAGCGGACTTCGCGCTGCAGGATATCAGGAGCCGGCTGTGCTTTATCAAAGTCGGAGCTGGAGAGATAAGGTGTGCCTTCAGGCTCCCGGCCTTGCGCACGGCGAAAGCGACGTGAGGCGAAGAAGAGGACAAGTGTCCCGGACAGACACGAGCGCCAACTTCCTCGGACCAGTTTCCATGGCGAGGTGGAATCGCGCCGGCATGGTCAGGAACGCGCCAGCGAAGGGGTCCAGTACGGCGTACGGCGTACGGCGGCTCGATTAGACGAGCTCTTCCGGGCTGGAGGACAAGAAGGATGCCTGTGGCAAATCTATCTCGACGGACCGGTTACCATTTACCAATTTCTCACCGTGTGCGACCTTCTTGTTGTTGATAAGAGCGTCGCCAATCTCGTCGGCCTAGTTAGGCTACCTCCGCGTCGGATAAGCTTTTCGGCTCAAGCCCGCTACGAGAAGCGCAGGCCACCTCAGGCACGAGGAAGGCAAAGGAAGAAACAGCACGATGTAACCCAAGGTAACAAGCAGTGGCACCCGCCAGAGTCTCCTGCGTCCTGCCCATCATGGATGCGAGCCATGCAACTCCGAGCGGGCACCTTCAGGCTTTGATCCTGCGAGTCTGAGGAGTGAGGATAGAGGCGGGAAGGCCGTCCAGCGAAGCAATCCATGGAGTACAGTAGGAGACTCGAGGGACGCGGATATCTCCGTACGTCCGAGCTGCAGCTACTCGGCTTACGAGGACCCCGCCACACCCGCTCCTCTATCGTGGGTGTTGGTGGGCTGCTATCTGCCCAATGAGAGGAGCCGACAATGATGCGGAGAAGTTCACTTGCTTCTTCTTGAGCTTGTTACAATTAAGGCTTAATGTGGCGCTGGTCACACGAGCTGCACACCATCACCGCTAACTGTCTTCAGCAGGTAGAAGATAGCGCCACCCCGCCACGATCACGTGACATACGCTAGCTTCCGCCAGAGTTCGCCATGAGCAGCCACGAGCGCGCGCCGTATGTTGTCGTCCTGCGCATTGCCCGCCGTACGTATCTCGTCGTCCTGCGCGTCGCCCGCCCGATGTTGCTCTGCCGCTCCGACCACGCCGACACCACCGACGCCGCCGATGCACACAACACGGATCTCTCAGCGTATGAGTACAGATGACATGGTCCCATCACCCTTTCATGCGATGGTCATGCCACAACACGCTTGCCGCGAGGTATACTCGAACTTACCGGGAACACGCTCCGATCTGGTATGGCTGGGTCGGACTCCATCGGCACCCATGCAGCCACGCGGCAGCGTTGCCGCTAGGGAACCAGCCTACCTCCGTATCTGACGAGTGAAGCGCGCCGCATCATTGGTGGTATGTACCATGCAGAACGATAGAGCGAACAATGCTATGGTGCGCGTGTCGGTGCCGTGTAGGAGGCTACTTATCAGCTTGGTCTGCCCCCTCTGCGGCGCAATTCTGCGACGACGCAGGTGAACTTTGAGTTGCGCACACTCTCTCTCTGCCTCGAGCTTCGTCGTTCTGCCGCAACGCTTCTCACCATGGGCGGCAAAAGTCCGCTCAAGCGGCTGGGCTTCAAGAGGACCAACACCTCGGGCGAGCCCAGCTCCAGCGTCACAGAGACTGAATTGGATGACATCTCTGGAGAGGAGCCCGCCGTCGTCTCCAAGATCGCTGCCGAATTCGCGGGCGATGTGAAGCACGACTACTCCACCAAAGTCGCCGACATCTCCGAGGTCGAGGCCAATCGTCGATTGAGCGCCTTTCGCGATGAGCACAATATGGACCCCAACCTGCCCGATGCCGCATTCGACGCCATCAACGATGCTACTCGAGAACATGACCTCAAGGGCGAGGCCGCTCTGGTCAGCGAGCTGGTCGAAGACTCGCCTTACCCCGAAGTACATGCGGAACACCCTCCAACATCTCTGCGTAATCGTGCTGATTCGTGACAATAGGTACGCGCTGTGGTCCGCAACTACGATGAGCCTGCGCCGACCAGTACTATCCGTGCCTGGACCATCGGCCTGATCTTGACCACCGTCGTGTCCGGAGTCAACGGATTGTTCTACCTACGGTATCCCATCATCAACATCACTCCGTATGTTGTGCAGCTGATAGCGTATCCGATGGGAGTCGCGTGGGCCAAGTCCATCCCGTCTTACGAATTCTCCATATTTGGCTTGAAAGGGAACCTCAATCCCGGCCCTTTCAACGTCAAGGAGCACGTCATTATCGTGGCAATGGCCAACGCCGCCTTTGGTGGCGGCACCGGATATTTCGTCGACACGGTCGTCTCCATCCAGAAATTCTACCGGATATCGGGCTTCGGATGGGGCTTCAACATCTTGTTTGCGCTCTCGACCCAGTGTCTGGGTTTTGGTCTCGCCGGCGTTGTCCGTAGGTGGATCGTCGAGCCGGCCGCCATGATCTGGCCGGGCGCTTTGGTCAGCGTAGCCTTCATGTACGCTCTGCACGACCATGCCGACAGCATTCCTCAATTGGCCAGTGGATGGATCATCTCCCGCTACAAGTGGTTCATGTACGTCATGCTGGCCATGTTCCTCTGGTCCTGGTTCCCCGACTTCATCATACCGGCTTTCAGCTACTTCGCGTGGGTGACCTGGATCAAGCCGGACAACGTCGTGATCAATCAGCTCTTTGGACAAACGACCGGCGTTTCTCTGGGCTTCCCTTTCACCGGCTTCACCCTTGATTGGGCTCAAATCAACTCCTTCTACGGTAGTCCCTTGATCTCGCCCTGGCATGCTACCGGTAACATTCTGGTCGGCATCGTCTTCCTCTTGTGGATCGTCACCCCAGCTTTGCACTACACCAACACCTGGTATGCCAACTACCTGCCTATCAGCCAGAATGGAATCACCGACAACACAGGTTCCACGTACAACACTTCTCGGATCCTGACTCCGGAGCATGTAGTCAATCCGGCAGCATACGAGGCGTACTCGCCGCTGTTCCTGTCGACTTCATTCGCGCTGGCATACGGAGTGTCGTTTGCCACCATCTCCGCTTTGGTCTCGCATACCTATCTCTATCACGGCAAAGACATTTGGCGGAGATGGAAGGCATCCAGAGGCGAGCTGGACGACGTCCACATGAAGATAATGCGCAAGTACAAGGTCGTGCCGGCCTGGTGGTACATGGCTTTGTTGCTGGTCACGATCGGATTTGCGTTCGCTTCCGCGTGTGCATGGCCAACGGGTATGAAGGCCTCCTCGGTGGTACTGTCGCTGGTCATCGCGTTCGCATGGACAATCCCCATTGGCATCATCCAGGGCATGACTAACATTCAGCTGGGTCTGAACGTGTTCACCGAATTTATCATTGGTTATCTCCAGCCCGGACATCCTATCGCGATGATGATGTTCAAAACATTTGGCTACATCACCATGACTCAAGCGCTCTACTTTTGCCAGGACCTCAAACTCGGACATTACATGCATGTTCCCCAACGATCGATGTTCGCCGCTCAGTTGGTGGCAACGGTGTGGTCATGCTTCTGCCAGCTTGGCACAGTCGAATGGGCACTGGGCGCCATTAGCAACATCTGCACGAAAGAAGCCGCCAACTACTTCACGTGCGATTACATCAAGACCTTCTACAATGCGTCGGTCATCTGGGGCGCTGTCGGTCCGAAGCATTTGTTCTCGGGCGACGCCATCTACAAGGATTTGCAGTGGTTTTGGTTGATCGGCTTCGGCCTGCCATTCGTCTTCTACGGTCTTGCCCGTGCGTTCCCCAAGGTGTCGCTTTTGAGGAAGGTGAACAGCCCGCTCATGTTCTCCGCCATGGGCTATGTACCGCCGTACAGCGCCATGAACATTGTAAGTCTCCCCACACCAAAAGTCTCGCGCTAGCTACGATCACTAACATTCCTTTCCAGCTTGCCTACTGCTCCGTCGGCTTCATCTTCCAAAAATATATCTATGACCGTTTCCGCGGTTGGTGGATGAACTACAACTATGTGACCTCTGCCGGTATGGACGTCGGACTCGCGATCTGCGCCATTGTCATCTTCTTCTGCGTGCAGCTGCCGGGCGGTGTTATGCCATCCTGGTGGGGCGTGAGTGTGGTCAACACGGTTGACTACATGGGCGCTGCTGTTCGCGACACTGTCACAGGGAACCAGACTTTTGGTCCCGCCACGTGGAAGTGGTAGTTGGATCGAAGAGAGCTTGCTCTACTAAGTCGTTCGCTGATAGGAATATTCTTGTAGATGACAGACTAAATGTAGACGAATCATTCAGATAGTGAGGAATCAAACAACGATGCCTCCGTCTCATGAATTCATGGTTCCACGAATTGACTTGAGGGATACATGTGTACAAATTTTGCAATATGCCACGAGCTCTTGCCTCGGCGTGGAACAACGCGATCGAACTGGATCTCTTCTTCTTCCCAGTCGCGTCTTACAGCAGCATGTACATCACGTACAACACATTGACCATCGATGATTATTCATAGCCACATGCTTCGAGCAGTAAGTACGGAGTTCCTCCACATATACCCATTGCTCTATGCTCCCAGCGTGAGAACGCCTCACATCAACATCAGCACAACGCTACACCAACCGGCCTCAGACTCACTCAGAGACGTCAGCTCAGGTCCAACAAGTACGATGTACTCCAGGACGCCTCGTTGGACCCAAACCGCTGCAGAATTCAAGCTGTCCTGATGATGGCGTGATGAACTTCGCTCTGATATCACAACGATCGCCAAGCACAATACGCCACGCTCGATTGTTCCTATTACCAGGCTGCTCCACCGTCGGTAGAGAGGCGAAATACGCAACCAAGCACGCTCCTCAGCTCGCTGATGCTCCAGTCACGAGCACTGTGCGGCCGGTGAGCGCCACGATACCGGTCTCCGGCAGTTTTGGGGCAGTAGATTCTTTGGAGTGTTGCGAGACAAGGGCCTATATGGACTCCCCACGAGCAGAACAGTCATTCAAAGGAACTTTGAAAGGTAACGGTGGAGGAACCATAATTAGCCGGTGATAGTCCTTTTGTGAAGCTGCAGCAATGATGATGCGCTGGATCTCGATATCTGGCCTGGCCGGTTCCCATGGTCGTGTCCGTCGTCTTTTAGCGTTTGCTTTCATCTTGAAGGATGAATACAAGCATGAGTACGTCTATCGCTAATACATCGTCAACCCTGAGTCAGACCAAAGGCGGAATCCGACCAGGGAAGAATGTTGGCCAGTTGGCATGGCATCGTTAACGTTGAAGGCTGATCAGAGAATTGGAATTGGATGCTGTACTTATCAAGACTCGGTCGTCTTCAATTCCGTGCATTTTGCATCGATTGAACAGAGTATGAACTATTGCCTGACGTCGGCTCAAAGTCGCTTCGCTGCTCGACTGCAGCTAAGATGGATCAGTATTCCAGATAGGCTACAATACCATCCGTTGCTGACGCGCATCATACCGTGTCTGAAAGATCTTCACTAGCCCTTGCTCTGGACTTCGAGGCTGGCGAGCAGTGTTCGTGGCACGAGTTCGATGCAGACGACACGAATCAAAGGCTGGCCGTCAATCTCAGAGGCGTCGCATAATCACATCACCTATGATCCGACCATTTGAATACGATCTGCCTTCTCCCACGTCAATATACCTTCCAAAGCCATTGAGATGCAGGCACTTGGCACGTCGTCGTGAGATACAGCAAGAGTTTGCCTCACGAAGTGGTAAGTTTGCACTGCAAACGTACCTCGATCGCATTGCAGCCTACGCGCCCGACGCTCTTCACAGACCAAGCCGGGGCGTCGACGTAGCAGAGTAGTCGTCGATCCGTTGCTCAGGGAAGACATGTTGGGACCCAGTCTGCAATAGTCCAAGTATCCATACTCGAGAACTGGATACTTTGTAGTGAGATAAAATGGCGGACAGAGAAAGGCAGCAATGATTAAAATCTCCCGATAGAAATGTACACTCACCAAGTAGTCGCCGATGCGAGGTCGACCAGGCTCAGCGCTCGTGCAGTGATAGGCATACTGCAGCCATAGCTGAGTGTCTGGAGCAGCAAGTCTGTCGACCTGATCGCCAGAGACGTGCCTGGACCTCGGCCTTCATCAAACGAGGTTCACTTTCTCTGCCTTCAACATGCCACGAAGTGTGGCAAGGCAAAGCCAGCCGACAACCCAGCTTGTGATCACGGAATACATGGGGACCGCAGAGACAGACTGAAGACGAGAGCACCAAGAATTTTGATACAAAAGGCATGCCAGCTCAAGAAGCAACAATTATCTTACATAGAGGTATCCTCGCCAATAACATCTTCACCCTACTCACGACACTCCTTACAATACCACTTCTTGCTCTCCGGCGCCTCCTCAATCCCCACGCACTCAAAGTGAAACCACTGCATCTTACACTCCTTCCCATCACAAGCCAGCATGCGTCCAGAATCCGGACCATTGCAATAGCAGTACCCTTTCATAACATCACCACCCGCGGTCTCCTCAACGGAAGTCTTGCGTTGCTTCGCAGGCCGATCCGAATCCTCTGCGGACCGCTTTTTCGACTTCTTTGGTGATTGGTCTTCATCGGCGTATGACTCTTCCCAGCCGTAGCAGGACTTGCCCTCCATGTCGACGAAGCGTTCTGACTGCATGATGTCGGTCTTGAGAAGTGGTTCTCGAGAGCGGGACTCTTCGTAGCTCTTTTCCCAGTCTTCGCAGGTTTGGACTTTTTTGACTCGCATGCGGCGGATTTCGGCTGTCTCTTCGACATCGGCGTCGTCGAGCATCTCCTCGTCTTTGTCGTCTTCGTCTCCATCGTCGTGCTGGTCACCGTTAGTTCTTTCCCGACTTTGCTCAGCTTTTCTCCCTTGATTGCTGTCTTCTCGCTGATCCTCTTGCTCTTGTCCGTCGCCCTCGCTTGGAGCACCTTCTTCCTCGTTCTCCTGTTCGTCTTCGTCAGGGTTGACTGTGTTATTCTCAGGATCATTCAACCCATTCACAAGTCTCCTCACACCCATCTGGTCGCCCTCCTCGGTCTCGTTCAGCTCGGGATCCACCCAACCCTCCGTATAGCTTCCACCAAAGTCGATGATCCAAAGATCATCGTTCCCGTCAACCATGAAATTATCACCCTTGGCATCTCCCCAAACTATACCATGTTGATGAAGCAGATCAACCATTCTCGCGCTCTCTTCTGCCCACTTTGTTCGCTTCTCTGCTGGCACCTCCGAGTCGAGCATTTGCGTGAGCGGTGTGGGATCGTCTATGGCATCCATCAAGAACCCCATAGCGTGGGGACTTTTGTTGGAATCCTTGGACTCGAAGTGCACTAGGCCACGTAGACGTGGCACTTTCATCTCCTCGTGAAGCCCCTCAGCCTCGATCCGCTTCATGACGCTGATCTCTCTTTTCATTGGTTTGTATTGGTTGATGTCGACAACCTTCAGAAAGTAATCATTTCCCTGGTGTCGCACGAGTGCTGGGTGTATGGGGGCAGGATCTGAGCTCTCGCGAACGACCAGGACGTCGCTGGCTTTGATGGCTGGGATTTTGAGCTCCCGTATATACTTTGGCAGTGGCATAGAAGGGATTAAAGCGTTCGTCCGCTTTGTGAGGGATGCAGGAGGTGACGCTTCCTCCTCAGCTTGTAATTTGCCGTCCTGAATGTGCAGTTCGTAGAAGTGTGTTGGGCAATGATACCAGTCCTGCACTGTCCTCCCCTCAAAGAGATCAGACTTCGAAGACTTCCCGAAGACATCTTTCAGAGGCGATAGCATCCATCTTTTGAGTGCTCCAGATGGTCCGTCGTCGTGCGAGTCGTTGTCTTCATCGGTGGCAGATTTTACATCGACACCACTGTCTTGCGTATCGTCCGAGCTATCATCCACTTCTTCGATCTTCGTCACGAACAGTGGTGCCGTGCCATCGGCTTCTTCTCCTTCGTCGGCTTCGGCTTCCGTCAAATCAGACAAAAGCTTTCGATATTGATTCGAGATCTTCTTGCCCGCTTTTGATCGATCACTCAGGCGCTTCGGGTCCGCGATTACATGGTATCTTTCGCCATCGACCAGGGCGGTCAATGCACAGGCGTTATCGTTGTCATGATAGAAGTGAAGTGTGTGGTACTCCGGAAGTTTGACCATGTCTGCGGTAAGGAATGTGGGGACGATTGTGAGCGCTTGGGAACCACTGGGAAAGCGGAGGCAGAAACAGAAGACGAGGAGACAACTACTTGGACACGGCTGTCGACTCGTATGCCGTTTCTCCAGCCTCGTGGTCGCTTACCTCTTTGCATAAGATCATGGATGTCATCGCCCTTTCGTGGGCCTCTTGCATCACCAAGTCTCTAATGGAGTTAAGGCCATAGATTAGGTTGACGAATCTGAGATCCGCGTACATTAGCGCATCGTTGCCCTGACACTAGTGTAGCTCAATTTGACACGAAATCGGCACTTGGACGCGTCGAGTCGCGTGCTCGTCATGCCTTTTTGTGGTCCAGCTGGAGGAGTCTGTAGGCATACAGTACTGCAGAAGCAGTCGTGCGTTTTGTGGCCATTTGGTGAGTGTATAAAGCGCGAGTAGATACCTCAACCTTCCCAAAGCGGCTTGTTGTGAATTCGTCACTACGAGGTAGACGCAGCAGCAAGTCTTCCTGTTCGCCTGCCTCCAGCGGCCTGCAGACTGCAGCATCAGACGGGTACCAAAAGTCGTGACCGAGGAGAAGCTGGACGTACGAATCGCTCGCTCACTCGCTCAGAGCCGCGAGTCTGGCTCTGACAGGCTGGTCGGGGTCGATTTGAGCCATCTGGAGGTGCCGAAGGTTGCGAATCATAGCTGAAATCATAGAACGACAACTCTGTCCACCGGACTTTCGAGGATGTTGTACTGGTATTTAGTCTTGAGGTCAGGCCAAAGAGCTTAGCTTAGTCCAGACAGCAGTCGTCATGCAAGGCGAACAATCAGTTGCTCAATGCTATGCTGTACACCAGGATTGTTGACACACAGATGTCGAGGCTGCCAACACAGGCATGTCGAGAGCGAGTACCAGTTGTCATAAGAGGCAAGTTGTTGTTTGTAGATGCTGTGATGAAAGGAAACACGATTTGCCAAGTCATCGGAATTGTTCGGATCAACCTCCCGAAACCAGCCATCCGCGTACTGCTGCTGCCTCTCCGAAACACATTACTTTCACCTTCATTCACTCCAAGTCACATGCTTCGTGTGCTTCACTGGCTTCATCATACATGTAGATTTCACGATTATCCAATGTCTGGGCATCCGGTCGGCTATTGACAATGTTGCACATGTTCACCGAGGCGTCTGTCAACCTCCGCTCCCAAATTACCCGAGGTCAGCAACGATCGTCGCCCTCGTAGCGGACCACACCCAATGCTACGATGCGAGAGTCGTGAAAGTCGACAAAGGGACTGTATAATGCTACATAACGTCTTGTAAATTGTCGTAGCTCTCTCGCGTTCATCGCCTCTCCAAATCTTTTCGCACACAATGGCGTCTCCACCACTTGCCACATCGCTGACCAGTCTCCTGGGTGTCAAACACCCCATCATGTTGGCCGGCATGGACCAAGTCGCTGGTCCGAAGCTCGCTGCTGCCGTCACCAAAGCTGGCGGCTTCGGCACAGTCGGTGGAGCTCGATATACCCCAGACATGCTGCGTAGTATGCTGGCCGAACTTAAAGAAGAATTAAATGACGACAATGCGCCTTTCGGAGTTGATCTACTTCTTCCGCAGGTCGGCGGCAGCGCGCGGAAGACCAACTACGATTATACAAAAGGACACCTTGATGAGCTGCTCCAGATCGTCATCGATAGCGGAGCAAAGCTATTTGTCTCTGCAGTGGGAGTACCTCCAAAGTCCGCAATCGACAAACTGCACAAGGCCAATGTGCTGGTCATGAACATGATCGGTCACCCAAAGCACGTCCACAAGGCATGCCAAGCCGGTGTGGATATCATCTGCGCGCAAGGTGGCGAAGCTGGAGGCCACACAGGTGAAATCCCTTCTATGGTTCTCCTTCCGGCTTGCGCAGACATTTGCAAGCAATACATATCTCCTCTCACCGGCAAGCCCGTGACTTTGGTGGCCGCTGGTGGTATCAACGATGGTCGAAGTGTTGCGGCTGCACTTATGCTTGGTGCCAGTGGCGTCTGGGTCGGCACTAGATTCATACCTTCAGTCGAGTCGAAAGCACCAGACAATTGGAAGAAGCAGTATGTTGTCTATGCTCAGCTTTCAGGAACCCATGCTGACGTGGATAGAATCATCGAAGCTGGCTATGACTCGTTAGTGAAGCTAACGATATGGTCCGGACGGCCGTTGCGCGCAATGAGAAATCCTTACCTAGATAATTGGGACAAGTACAGGCAAGCAGAGATTGCCGAGCTTACTGCAAAAGGCATCGTGCCCCTTGAGTATGAGCTGGACAAGCTGTACAAGGAGGGCACTCTCACGGACGAAATCGAGGACCAAGCTGCCTTGAGGTAAGTCCCAAGCGCCTCGCTCGTTGACGATTTCTGACTTTCCTGATAGACCTGCCGGCATTGTGGTCGGATCGGTGAACAAAGCGAACCAGACTGCGGCAGAGATCGTACACGAGATGGTATCAGAAGCCGCGGAATCGTTATCGGGAGCCAAGAACTTCGCGAATACTGCCGCACCAAAGTTGTAATGTACGATGCACTTGCGGTAGATCTGGTTCATGGCTAGACACAGTCAAGGGATCGTCGAATCATCCAAAACCGTATAATTCCAATTAGACCCAGCCTCATCGTCGCAAGTCAGCAACCTCTACTTCACCAACGTTATTCGTGGCAGGTCAAGGGCACATTAGAGTCTTCAGCTCTCGGCTCGGGGTCTCTCTAGTGCGCCATTCAGACTCTACTATACGCATGCCTCATTATCATCTTTCAACGTCCGAGATGTCCTCTGCTAAATCACATACCTGCAGATAAGAATTAGCGGATAGTCACAGAATCAAGGTCCCATTCGTAGAACGCCTTCAGAAGTCATGGCGAATGTATTCTCGCTCTTCTAGCTCCATTCAACGATCGTGGACAGCAGCATCCACCTTCTTTCAGATCGCGAACATCTCTCATGTCGAGCAAACTTTCAGCATCCAGTGCCTCACTCTGGATCTCCACGGCAGCCCCTCTCTCTTCTCCATCGAACACGCAACCGAATTTCGATAAAACCTTCATTCGAACCAACATCCCAATCACAACCGACGAACACATAGCCACCAGCCCCCGAGGTCTCCGACTCGTCATGTCCTAGCGCGCCGCACTATACAGTACCGCCGTGGCCATCCGACAAGATTCTTGCCTGCCACAGATCTACCGACAAGATTGAATACTTGAGCGGGACCATGTCGCCCTCGCGGATATCAACTACAGTAACGTTTGCGAAGGACCACTTTGCAGAGCACGAAAATTGATCCAACCGTGGCCTCGCCGATCAGCAAAATGTAGACTGACGCGTCCAGCATATGGGTATGCAGAAGTCATGAGGCGCTGGTGATTCTGGTCGTAATCTTGGTGGAGGATTCTCAAGCTATGGAGGGCTTTGGTATTAGATTGGTAAGGGGGGTTCTTGGCGTTTTGCATGTGCGAATGCTGGTCTGATGGCTTTTTGAGGTTTAGTGGCCTCTGGGAAATGGGTGTGCGATGGAGCAGTAGTGTCAAGTGACTATAACAGGTATTGAATGGCTTTGATACTGATGATGTCGTGCGTTCGCGATTTGCACTTCGGAACTTTTCTCTCACGTCTTCTTTTGAGAATGCATAGTGGCCCTCGCATTCTAATCGGTCAACTCTGTATATAGCGGAGCCTGCACTTTCTTGGCGGAGTCTTCTATCTAGAGCGGGAGAGATCCACGTCGTGGTCTAAAGGGACTAGGGCCGAGACTTGCAAAGGCTACTTAAAGATACGTGGTGCTGACGAGAGAGAGGCTGGGAGCGATGACTTGACGATTCTCGTTCTTGTCGAGCTTGACGTTGATCAGATCACCGTGGGCTGCGACGTCAACGTCGAAGGCTTTGTGTAGTGGGTCTTAAATTGAAGACATTTCGGTTCAGGAGCCCTCGTCATTGAAATGGCCGTGGAGAATTTATAGGTGATCGTGATCAGTACGGGAGTATGGACACCCACTTGCGAGGCGCAGCTAGAGTTGACATGTGTGAGAGCGGATGCGGGACGCGGATCAGCGTAGGTTGCCCAAGGTATTGTCAAGTACGAGTTTGGCTGAAGCTGAGGGACTCAGCGATAGGCAAGCAGAAGTTTGGGTCACTGATGGCGACGACGATACAAAGTCATCACATGCCTCACGTTCATCCAGCGACGTTCTATCTCGAGTCGGCAACTCTTCGTATCAGTCCCTGCCGCTCCGCCATCGGCACAACACCGTCCCTCAAAATGATCGACCACCGCTGCAGACCCGACGTGGTCTCAGGAATGTCTCCCGCTTCGAAGCGAAGAATAACACCTCGGACATTCTGCTCCCATATGCCATTCTTGGCCTCACCATCCATGTCTAAGCCACCGAGGAAGCTCTCTTCCGGCAACAATAGCGCCTCTGCAGCGGTAGGATCCGCTACGAAGCCGTGACATTCGGCGTGTACGACAAGGTCATTCCCCATCTTCAAGAAAGACCTGATTGCCTCGACGACAAACTTGCTAACAGTCGGTTGACTGTCGTATTTCGAGCACACTACTATAACCTTAGATCTGTCCACGCTAGCTTCGGTCCATCCACCGTCCCGAGCAGCTTGCTTCAGCTTATCGTCGACAATGTTCTGTATCCGCTCGCCTTCGACGTTCTCGCAGACACGAGGTAAGAGATATGTGTCTGCATGTTCCAAGTAGTCACTCGGCATCAGGCAGCTATTGATATGTGCCACAAAGCACTTCTGGTCGCTGACGGGGAAGTAGACGCCCACGCAGGAGAGACATTTACGTGTCCCGATGGCTGGGGTTAGAGCATGGACTGATAAGGTGCCGCCGTGTCCTTCGCGGACGTGACGATATTTGATGGTTTTGTAAGGCATTATGACCAAGATTATGCGTATCGCACATAGTCTCGGGCTGCGGATATAAATGTTGCCAGCAAACATTTGGCGGTTCCAGGAGCTGCATGAAATGCTTTCTCTCGCGAGCTGTCTTTTCGAGAATCATTTGGTCGTTTTGACATAATTCAGGTCCATTATACACATCAGATCGCCCATGACCCACTTTACAGCCATTGACAGCTCTAAATGGTCGCCGTTACGAAGAGCAGTCGGAGCCGCAATTGCACCTTGTTTGAGGACAGCTTGAGTGGCGTAAGCGTTCTCGCTCCAAGCCATCGCTGAGACCGATACGCTGAGCCATTCAGGAGCATCCTTGTGGAACAGACTCTCGAGAAGGGATTCGTGTGTCGGCTTCGTGGACGCTTCTTGTACCATGATCGTGTACGTGTCCATCTCTTGGCCATCAGAGTCATACCAGCATGCACAAAGGGCATACAGCCAGCTGCTCGAGTCTGAAGACGACCACACGATGTATCCGTGAGAGTACTCCGTCTGCCAATCCCAAGCGCCCCTCCATTGTATTGCATAGTCATTATTCTTGATCCATTGCTGTGACGGATGTATCGCGTCTTGGTAGAATCTGTCTCGGAAAAGAGCGTTTGGTCGGAACCATGTGTAACGGGTGGAGTGGTTTCGAAGTCGTTCACCCGCCAGATTCTCGCTCATACCCGTGATCAGGACGTCTCGCATTCTGGCCTCCTCCAGCTGCTCGGGTGTAAACACTGGATATGGCTCAATGTGGGACTTCGGTCCGTCGATCAAGGAACGAGCAAATCTTGCATACAAGAGCTTGTCGTCAGGAGGGCCGCTCGCCTGCTCTGAGCTTTGTCGAAGGACGATAGGCAGACCGATCTGGCCAGTGAAATCGTCCCCGTATCTACAGTTAAGGACAATCCAGCTTCGACCGTCCGAAGTGGTGAGCAGTGGCAGTCTCGCGCGAAGCCCAGCGTTAGTCATCTCGATTGGCGATTCGAGCACCCGATGAAGTCGCACAACTTCTTCACTCCGCTGAAAGCATCTAGCAGAAGGGGCCAGGATGTGTATGAGCTCCGCCGTAGACTGTGGGCTCCATACGAAGATTGTGTGATCGGTGGCCTGCCGGATGATCTCTTCTTGCAGCCTGGCGGAAGCCTTGGAGCCTTCACCATATAGCAGCGGCATGTTCACGTCGAATATCCCTAACATCGAATAAGCCTGATCTTCTTCACGGGTAGTGTACCTGTTTGACGCCCAGCACATTCTTTGATAGGCGCTAGTATGCCGTAAGTTTCCGCCGTGTTCCAACACCTGGTATTCAATTCCCGTCAAGGCGGACAACATATGCAACATGGAGTCTTTGGTGCCAAATCTCGTCCAGAGCCTGTCGAAAAAAATTACGTGACTGGGCGCGATCAGCTCTTGGAGTGTCCATCCACGCGCAAACCATCTAGACGCTCGCAGCCTGCGAGAGAGCGGTGTCGGAGAGAACGCTAGTATCCTGGCTCTCTTTCCCAGCCACCAGTGTCTGATCGCGCGAGTCTCCTGCTATCTCAATTCCTGTCTCTCCAGCATCGAAGTCCGACAGAAACACATAACACACGGTCGCTTCCTGATACCATTTGAACATGGAATTGATGGCCTCGGATAATTCCGCACTGCTTCGTTTATCAATGCAGCAAGTGTCGACCCAGACATACTGGAAGTCATCTTCCAGTGCTTGTTTGCAGGTCAACTCTATCTTCTTGAACCCTTGCTTCATCCGGGCAGCTTCCAGGTTTTGCATGTCATCGAATGTGACCTCTTCATCGTCCCAGGTGTGCGAGAGGATAGCGTACTCGCCTTCGTAGATCGATGTCCCGGACTCGTCGTCATCCTTGACTTGTGTCACCTGAGGAGGGACTAAGAAGTATTTCAATTTGTATGTCGTCGTGTCAATAAGCCACATCTTGAGCACGACCTGAAGGTTGTTGTGGACAGGCCAGGTCGAGTGGAGCTGAGAGGAGCTCGCGAGGTCCTGTACAGCGCCTCAAACCGTAAAGCGCCACTTTCCCGACCAATGATCACAGCTTCCTAAGACTCCTGATCCACTTCATCATTCGAAGCACCTCAGCCATCCCCAAGAGTGAAACCACATCGCACTGTATCCAGACTCCATAGCCAAACACATCATTCTCCCTCCATTCAACACGGTTTCGCTCTCGAGAACTCATCCAGGTAGCATGCGCCAAAACCTCACCACCCGCCAACCCCCGTCTTCTGACCTTCTGCCTCGCCTGCACAACCTCCCCGATCTCAAGCCGATCATGAAAACAATGGTACTTGCAAAATCACGGATTCCCTCACTCCACAAACAGCTTCGCACCAACATGCCAACAGGCGCATCTCGGACCATCATAAGCCCTCTAACCATCCGAAGTCGGAACATTGCTGCGCGAAACGCGAGCCACAAGCACAAGCTTCAAATGCGTGTGACGCAGCCGTGTCGATTCTCTGGTACTCCAAACGCCTGAACAAATAGTGTTGGTCGTCAAGAGGATTTCAGTCTTTGCACCCGTACGTAGAGGGGCGAAAGGTGGCGGTGTGGGGGAGACCACGAGAGGAGCAGGGGCTTAGGTCTTGGATTCGTCCGGGACGGGATTGTCTCAAAGGTTGTGTTGGGGGAAAAGACAGGTCCACGTCTTGCTCCTTCAATGTCCTGCCGGTGTGGAAGCGTCGCAGCTGCGTTATGGTGATGACTTGGACTTTGCACCCAGACGCACTTGCGTGCGACTTACACGGACAGTCAGCGCTTCTGATCGCGAATGTAGAAAGGAATGGGCACTTCACCTCCCACAGGATCGAGTGCATCCAGACGAGTACAGCTTGTTATATCACAGATCAGCTTTGCCGGCTTCGAGTTTCGTAGCAGAGTCCAATGCGCTGGCCATTTTGCTCATTTAGCTCGAAATATGTGACAGAGAAGACAGCCTTTCAATGCTGTGTGCTGCTGTGACATTGAGATTGTTGAGTACAGGAAGGTCTCTGCTGCCGTCATCTTGTGCATCGTGATCATGCTATTGAATTGCTTCCTCGTCACACGTACACGACTTTGTCGACTATCATTGTACGTATTTTGTCTCATCATTCCAATGCTCTTACTTCGACCGACCACCACCAATGTCCTGACCCAGCTGGGACACTATTAGCACAAATCAGTCCCATGAATCGAGACTAACTTACCCTATAACCTCCAATCTTCTCCCACTCTACCTTCTGCCTTGTCACAGGCAACTGTCTCCTCAAACCCTTGAAGCTCCCCTCTGCCAGCTGTCCAAACCCTTTATTCAGCTCTTCCTGAAATTTATTCTCCGCCTTGGCAATTTCCCTCACCACAGCGTCCGCTCCCCCACTCGCAGTCACTTCCACCTTCTTGCTCGTGCTCATCCTCACATTGCCATCTTCGTAGTAATGCACATCCGCCTTGACTGTTCCTGACAATGTGTTTAAGGATGGGTCGAGGATGTATGTGCTGCGCCAGCGGCCGTTCCAGAAGTTCTGCGGGCTGTATTTGTTGGCGACGAGGATTAGGGCGATGCCGGAGGAGGTGGGGAAGACGCCGATGGTGGAGGAAGGGAAGTGCTCGGTGGCGGAGGTAGTGAAGGATTTGAGCAGGGAGCGAATGAGGTCGGAGTGCTGGCCTTCGAGCGGGTGTTGTTGGGTGTTGGAGGCTTTCTGGAAGGTATCAGTGTGGATTGGCAAGTGAGATTGAGACGCGCATACTTGTGCTGCATGATCAACCTCGAAGGATGTCTGGGATGCCGTGTCGAAGTAGCGATTGTTGCCCAACGAGTTGTACTGGCTGACGAGTGTCTGCTCCCAATCAGCCTTCTGTATCCCACCATATGGTGTTCACGAAGCTTACGGCCTCACTGCTGCCTGGCAGCTTCACTGTTGCGTACTGCTCTTCGTTGTACTTCTTGAACGCTGGTTCCAACGAAGAGAGGAGGCTCGGCTGGTCGCTGGCGAGGGCTTTGATGTCTGATGTACTATTAAGCAGGTGCTCGACCGTCCTTCGGGTGATGTATAATACCATTTACAACAGATGAGAGCTGCAATTGTCAGCCCGTTTCATGTTCATATCAGGTAGGCAGTGGCCTACCAACCTCTCCTGGTGGTGCCGACTGGATGAACGAGGTAACAGTCGTCTCCTTAGATCCCATCTTAACGGCTGTACTTTTCTCCTTTTATTCTGTCGTTTGGGCACAGTCAATGTTCGTGGTCATCGATCACGAGTTGCAGCATTGGAGGTGGACGAGCATGGAAAGGTCATCGGCGTTGAGTTTCTCCGTCTCCGATCGTTTCGTTGACAGTGTCTTGGTTTCACAGCACATTGATATTGGACAGCACGTTCCCGGGAAGTCACTGATTACCGGCTGACCCGGTACAATTGCTCAATCGCGAAGGAGACCATAGTGCTCCATCCATGGCCTCCTTCTCACCATTTGTCCAGTCTCACAGAGTATAGGAAATGCCACAAATGGTTGAGATGGTGGTAAATGAATGGGCGCGGCTGATTCTCAGCCTTCGTAAGGATGCCTTATGCAAGCCTCATGTCTATCTTATCCTCCCTGATTCTATGCATTCACTCATCTATGCGCCATTACAGCGCCGCCGCCGATTGAGCGACATGCGTCTACTCACGCCTGGAGACAGACCCTCCCTTTATATACGCCCCCGCTCCGCACAACAGAACCCACCCCGCCTCTTCTTACCTCCCTCACGACTCACAGCCTCCCCGTCCAAGAAGCGCAACCCAACCTCACACCCTGCAGACCTCTACTCCGCCAGGACCATGCGCAACATACTCAAAAACTGCGGGTTCATCTTATGTAGCTCCGTAATCGGCGGCTTGACAGGCTCGCCAGCGGTGCGCTTGAGTACGTCTTGTCGTCGTTGTCTTCGTTTCCGCTCCGCGGCGATAGGATCCGCATCATCTTCGTCATCTTCCTCTTCAGAGTCGTAGTCGTCGTCATCTTCCATGTTCAAGTCTTGCAGATCCATTGCATTCAAGCCGAAGTCACCGGGCTTGAAGGTGGACGCCAGACCACCCATGGCATCCGCAGACTCTTGACCGCCAGATGCCATCTTTTGTCGGGTCTTATCGGAGTGCCAGCGTTTTCGGGCCGTCTGCCATTTGATGAGGCTATTGATTTCCTTCAATGCCTTGTCCTTATCAATCTGCTTCATCTCCAACGCACCAGCGAAGAGGGCGTTCATATCCAACTTCCCACCCTTGGGACCATTCCGGAGGAAGTCGAGGATACCTTCTATCCAAGTCATGAGCTTGTCAAAGAGGCCATTGTCGTGTTTGTGGACCTCGTGGATGAATTTGTACAAGTCTTCTTCGTGGCGCTCGCAGAGATCAATGAAGCTTTGGACAGTCTGGTTAGGGTCGGCGCTGACGTCTTGTCGTTGAGCCTTTTCGATTGTTTGGATGGCATCGTCGGCGAATCGGGCGAAGTCTGTGACGCTGTTGTAGACGTTGGCGCTCTTGTAGACTCGGACGAGAGGCTCGTAAAAAATCTGGAAGAGGTCGCGGAAGAGGCGCAGAGTGTTCGACTCCTCGACCATTTCCAGCATCATCTGCTTGTCCCTTCGGCGGGTATGGAGTTTGAGAAGCTGCTTGAGCCGTGCGAAGAGCTCAGCACCTTGTCGCATCTCTTCGTCAACGTTCTCAACTGCGTTGTCCCAAGCTACGTATGCATTGAAGACTCGCTCGATCTGTTTGGGAGATAGCTCTGGTTCAATCTCGTCGCTTTGCAGCACCTTGACCAGAAGATCGACCTGCTCTTCTCTCGCTTGTGTTCGCACATCGTCTCTGACCTCCTCGATCCCTTCGATGTAATTCTTGATCTTGTCACACAATGTCGGATCATCAATCTTGACTGTCAAAGCGTCGATCGAGCGCTGTAAGCTGCGAATGCCATCACCTAGTGCCAGTCCGAAGATACGCTGCAGCAATGACTTGGCACCAAGTGGCTGTGCCATAAAGAGGTCCAGTACACTGGACATGACAGCGGCAGGATTCGTGAAGCGTATCACTTGCTTCAGTGCTGAGTAAGGGACAAGTCCGTGTATTCGCTTCGCTTGTGCAAACAGCTCTGGCGAATTGTCTTCTGCCAAGAACAGATGATACGTCGTTGCTGCCACTTCGATTCGAAGCCACTCAGCAAACTTCTTGAACTCTGGATTCAGGTCTTCGATCTTCTCTTTCTGCTTGATCTCAGCGAACAGGTTCCGTAGACCATTGGCCTCTACAACGCTGCGCCTGAACTTCTCCATATGTACGTCAAGATCCATGGCGCGTTGTCTTGCAATCTCGAAAAATTGCCTCTGCTCTTCCAGACGCTTGCTGTCCATGTACTTTCTCTTTTCAATATCGGCCCGCTCTTCATCGTTCAAAGTCATCGGCTGTGCTGTAAGAAAGTCGTGCATCGCCTTTGAGTTTGCTATCGCCTCGTTCTGAAGGAAGTTGCGTAGGAACGCTCGTAAGGAGACTCGCTGATCTTCGCGGTGGAGGACAGTGTCTTGAGGGGCTGACTCTCGAGCTGTCGACTGAATCACACCTGCGCTCGAATCCATGCTAGCACGAGGCGATGCGGTCGGTGCTGCCAGGGACGTCTTGGATGTGTTCCTAACATGTCTGCTGCTGGCGCCTCCGCCAGTCCAGGACGACAGATATGATCGAAATCCTCCCGAGCTGCTGGTATTGCTCTCGCTTGCTTCTGTCGTGGTGGGCGTACCAGTACCCGTGGTTGACATCGACGAGACACTATCCGAATCGTCGTCGTCCTTGCCACTGTACAATGATTGCGCTTTGTTCTTCTTGGGTAGTGGTGGAAGCACCTTGCCGGGAAGCTCGAGTCTCAGCTTTTTGTGCATGCGCGCGAAGTCTCCAAATCGTCGTGCCACATATCGTTCTGGCTCGTCTCTACGCTTGACTCGGAGGAGGAACTCGGCGTGCTTGTGCTGCCTGACGTGACGCTTGACACTGACAAGCCTCACTCCCGCAACATTGACATCCCAGCCGTTGATCTCATGTCCCTCTGGCACATTGACTACCAGACCATCTTCGTTTGGCCCACTCTCGACGACCTCCATCTCAGAGAAGCGTATCCTCTCTTCATAGCCAGATGCAGTCGGTATGCCAGATACCATCATCAGCTCAACCAGCTTGTTCGCCTTCTGCGCTAACTTGGCTCTTTTGGTCTGCTCCAAGCGATCCTCAGCAGAGCTTATATGCTTGTTCGCGAAGCTCTCCAAGAAAGACTGCAACTTATCCTGCCAAAACTCTTTCTCTTTTGCCTGGTTTAAGAATGGGAAATTGCGTACATGGTGTACAAAGATGTATCGTAGGAGGGGTAGTTCGGAGTCTTCTGGAGCAACTTCGCCTCTGTCTGAACGAAAGGGTGCACCGAATCGTTGCAAGGCTGTAGGGTGCGATAGCTCGCTGACTTCCCATTGTGTCTGGGCGGAGATGAGTTCGCGCTTGAGGTAGTGCTCTTGTTTGCCCGTCAAGAGTGAGCCCGGCGGCGGCACCGAGACCGTGGAGGTCATGGTGGCATCTGTTCCAGAGCGCAAGAGCCTCGTTCCTTGTGTCTGCGCCGCTGCTGCTTGCTCTTCCGATGTCTCGAGCGCGTCCACGAATGCCTGGCTCTCTACCGTGTTCGATCTGGTAATGAAGGGTATTGGAGCGACTTTGGACGTGGCTTCCTCCCTGGGACTGCCATTGAGCTGAGTCGCCATTGACGGCAGGGACAGCCTCTCGCGGACGTGTCCAAGGAATACAGGAAGGAATGTAGGGCCAGCTCAGCGGAGGGAGTGAGGTGCGAAGGGCGATGGCAACGGTCGAGGGATCTCGGGCGGTTCATGTGACAACAAGCACAGTTTCTACCAAACAACGCGCGTCTCTCTGCTGCGGCTATGATACTACCAGCAGCGGAAGAGTGAATAGCTGCGACACCCTTCGGACGACGCCTGTCTCGTTCAAAACGCAAACGCAGCTGCCACTTGGTGACGTAGCGCTTGCTCTCGTTCGTTTAGCAGCGCCAATGACCAATGGGATGTCGGTTCGAGGAGGATGGAGGGCGGAGCAAGCAGTCTAGGCGGTGCAGCGTGCGGGCGGTGACAAGGGTATGGAGGTTTACGTGTACGAGCCCTTAGCGATATCAGAGCTGAAACGACAGAGAGATTACATGTACTGGCTCTGTGGTTGTCGAGTGTCAAAGAGAAGCTGCGACATTGATTGACTCGACGACGATTTCACCCCACCTTCGGCTCCACCCGCAGAAGCTTGGCCCAGCCTTACTCATGATGGACAACACTCTTGCAACGACCATCACCATGTCTTTCAAGCACGACCATCTGCTGAAGACGGCCCACGATATGCAAGATAATGCCTGTCGAAGAGTCATTGTGCAAGCAGTCATTGTGCATGTCTCCCTGCTGGTATCTCGCCAGCTCTTCCATCTTCTGGAGGTGCCATTTGATGTTGGAACATTGTAATGCGGTGCCTTGCACCAGAATACCTCGACAACAGCCTACATCATCTGGTGCTTCGGTGGTCTCACAGTGAACAGCTTCACTATAGAGGCCGGCTGCCGGCCATCACAGAGCGCAGACGATGCGATCTGCAGGCGATCAACCTCCCCGTGTGTGCTGAAAGCACCGAGGAAATCCCAACTTCAAGTATGGAACCGCGACAGCTGTAGAAGATGTCTTCAAGCTTGATCGCTGAGACACTATGGCGGCCAGACGGGACTCCTTCGAACCTGCATTGTGCTACGTACTGACGACGTAGGTATGCCGGCCTGGTAGCGCGACCCACACCACAACAGCTTTTCAAGACCACAGCCGATTAATCGCACGTGCCTTATAGAATCTGCTACGCCTTTCTCATCCGAGCAGCAGACTGGAAGCTGGATATCGGGCTCATTGTCATCCAGGGCTTTCGACGCAGCGACTAGGACCATCGACATGTCTACTACCACGTTATATATTCGCGGCTCTAGATCTTGTTGGTCATGCATCCTTCCACGACATGGCTCCCAAGATCATCACATACCGTCATATCCCCGAAGGATGGGGAGGCACATTTCCATCGAACGCCTCAACACCCATGATTGGTACTCGTAATTACATCACATGCGTCGGTATCTACTTCCTTATTGGCAACGGCACCGTGTTCGCTGCTCATGTCAACGCCTCCATTCAGCCAAGCGATTGGAGCTCGTACATTGCAGATCATCCAAGCGCCGGCCAACCAGACGTCTGCGAAGGCGACGAAGGAGACGCGCTCCAGGAGAAAGTGCTCGTTAGGCTGCAGCAAACTGCTCGTGATGGCAATTGGGACCCAGAAAATATCGATCGGAGCAAGATCATCTTGACATGTTCAGAATACAACGGCCACCCTATCGTCGGCAAGTTCGTTGTGAAGGCCATTAAGCAATTCTTTCGGATGGAAGAGGATCCTCATGTCCACGATCAATGCCATGGATTTACAGTGGATGCCACTGGGGACGATCCCATTCTGATGCCTTGGAACGGATTCGCCGACTGGGCCGACTCAATGGTGGAAGTGAAGAACAGATGGTGGTCTCAGAGGATAGATGGGCAGTTGCACTACTTCAGAGCGGGGGATCTCACGAAGAACGATGGTCTGGAGGAGTGGAAGTTTACGGTTTGGCTGAATGCTGTTCCCATTAGGCTTCGCCAGAACTACAGGTCTGGTGTATCGTTGTAGAAAAGCAAGCCGGAGAATACGACTGCATAAGTACCTCACCATATCTGATCTGCTTCAGAATGCGTGAGCCATAAGCTCGTACTCCTCGCCACAGATTGCTTTGGAGAAGTCGTAGCAGAGCCGCAGAGATCTCGTCTCTTTGCACTTCCAAGCAAGACAAAACCCATGTTTGCTGTACGCACGGGAGACGATCCTGACCTACCCGTCACATTACCCAGTGCAGTATTCAAATTCCTGGATCCGGAGAACTCATATGAAGACCTTAACACACCGCCATATCTACGAAGGTCACGGCGGCGCTTCCCAGCGTTCTTTGTCAATCACCAACGACATCAGAACACGAAATTACATTACGTGCGTAGGAACACACTTCCAGGGCTCCACTGCTCATTACTACCTCTACACAGTCTTGCTTTCACCATCAGAACCTAATAAAGCATCCTCGCAAAATGTTTGCTCGATGTAGTGATACACGCCACCTTACAGCACCTACCATGGATCATACGGCCGCGTTCCCAATCAAGGTCCCAAACCTCTTACACGCAATCAACTAACCTTACAAAGGGCATAGGAAAAGTCATCTCTCTGAGCTCCTTGATAAAGTCCCACCTCCCCTTCGGCACCCGCAACTGCCGCTCCTGCGTGGGTCTCTTCCTCCCACTCCCACTCCCTACTAACAACAGCTCTTACGTCGCACACATCAATGCACGGGTGTTATGCAAGTCCAAAGACGACCATGGCGAGAAGAAGTACAACCGCGTCGCCAGCGCCTCCGAAGTGGCCCAGATCAAAGCTATCGCCCTCACTCGGCTACATGCGATATTTGCGAAGAACGACTGGGCAAAAGACGCTGTCGACATCCCGCGCATCGCCCTAATCTGTATCTGGGTCGATATCGCTGGTGGTGTGGGACAGGCGACGGGGTGGTAATGTTGTCGAGGCCATCAGAGAATTCTTTGGATCGCAATTTGTGGTGGGGTGTGATCAGAGGTCGCATGAGTTTCTGTTCGATGCGAACACGGGGAAGATGGAGAGGCTGAGTGATTTGGATTCTAGGCAGGTGTGGTCTGGGACGAAGCTTTGGAGGCAGAGGGCAAGTGGGGCGGAGAGGGAGTCTGAGTCGGTGGATGAGGCGGACAGGGTGGATGATTGCGATGTTGAGGCGCGTAGAGAGTGGGGTGGAGACTGATGCATGTTCTCTCCAGCCGAAGCCTTGATAGCGGAAAGTGCGGTATAAGTGAGGAGAGAAGTGCGCCGCGTTCTTCGGTGCGGTGGTCCATGAGGAAACCTCGTGAAGACTCCACAGGTCTGCCGTGCCTCGAGCAGAGCGCGGTCCTTTTAAATGGATGTTTGCTCACTCGGTATAGATCAGCAGCCCTGCTTCGTCACGGTGAGTTCACAGCCACACAAGCCATGCATCCATCACCAGAACCACAGACCATCACATACCGCAACACTCCCGAAGGCTTCGGGGTAGATTCGACCTCATGTTTCCTATCGGAACCAGAGATTGCCACACCTGCGTCGGACTCTTCATCCAGATAGACGGCACCCGTTGCCACCTGGCACATATCAACGCCACGATCCAGATACAGGATTCTCGGAATTCCCTCCGCAGGGTCCAAGGTGACGAGGGTCGACGCCTAGAGCGCCTAGTTCTCTCAAAGCTCAGACACGCCGCTCGCGAGGGCTGCTGGAAGCCCAACGAGATCGATCCCAGCAACATCGTGGTCGTCTGCCCGAGACCAGATGATTCCTTGACGGGGTACTACGTGATCAACGCCATTGCGACTTTCTTCGATGGGCGGGTGGGACACCGGGACGTGCAAAGGGGGTTCCATGGCTTTGTAATCCATCCAGAGAACGCGAAGCAGTACATGCCGCCCGCGAAGGGTTTGATAGAGCTGATCCGTCTGATAAGGTGTGGGTGCAGGAAGTTCAGGATAGACCGTATCGATTTGTGGCGGAGGAGGAGGAGGAGGGATTTGCAAGGGACGACTGGGCGCCGGAGGTCACGAGGGCATAGGTCGGGAAGTCAGAATTGTACTTTGTCCGCGGAACAGTGTCGGAGTATGTTTTCTTGGTAGAATTATGTCGGGTCCTGGCTCTGGCAACATCAGCATGGCAGTTTGTATCCTAGAGCTGAAGGCACTGGAACAAGCAAGACTGGCACTTCGATCTGCGACTCGTGAGTCCTGCAAGGATAAGTTCCGCGCTTCTGTAATGGTCCTGATTATGTCAAGTTGATTGATCTATCGCGCCTCGCGGCAGGGTATCGTAGTCTCTATCGTCCGTTTCCGTAGCAGCCACAATTCGTGAATATCAATCGAAGTAGCCGGGAAAGAGCCAGCTCAACTTCTTCTTGGCCTCCTCGCTCCGTCCCACGGAAGCAGTCATGCTTCCCGCGAACTTGGTCTGCTCCTTTAGGTGGGTAGCAGCGACCAGCTCAGCATGCTCCTCCCTGCTCAGCTCATCCAGAACAGCACCCACGAAACGGCGAGCGTTCTCTGCGTTGGCTTTCATATTACCCATGACCATCTCAACAGAGACATCCCCAGCGCTGTCATGCCAGCAGTCGTAATCAGTGCTCATACAGATCATCTGATATGCGATCTCCGCCTCCCTCGCCAATTTCGCCTCGGGCAGGGCACTCATGTTAATGACGCTTCCGCCCCATGACCGGTACATGTTGCTCTCTGCTCTTGTGCTGAATTGTGGTCCCTCCATGCAGATGATCGTGCCCTTGTCGTGGAGATGCACGCCCTCACCACTTAAGCTGTGGCCTAACTTCCGCACAATCTCACCGACCTTGTTATCGAATGGATCTGCGAACCCAACGTGGCCCACCATGCCGCCCTCGAAGAAGGTGAATGGTCGGATACCCTTGGTGCGGTCGATGATCTGATCGGGGACAACGAAGTCACGGGGCTTGATGCCTTCCTGAAGGGAGCCGACTGCGGAGAAGGCGATGATGGTGCGAACGCCGATGTGACGGAGAGCGGCAATGTTGGCGCGGGCGGGCACTTCGTGAGGTGCGAGTTGATGGTGGAGGCCGTGTCGCGAGAGGAAGGCGATGGGGATCGGCTTGCCGGTAGAAGGGGAGGGGTGATGCAGGACGGAGATTGGCGAGGAGGGAGTGCCCCATGGTGTAGTCGGCTTGAGAGTTGCTACGTGAGTGAATTCGGCGAGCGATTGCAGTCCAGTGCCGCCAATGACAGCGATTGAGATGGGGTCTGTGGGATGTCAGCCTAGCAAGATGTGGTGTAGGAGGGAGAGTGGGATTACCATCGTAGTGGTCTGCAATGTTGGCCATCTTGCAGAAACCAATGTGTATGCTTCTGGTCTGAATGGGTGGTACAGAAACAAGTGAGCGCCTGAGGACGTTCATCAAGGTGGTGTCGAGCTCCGGAACTTTTGTGAGAGCCTGACGTGCTCAATGGTGGGGCTGGCGCACGTGGGGTGGCAGCGAAAGTGGAAGTGGAAGTGAAAGGAGAACTTCACTCCTCTTTTCTGTCAATGAACGTCTCAACCTCCGATATGCTATGTCATGCTCTACAGCCGCCCACTACCGTCGAGAAGATGCTTGTCGCGGTCATCATATCGACAGACAGCCTTCTCCGCGCTTCAAAGGGCAAAACGAACATGTCGTGAACAAGACTTCATCGAGACGCCGACCTGACCTGCCTCAAGACCTTTCCTCGGGACATACCATCCTGAAGACTCATGTTACGATTGCTTCGAGATTATCGCAGCACGCACGTCACTAGAGCAGCATACATGCACGTCTGCATAGCCGCCGGTGGTACCTTCAGTGATCGTCCATTGCACTGGCCGACCTGCTCCACGCCTTACGGGACGGAGGCAGTCTGAAGCGCCGGAAGACCTGTCACTCTACTCGGACCACTTCAAACAGCCTCATGGTATAAGTTCGTCTCTTCAAGGAGCCCGATGTCAATACAACTTAGCAGCAGGCGTGGTCTAAGACGTAAACTCGACTGCAGCTTCCGACCCTCGAGATGCAGTGAGTATTATCATCAGGGTTCGTTTCCCGGATCCGTGGCCCAGTAGCAATCGATAGCACTCAGACTCACCACAGAATCACAAAGCCGGCTAACCGTACGCCATCTCTCTCGTCTTATGCCACAGGCAAAGTTCACGAAGCAAGTCTTCCGCTACGAATTGATGCGACATCAGATCAAACGACAAGCGTGCCCTCGGTGGTTAGATATCGGAGCTTCGGAACGAGAGAGGTACATCTTTAGTGTTCTTGCGCTGGTCCGAGAACATCTGTGGTCCCGTGTAATCTATCCTTCATCCTCACTGCGGCCTCGCTGTACGGACACGATCCCCGACAGGGATATACGTCGAAACGAGGCTCTACAATGACCGCTTGACACAACGATCACTGCCTTTAGGCTTCGTCACGACCATATTCTCCTGTTCAGTGATGAAGCGCAAACCAGGTTGACCGGCTTTGTGTCCGACCACATCTCCAAGTAACGAAGTCCGCGACCCTTGACATATATTGACGCAGATCCTCAATCTCAGACACAATCGAACCTCAGCATCGGTAGCTGTTCCATCGGCAACGGCATTGACACCAGCAACGCGTAAACAGAAGTATGCACAATTCCATCCCATTTCTCGCAGTTCTGTCAGGAGCTACCTTCGCCGTCGCTGATCCACTCTTCAGTTTTAGTGAATACGGCTACGGTGACATGGAATGTCGCGGGGTGCATCTCATCAGCCCATCCGTCAGCGTCAACGATGATTCCGGCGGCTGTCACCAATTCCCCGTCGGTATCGGCTGAGTGCAATACAAGCTCATTGAGGGCTCGCTGCAAATATGCACCGTGGAGCTGTTCACGAACGATGCTTGTGATGGATCAGCTATCAAGAAGCGAGCATAGTCCTAGAATTGAGCGCAACTCTCAGGCACTGATCTTGAAGTAGGTATGTCCTCAAGGTCGGCGAGACAAAGTGCCATTCTCCTATCGGTGGCGGGCGGCAGAGTGTGCAGGTCACTTGTCCATAAGCTATACAGGAACATCGAGGGCACCGGACAGGTCGGTAAGCAAGACAGTCTGGGATCTTCTGGAATAGCAGAGGCTCTTCGAAGCATGGCAGGGAGTGGTCGCATCGTTGTCATATATCAGCATCAGCGTCAGCCTTTGCACGGCCCGTGAACACTAACAGTAGCATGTCAGATTACAACCATTCTCTTCTCTCACGCGAAGTTTAAGGAAGCAGGAATCTCGATCGTCGAGTCTCTTAGAAATCAGACTCGCGTCTGTCCTTACAGCGCCGCAAGGAGATCGACACCTCCACCATTGCCATGGACTTCACGCGGAAAATAGAGGAGAATGCACCAAAGAAGGAAATAGCCTGACACATGTGCCATCGCGGGGTTGTCGAATCACTGTATTGCCATCCCCTCCCTCAGACTCGCCAGAATTACGACAATAATCCTCAAGCGGCCTGCTCTTAGATTGAAGTTCGAGAGTCGATCACTGAAGAGCATGGCAGGTGAAGGATTGAGCGCTAAGTTCCTTAGGGCTGAGATACCTGAGATTAAGTCTCTCACGCAAAGCAGTCTGAGTGATCCTTTAGCACCGCTGGCTTCGCGTGAGTCTCCGACACCAATGTGCAAGGACAGCCGAGCGGCAGAACACACGAGTTCGAGTTCACAGAGCTATCGAGAAGCATTCCAATCGCCCAGGTCACAGCCACGCGGCTGGTTGGCCTTCAAGTCTTATAAAAACAGAACGCATGGTAGAAGCTCGCTGCCTCCATCTCATAAGGCTTCACTAACAAGCCATGGTCCCCCTCCGTCCTATCTCTGCTCATCACTCTCATCCTCTCTGCCAACTTGCCAAGCTCTGGGTCCTGGCTCTCATCCTCGAAGACCTCCCTAAAGCCTTTGCGATACATGAGTTCCAGGCCGTAGTCTTCTGCTAGTGCACGGAACGCTTCCCATGGGACAACGTACTCGGGCGCTTCGACGGCTTCCTCCAGGTAGTAGTGGTAGCGCCAGCCAAAGGGAGGGCGAAAGATGCCATCGCGTGGGACAGGTTTTGTGTTGGGTTGTTGGCGCGGAAAGCGCACATGGTAGATATCGTTGCCCCATTTCAGGTCGGGAAGATCTTGTGAGGCATCGGTGGCGGTTTCGGGTGGTACAGTCGGGGCTGGCTCTGCTGCAGATGGCTCGGACGGCTTTTCGGGGTCCCAGTCGTCGTCATCTTCTGCTGTCTGTGGTTCACTGGGCTTTTCGGGATCCCACTCCCCATCCTCAGAAGCGTTGTCGGTGGCGCCGTTTGTTGCTTTGGAAGCTGATGCGTCCTTCGAGAGCATATTCTCGACGTTGGCGGAGATGACATCGCTGTTGGGCATGACTCCGATGAAGCGACCACCTTTTTTGAGCGACCCAGCCACGTTGCTCAGCATGCCGCGTGCCAATTCCTCGGTCTCGAAGGAGTAGTGGAGCGCAAACATCATGCTGACCACATCGAAGCCACCACTCATCATTCCGCCTTGGATGACGCCAGGCCCTGGTCCGGCGTTCGGATCGAAACCGACGCTGCGTATCGTTGGGATGTCTGCAAGAGTGCGGCCAAACGTATCGCGTACGTAGAACTCGGCGTGCATTCTACTGAAGCGTCCTCGGCTTTTCCGTAGGTTCTCATTATACCGTTGCTGTGCTTGCTCAATCGAAACCCCAGCGATATCGCATCCCACATACAGCACTGGTACTTGCGGTGCTTTCTCCCACTTCCCTAGATCTCCTCCCTTACCACAAGCCATGTCCAACACCTTCAGATCTTCCACGGGTATCTCCGGCCGCGAGAACTTCTGTATGAGCGTCGACTTGATCCAGTTGTTCAAACTGCGTAAGCCTGCAATCTTGCTCTCTGCCTGTCGCCAGTCACGACCTCGTTCGGGAACTGCATTGTAGTGCTCTGCGATCAGCTCCGCCCCAGCTTTCTGCCTTCCCTCGAGACCTTTCCGTGTTGCCTCTTCTCGCTGCTTTCGCTCGCGCTCTATCGCTTCTCTGTTCGCCTGTGACACACGTGCTCCGGCGCCTGGCCGCTTAAGCTTGCGTGGAGGTGATCTGTCGCCGTCGTCTTCCATGTCTTTAATGGGCTCTGGTTCTCGTGGTGGGCTGCGTCGTGCGAAAGCGTTAGGTGTGCCATTCCTGCTGGTTTTGGCTGCACGCGATGCTGGTGTCTCACGCTTTCTCTTTGGTGGTCCGCCTCGTCGCTGCTGTGCGAAGTGCGATGCTCCTTCGTCGGCCATCGTTACTGTTTGTGATCTGTCGCGCAGGATCGTATAGATTTGTGATTGTTGGTAGAGACTGTGGGTGTGGTGTGGTGTGGAATGGCGATCTATAGCGGCCGATCTCGAAGACAGCACGTGCTTACGGAAACATGAAGTGAAGTGAGGACTATGAGGTCTTTAGGACATGGAAGCTTTGACGTCGTGCCTGAACCTTGCAGCCGGAGTGAGCTGTTCGGCACTCCCGCAACTCTGTTCGGTGATGGCATGTGAGCATCGTAACTCCAGCACAAACACATCATCAACTTCTGCCTGCGATTCCGCAAACACCAGACGACTTCGATCTCGACAACACCGCCATCTTCTCACCTCAATACTACTCCCACCACCTCACCGTCCAGCATGGGTGAGCCGCAATACCTCACATATCCGACGCTGTCGCTGGCCCAGAATGTCTTCGCCATCGCATCGCCCACCACTGACAAGGCAAACAAGAAGACAGCTCTAGAGGTACTCCAACATGACATCCGCGAGCATAAGATGGCACCACTCTATGCCTACCTAGCACATCCCCTGACGGGCAAGCTCAACCAAGCAGGCGAAGGCAACGCTGCGCTGTCACCGATCATCAGCCGCGCAAACACAAACTCATCTGCAGCACCGCCAATCGCTACGTTACGACGAACAAGCAGTATTAATGCTCCATCGATAGTCGGCGTGTTGGGTGGCAAGACGGACACGACTGTGGAGCTGCCTTGGGACGAGGCGCTGTACGAGGAGCTGTGCAAGGACAACGAGAAGGAGTTGGCTGAGATACAGAAGGGGGAAGATGATGCTGTGGAGCAGGCGGGAGAGACCGAGATCCAGTCGGCACGAGGCAAGCGCGCCGAGTTCTATGCACGGGTGGGCGACAAGGACAAGGCGCTGGAGGAATTCGAGAAGCTGTTGGACAAGACGGGCATCCTCGGCACTAAGATCGACATTGTCCTCGCCATCATCCGTGTGGGTCTCTTCTTCGATGACAAGCTGCTTGTCAAGAAGAACGTAGAACGCGCACAGCAGCTCGTTGAGAGCGGCGGTGACTGGGATCGCCGGAATCGTCTAAAGGCTTACCAAGGTCTTCATCTCCTCACGATCCGCGCACACAACCTGGCCGCTCCTCTCCTTCTCGACTCGCTCTCGACATTCACATCAACCGAGCTCTGCTCCTACAGCTCTCTGGTCGTCTACGCTACTCTCGCTGGATCTGTGTCGCTCCCACGCCGCGACTTCAAGAGCAAGGTTGTGGACGCGCCTGAAGTACGTGCTGTGTTCGGAAGTGAGTCAGATTCGGAACGTCTATCCGCGCTCGGTGGTGCAGCATCAGCTGGTGCCTCCGCAGACGACGACACCATGAACATCGACTCATCTGCAACACCGAAGCCGACCGCAGTGAACCTCACCACACTCGCATCTGGCTCCGCCTCGGCCGAGGCACAAGCGAAGGCTGAGCCAAAGGTCGACTTTCGTCCTCTTGCGAACATGATCCAGAGTCTGTATAATGGCAACTACACCAGCTTCTTCGCGTCACTTGCTGCTGTTGAGCAGAACTTCCTCGCAACAGATCGATATCTGTACGAGCACAAGAGCTGGTTCGTGAGAGAGATGCGGTTGAGAGCCTATGCCCAGCTGCTGCAGAGCTACAAGGTCGTGGGGCTGGAGAGCATGGCAAACAGCTTCGGCGTCAGCGTGAACTGGTTGGACAAGGACCTGGCACCGTTCATCGCCAGCCAGAGGTTGCCATGCACGATCGATCGTGTGCGAGGTATCATCGAGACACAGCGGGCGGATGACAAGAACAGGCAGTGAGTATCGTTATGCAGGAACGGTGATGTTGCAAAGCTAACACTATTCTAGATACAACGATGTCGTCAAGCAGGGCGATCAGCTTATCACGAAGCTACAGAAGTACGGCCAGGTCGTGCGTTTACGAGGAAGCGAGCGTGGTTAGAGTTGCTACCCACGGCGATATGCAGACGCCATGCCACCATACAATAACGACAATGTACCATATTTGCTGACGAGCAGTGTCGAGAGACACGCATAGCGCGGCGCAGGCCGGTCTCCAAAAAGTGTACCCACCACGCATCACATAGAGCTCGTAATGCATTGTAACGTAGCATGACCATCACTCCACATCTTCCTCCAGTGAAGTGATGATAAAGGTCATTGCCCTTGCTTTGCAGGCTCCTCTATATTTTCAAGATGCAGAAACAGCAAATAGATGCGATTCGGTATTGTACAATCCGGTCAACACGTATGGTCAGCCATCCGAAGCAAACGACCGGTGGCTAATAGTCATGATCACATAGGTGATGGTCCACTAGCTAGCGGTCCAGCACAATTAACGACCAATGTTTAGGTCGAGTCGCCAAGTGCGGGAGTCGAACCACGGTCTACGAAAGAGAATACATCACGCTTCATTTGTTTGGAAGAGCTATGAAATTGCAGCAGATGCGGGCAAAATACAGAGACGAGCCACCCTTTGTCAGAGGCTTAGCCGGTGTTCAAACGCAGCTATGGAAGATGTGCATGTACCTGCGCCACCGACTTTAGCTAAATACCGTGGCAGGTCGTGCGTCGGCAACAGCTTGCATCGCATCATCCGGCTAAGAGAAGTCGTCGAGACGCGGTGTGTCAGACTCACATACGTACCTTGCTGATGTGGCGATGTGCGAAATGTTGCAAATGATCGTCGCCAGGCCAAAAAGTGACACCTCTTGATAAGACGCACGGGCCATGAAGTCGTACTGGAAATGATGTGATATCATGAGCTCAGTCCTGGCCCAGCGGACACTACAATGACTTGTTTGCGCCATGTCACTCGGGATGGCTATTGGACGAGGCGACCTTCTGAGTGTCCAGGAAGACTGCTTTCGACCGAAGGGAGCATGCGATTGATTGAACAGCTTCTTGGCACATGCTCAAGCAAAAGCTGTACCACCAACCGGCCAGAGATGTATTACGATGGAAGTTGACACTATAAGAGCCAATACGACATTCAGAAAGAAGTGAGATCAGAACGCTTAGCAGGTCGGACAGCGACGAAACCTCTTGTTAGCTTCCGCTGCTGGTCGTATCGTTCTCAAAGCGTCGAGATTAAAGAGCCGTTGCTCTCGCAATCAGGCCTAGAACGCCTTCTAATGCTCCGACTGTATCGTTGATGCCCACGAACTGTCTTACGTGTGCACTGAAGGCGGCCACTATCAAAGCTTCAAGTAGGGGCCTCAGGCTGCAGCGCACTCTTGTGTTGCAATGGTAACTTACACCGCCACACCGACGCACACTCACCAGATGTGCCCAGTTCCAAGAGCCCGGCTTCTTCCAGACTTCTCCACGGCAATGCGCACCTCGCAGAGCCTCTGCATGACCCCCAACCCAAACATGATAAGGCCATACGCTAGCTCTCATGTCGCCGTGCGCTGTCACTCTGGCATTGGTCCTGAAATCTGCAGATCATTGCGAGCCCGGCAAGGTAAAGTTCAGAAGTACCAGGGTCCCCTAACCTGTCAGGCTGTAAGGCAACGCCGCCTCGTCATAACACAGCGGTATTGTCGACGATTTGCATAGCAGCGGTTACCGCCAGTCTATGCACTCCCACGTCCGCGAACGCGGTGTGCATTGGTGCCTTGGAGTGTGAGCGTCAGCATGTGGCAGTGCAGAGTGGGTGAGAGGGGCGACTAGAGTTCGTCTTCACGCTGTTGTGCGAGCCTCTGATGACTGCTTCATCGCACATACTTGCAAGAGAAACCAACGCTCCCGCTATCAAGCCCACATCGTCGAGACAGCCCCATAGCCACAGCTGCCACGTCTCCCGACGCCGACAGCGCCCCGTCCCAGAGTGCAGTCATCATGCCTGCCATATCGGAAGGCTTCAAGTCAGGCTCTCTCCCAGCACCAGTCCTCTTCGTTGCTGGCATCATGGGCTTAATCCTGATCGAGCGTGGCATTCGAAGTCGCGCCACCGGAAGACATACCGAGGCAAAAATCGAAGGCGTGAAAGATGAGGACGATCACGAGACGAGACGTTCTAAAAGAGAAGATCTTCACCAGCGTCGGCAGAAGACGGCGAGAGGCAGATAGAGGTCAGGTGGGCAGAGCAGAGGGGAGTCGGTTTGAGGCGGCAGGCGATGTGGGAGAGTTGGGTCGTTTTCCCAAAGTAGAGATCGAGAGCATGGCAAGAGACCGGGACTGGAAGGATCAGGCAGGTGTCGTATAGGAGTTATCCGGTGGCCATCAAGGCGGTGGGGAGGCCGTCGTGGGGGGGGGGGGGGGGGGGGTCCCTGTTGGATTAGGCAGACGTTCGTGGAGAACCAGAGAAACCCAGAGTCGGTTCTTGTAGCGTATGTGTATTCCGAAACCTTTGCGTTCTGTATATCGTGGTAGAACTACTATTGCCGTATCCAGTGTCGATATCCTCATCCAGGCTGCAAAGCTCGTACCTATAGCAGCATACATGCGCAGACGAGTGTCGATGCTGGTCATCGAGCAATTCCGAGCACGGCCTCTTGCGTGCTGATGGATCGTGCACTTCGACACTCAATGTTGTAAGCATGACTCACCAAACGCATCGTGGAGTGCCATTCTCCCAGTCGTGATAGAGATCTGTGACTGCTGCCTCATGAGAAGATCAAGCTTTCCGTGTGCTGACGACCAGATGCGAACTCTGTCTCGCCAGTCATATCCCGCTGACGAGCCAGGAACTATTTGCAGCTCATCAAACGTCTCAGACCGGTCTGAGATCTTTTCGACCCAGTTTGCCATACAGAAAAGGGAGTTGCATGGGGAAGCCTGAATGTTGTCCAGCAAAGTCTCAAATGCCTTGTGGAAGCAAATCAGCAAGACCCGGAAATTGTGGTCATCAGGCCGAGATGTGTGAAAGTACATATAACCAGATAACTCAAGCCTCCTAAGGGTCGTCTCTTTTGAAGTTTCACAAGATGCTTTGGGAGTCTAATAATATATTGTAGAGAGCCGCTGAAGTCGTGTTACGTAAGTCCTGCTTCTCGTTACTCATCGGACAGTGGCGAAGTCATATTAGCCGGAGGAGTGGTCGTATCTTCGGTGGAAGCTGGACTTCATATGCATTGAAGTGAACTTGGCTGTACTGAAGCAACGGTACCGCGATAGCGCTCACCGGGATTGCTGCAGATAGCTTCATCGGCATGACAAGAGCGCCGGGAATATTGAACCCGTTGGCTGTGTGTGGAAGGGAAGGAGGAGAGATGAGTGTTGGGGATTGTGCAAAACCGTCGGTGACTTCAGCTAGCGCCCGAACATCACTCACCAGTGAAGGGGTTCACGATGGCGAGACGCCGTCTGGGACATGGCCTAGCTTCCGGAACAACGTTGGAATGGAACTCGCTCACCTTGGTGACAGGCATCACATCGCTCTGGCCGATTGGGTGCTCCGCGAGGCGATCAAGGTGCTTGGAGCGGACCGTCCACACCTTTGATAGCACTCGGAAACCAAACACGGGACGAAGTCGAAATGCCCCAGGGTCGATGGAAAGCATCAACCAGAAACCAGGCACAGCTTTCTTTCACCAAGACGTGACCTTGCGGTGTAAGGAACATTAAAGGACAGCATCGACACGGAAGGACCCTGTTCGCTGCATCCGAACGACCAAATTTCAGTTCATGGTCGGCAACGTTCGCCGACCACATTTCGCGCACGTTCTCTCGTTGTTTGGAATAGCTCGTATAGTGCATTGACTGACATTTGACATTCGGAGACTACTTGCTATGGTACTGTCTCAGACTCGCCCGAATCGTTGCAGACGTGTGTTGAATCGTGTCTGTACAGAAAGAGGCGATCAGGCTACTCTACATGTCAGACAGCCCATTCGTCCAGTACCGCGAAGCTTAACACTTGACGCTAACACCGTTCGAGTCCTTGCAGTCGTCGCAGAAGACCGTCGTTTCGAAGTAGTCGCCGTCCTCGTTCTTGCCTTCTGCCTGGAAGGTGAACACCAGGTCCTTATCTGGGTCATTGCCGTTAACAGCCTGGGCGCGAGGGTTCTTGTACTTGTAGACGTTGACCAGGACGCCTCCGTCGGTGATGTCCGGGTTCCAGTTTACGTCGAGCTCGACTTGGTTCGATTTGGGCGTACATGGCACGCTCCAAAGGTTTGGAGAATAGGGCTTGAGGTCAATTCCTTCACAGTAGTTGTCCTGAAGGCAAAGTATGTTAGCTATGTCCGAGGAGCAAGCGCCGATGACCCAGTGACTGTTGCTCAGCGCAGGAATTCTGCTGTCGCCTTGGGTCACATACCTTCAGTGCGTCCACGACATTGTCATTGTTCCTGTCGTCCCAGAGGTACGCGGTCAGGCGTGTGTCGCCAATATTCTGGCCATTCTGCTGATTCTTGTTGACGTCGATGGCATCTTGAGCGGAGGTGGCCTGCTTGGGTCCCTGGGTGAGGGTGGCGTTGAAGTAGACGCAACCAAAGGCAGAAGGGATCCAGGTCGCAGCCAACAAGGCGAGAGCAGTCTTAGTGTGGTAGTGCATGATGGGCTGAGCGAGCGTGAATGCTGGAAGCTGTCGTGTTTTGCAAGTCCTGTCGTGATGTGGTTGCTGGATGAAGACTGCTTAGACGACGCCGCGGGTGGGCTTTATATACCCACTGGTCTGGAGTGATGATTCAACGACCACATAGATGGACTTGTTGGCATTGTTACAATGCTTGCTCGTCTACCCCCGACCTGGACGACGACTGTTGGTAGAACATGGCGAACATCCAGGATGTGTCTTCTATTGATCATTCAGCTCCGCACGTCGACAGCATCAGACCCAGCATGCGCCAGTCATGATACTCTGCGGTGTGCTTCATCGCCGTAGAGTTCCGCAGGGCTTGCTTGTAGACAGCCAGAAACGGTGATCAACTGCGCGATGTTTTGCAGCCCGACCAGGGCAAGGTCTGGCATGGCTTTTTCCCTTACACCGCGAGATTCCCCTGATATTCTTGAACCTTCGTCAGCTGACACACCGCCGCTTCCACGTCCGTTCAGCGTTGGTACGTCGAGACGATCGTAGCATGAAGGAGACCCGAGAATGTGGTGCTGGTCCGGAAGATCTGACTATCACAACGAGACTTTCCCAACTCTATGCGAGGTCGCCGCACTTGAATGGTATTTTATATCACCTTGGATCCGGAGCTCCAATCCGTGGCTGTGTATGAGCGGTGAGTGTGCCGCACGGTGGATGAGGTTTGCTGTGATGTCTCGACGATGTCTCCCGCCATTTTCCTCGAACTCGGATGGTCTCCGAGACTCCACACGGCCTAACCGAGTTAGCACGCCAAGGATTCATCGGCTGTACCTGGAACGACTTCTTCCGGATGGCAGCCGTGTCATGCTGACCGCAAGGTACATGCAGGTATCACAGCACAGAGCTGCAGAGGAGAAGCCCAAAGTATCTACCTACCGCTCGGAATCGTGTAGCTTCTCCCATCATGCTCCTCGCCAGACATGTCGGCCTCCGCGGAATCATCCGGCCTGCCATCAGGTCATACTCTGCCGTCGCGGGAGGGAAGGCCTATGTGAAGCGGCTTACTTTCTTCAAGGTCCCGAAAGAGGAAGACATCGATGCTGTTCTCAAAGTGTACGCGACATTGAGAAAGAACGCTACAAAGGTCTGTCCTCATGTTCGAGCGTACATCACATATGTGGCAGGAAGATGCGGGACTCGATCTGGAACCACAAGCACATACTGATGGACTTGCATAGGATGGCCAGCCTTACATTGTGTCTAATGTCGCGCGGCGGATCCTGAACACCTCTTCGGCGCTCAGTGAAGGCTATACCATTATGTCCCAGTCCGTGTTCAAGGATCACAAAGATCACGATTTCTACGACAAAGAATGCTCTGCACACAAGGAGCTTAAGGTATGTGTATCGTGAACTATCGCGACCATCACTGACAGTCGTACAGAAGACGACAAGCAAGGTGCGAACCGGCGTAATGACAATAGTATCAGAAGGTCAATGGCCTGAACCGGAATTATGATGCAGCTAAATAACAAGCGAAGCTGACGATGTTCTTGCAAATGTGCCTTCTAGCATGCAACGTCGGCTTCGAAATCATCCGGCAGAGGCAGAATTGCTGCAGTCGAACCTTGCTGTTCGTTTGCCAAAGCAAGATGACTTCGGTGCAGACCAAATTGGGGCGCATGCAGGTCTGTGCCGAGACACACAGCTCGTGCTACGCTGCAAGATAACGCTCCCCACGCGCATGTCAAGTTGTGCTATCGAAGGTGAGCGACGTGTATGTATCATGCAATTCGCCGCCCTACAGTCACAACCATAGCTCTCACATACGCAGTCCGACAAGTATGGGCATGACTCCGCTCAAGTCTTACTCTGACACTGAAGTAGCACAAGTAGACCGTTGATTTTGTCTCCTCAACAGTGCTGGTCATCTGCGCTGAACCGCGGCAACTGTTAAAAGCTCGAAGGTCAGAGTGACCTTTCAGCAAAGCGCAGACAACATCTGCAGGTAGCAGATCTCACGTTCGAGGATAGTGTTATCATGGTCGCATTTCCTATCGTAGCCGGTTGGCTGTGCCTGTTATTTGTCGCTGTACTGATCGCGTTGAGGAAGCCGCACCGAAATCTGCCGCCAGGACCGAGGCGGCTACCCATGATTGGGAACCTCCTAGATATGCCACCACAGGATGGCCGCAACTGGGAACATTACGCTAAGCATAACGAGCTGTACGGTGTGTGTAGGACATGATCGCCACCACGGAGCGAAGACTGATCTTGCTTCAGGACCGATAACGTCTCTCAACGCCTTTGGGACCACGATCATCCTTCTGCACGACCTAGCGCTTACGCAGGAGCTCCTCGAGAAAAAGGCAGTAATAGCGTCGAATAGACCGCGGCCGTTCTTCTTGACACAAATGTACGCACACAGATTGCCTTCCAGCATAGCGCCCCGCACTGAACGAGGAAAGGTGCGGCTGGGGTGAAGACATAGGCCTCATCCCCTACAACCGGCGTCTGCGCGCTATTCGCAAACACATCCACTCACTTCTTGGCACACAGACGGCGCTGGCGAAGTACTCCGACATCCAAGACCTCGAAACCCGGCGCTTCCTGCTGCGTGTATTGAATGATCCTACTCGTTTCTTGGAGCATATCAAGAGGTAAGTGAATGCAACGAGGAAAGGTCGCTCACGCTGACGTCCAGTTCCACGATAGTGAGGCTGCAGGTATCATGCTGAAAAGTATCTACGGCTACACCATCAACCTCGAGGGATCCGATCCCATCATCGGGATCGTAGAGCGGGCACTCGCAGATGCTTTGGTAGCTGGTCAGCCAGGAGCTTGGCTTGTGGATGCCATTCCGGCGTGTACGTAAATCGGATTGCCCTCTCGCACATTAAGCTAACATCCAATCGTTAAGCTATCTACCGGACTGGTTCCCAGGTACACACTTCAAGCAGGTCGCTCGCGAGATCCGCGCTACGGAGAGAGCTTTCTCTAGCCGTCCTTGGGAGTTTGTCAAGCATCAGATCGCGAAAGGTACTCATGAGCCTTCTTTCGTCTCACGTCTACACGAAGAAGCTGGTGGCGAGTTACAGGGCGAAGATGCTCATGTTACCAAGTGGGCCGCTAATGGGCTGTACGGCGGTGGTGCCGACACAGTAAGTACTAGGGACATCGAGAGTGGCTCACACACTGACTCGGGCAGACCGTGTCTCCGATCATGACATTCTTCCTGGTTATGCTGCATCAACCTGAGATACAACAAAAGGCACAGGATGAGATCGATCAAATTGTTGGTAAAGAGCGTCTGCCAGCTCTCCAAGATCGCGGTGACTTGCCCTACACAGAAGCAGTAATCACCGAGGTCCTTCGGTTCCACACTGTAGTACCAGAAGGTCTGCCACACGCCACAACTGAAGACTGCGAGCTGGGAGGCTATCTCATACCGGAAGGCGCTGTGATCATTCCCAACATACAGTGAGCTATCGCAACCTCTTGACTCGAAAAAGAACTCGCTAAACCATAAAAAGGTTATTCGCTCATAGCTCAGACACCTACCTCAACCCAGGAGTCTTCAATCCAGACCGCTTCCTGGGTGGAGACCCCGAGCTCGATCCACGAACCTTCATCTTCGGGTTCGGTCGTCGAGTCTGCCCCGGTCAGCTGCTCGCAAATTCGAACCTGTTCCTCGCACTCGCACGTACACTTGCAGCTCTCGATATACGCAAGCCTATCGACAGTGAGGGCATAGAATACACGCCACCGATGATCTTTGAGCACGGCTTCGTAAGCCATCCTGCCCCGTTCGAAGCTCGAATCACACCAAGAAGTGAGAAGTACAGAGACATGATACTGGAAGTTGAAAGAACGCAACCTATGGGAAAGGGAAGTGCTGAGGATATGGAGGAGGTGCATGGAGGGTAGGCAAGCCTTCACGGAGCTACAAGCATAGCTGCCAAACGCACAGCTATTAAGAGTACAGCGGGAGCACCACGCATCTTCCTAATGAACTTGCCAAAACGCCTCCAACTCTTTCACCGCGAACCCTCCAACCGACTCGACGCCTTCGTCTTCAGCATGTCATCCCCCACCCTAAGACTTCAATTTTCAGAATCGTACCCATGCGAATACGTTGCAAGCCAGTTCGCGAATCATGCTTCCAATAAGATTTGTACACCTTCGTGACCCCCGTGACCACCAACCAAAAGCTCATTGCTTGGGCAGGCTGCTAACTGCCTGGGTTGAAACGTATTAACAGGTGATGGTGTTACAGTCGTGATTGTGGACGAGAGTCTCAAAGAGAACGCCCATTTCGACATCAACCTTGGAGATCTGAGGGGCGGGGAGCGTTTGGAGGTTGTTTTGCGCTAGGTACTGTTGAGAATATCAACCGGGCGAAAGAAAACGCACGGTGATCTTGCTTTCGAAGACTTGGCTGTCCAAGATTGAGGTGATGCCGCAGCGAAGATACCCTTGGGCTGAGTCCTGCCAGCTGGGAGCGGGTCAGTGAGGACATCAACGCTGCACGAGGCACGTGTGGCTTGCCCGTCCACCTTGGCGAGCTTGTTCTGAAATGCCTTGGAGAAGATACCGGCATTGCTGTCTGTCGAGCAAACGAGCAGAATGTTCATGACACTGGAAGTCTTGATATCAGCTTTGACAAGATTGGCAGGATTTCAGGAACCGCTTGAGACCAGATCAGGCTGGATATGCTTCATGGTAAGCATGAAATTGAGCGTAGCAGCAGGGAGAGAATCGCAAATATCTCTGCAGTGACTGCTGGCTCTGGGTCTCTATCTCAGCTCGAAAGATGACTGGTATCCTCGGTCAAGCGGATGACAGAAGTCAACTAGCAGCTCGTCATAATCATATCAACCAGCCGCTTTCTTTGACCTCTTCTTGCTCTTATCCTCCGCCTCCGCGTCGTCCTCAGACGAAGACTCGTCATCCTGCACACTCTGTCTGGTCTTGATAGCCACTCGAATCCCACGTCCCGCCACCGCTCCAATTCCGTCATTCGAGTTGTACACTGGCAAGAAGTTATTTCCCATCTCTTGGGCCTGCTCATGAACCTGCCCGCGAAGGTTCGTGAAGCGCTTGCCCTCCTCACCTATGGTTGGCTACTTCAAGATCCCGTCCCATGAGACCTTGTTCTTGGACTTGTTGCGCTCGCGCCATTGAGTGGCAATGGTCTCGTAGCTGCGCGAGCCGTGGTCTGTAGATGCCAAATGGACTGTTCGTGAGGGTATAACTTACTCCGAGTTGGTACGACCGCCTTGGAGACCATACTCGGCGAGCTCGGTAGCAAAGAGACTGCTGAAGATTCTCATGCGCTCTAGTCCGGACATGTTTGGGAAGTCTTCGTCGAGGAAGCGGATCGCGAGGCGCATGAGTGTGTTCCTGCTCCATTCGGGTTCATAGCGGCCTTGAAGACGACCACCTCTGCTGGGCGGGACGAGGCACGGAGGTCGCCATTGGGTTCCATTGTTGAGTAGCGGAGGAGGTACAAAGGATTGGGAAAGCTTCACATACACACAAGCATGTGACAGGACGTCACTGCGGAGAATCGGAAGTTTCTGCCGCAACATTCACTTACTCGCTCGTACACTCTAGGTCAGGTGTAGATCATGAATCACGGGAGCTGAAGCGGTGGAATAGAAGGGGAGGAAAAGCAAGGGCTAGCGTTTGACTGATCGCATGCACAATGTCCATTGCCAATGCTACAGGCGCAACTCGAGTCTCGATGCACAGGCCGCTCACTTGCTTTTGTGGTCCAGAACCTATCGCGAAGTAAGATCATCTCTTCCACTCTCGAGTCACTCTGACTGGCTCGTAATCTTGATCCCAGGCTCGCGTGAGGATCACAGTGCCTCCGGAGGCCTGCTTCTCAAGCTATGGTAAGTCTCGATGTTGCTATCTTCGTCAGATTCCCCATCGCTCCCACTGCCATCCGCCTGTGGCTTGACAGGACGCTGGACATCGCGCCCAGCGACGCTGGCAACACCATCTGTGCTGCTATAAAGAGGCAGACCAGCAGTATCGCCGAGGCCCAGGCTGACTGCAGCGTCCTTGACCTTATCTTTGAGATCTGCAACCATGATACAACCCTCCTCGGAGCTAGAAGAAGACGTCACATCGGTCCCAGAGGTGCCCAGTCTGCTCTTTACGTCTGTCGCGCCACCGGACAGTAATCTTCTCGTAGTCCTCGAAATTTGTTAGCCAGCGTACAGGGAACGGACTCGAGACACTTACTCCTTATTTGGCATGGCACGCCTGAGGGGTACCCACACGCAGCATTCTCGGTCGCGATATCTTGTTGAATATCTTGACCTTATGTGGTCCGCCGGTGTGGTCGTAGTCCCCATACAGGATGCATAGGCCAGAATGCATTTGCGGGTAGCTGTCCCACGCTATGGAGGGTGCATCACTCGGAGCAGGTATATCGAGCCTTGATCTTGGTGGGATCGTGGTGGAAGTCGCTGAGGTGTTCCGTACGTCTGTCAATGGAGACCTTCAATTACCATGAGAAATCATCATGGCGGCGCTAGAGGTCAGCACAACGCATGTGCCTGACCATTATCTTCGTCAATGCATTCACCAACAGTCCTTTGTATCGCGGTCGACTGCTCATGGTGAACTTCCCACATACATATTGCTTGGTGGTGACATGCGAATACTGAGCAGTCAGAACAACGCTAGTACAACGCCTCGAGCATTGCAGTATGTGTTCGTGGAAGTCAATACTTCAGAAATTAATGCAGCCATTGTGTCCTGAGCCTCCAACTTGGGGATCTGATAGATGGGAAATGTAGACATGTGTCTCTGCTGGGTAAGAATTCCACTCGGAACTCCAGCCTCAGGCACTTGTGTGCCTGCCCAAGCTTGATCGCTGCACGTATTGAACAAAGACATGGGCTCGACGCTCTCTGCTGGCTATGATGAAGCCACTCAAGCATGCAATTTGGTCACAACTCCTCTTTCTGTGCCACTGTGGATCCCCGAACGAAGGCATGTCGGCGTTCAATCTGCGATATTGACACAAGAATACTGAACAGCGTGGTGGCCTAAGCTTGAGGTGAATGCAAGCAAGGTACTGTCTGCAAGATCTGGGAACTGCAAAGGTGCATCTCAAGTCTCGTTTTCTCACCAAAATAACACACGTTTACCGTCGTCGATACAGTACGTGGCGCAGCGCGTCTAGTTGATTAGACATGGGATTCTCATGATAACTTCTGACATGAGCTGGAGAATGATCAAAATCTGCGCTCGCACGAAGGAGCATGTCTTCCGGGACGGTGCCGTATTGTGGGCATGGATGTTGTATTGACAAAAGCCTTCAAGGCTGTAAATCGCAGACGCGAGCCCAGCTGTAGGTAGCTTGGTATCATATGATTGGTTTGTGAGATGCGGACGCTAGCGGATGACCGCGTGGCCGCCGGTGCCAGTCCTGCCCAACTTCGGCATCGCCATATCGAGTTGTCAAACCGGCTACTTTCATATATCCCCTCAAGCGTACACCGCGATCAGACGCACACGAGGTGCCTTGGGATAGTAAGGGTCGCGCGAAAATAAGAACACCGCCGACTCGTGTGGCGATCCACGCCATGAGGCCAAGTCTTGCCGATCTCAGCTCGGGACCATCGCGTGCGCAATTCCAGTGCATCAAACCACTCCCACATCAAGTCGCCAAGCGATGGCGAAACGTGCTTGGATGAGCTTGGCAGTCGGCCTTGGCTTGCTTTGGCAGGAGAAGTGCGCTTCCTTGAGGATAAGTTGAAGCCTGACTCTGCCTCTCGCACGTCAGTCAGGAAACCTGTCATGCTGACAGGTATTGTTACAAGCAGATTTGCATTGCTCACGGTATGTACTTCGGCGGAGACTGTACTATATAGCAAGCGAAACGCTGTGAAGAGACGTATAGGTGCTGTCGGCAAATGGAGCTAATGTAGGCCAATGCCAATTATATCGAATGAGAATTTCGAACTTGCTCAGCCCACCTTCCACATCAACGATGCTCACGCGCACTTGGACGAGTCTGGGTCATCTCGTCAAGATTCCTGTAGTCGCGGGCACGGAGATCTTCATCGAGGCAGCTGCGCTCTGCATTGTCCGTCCGAAGGCAGCTGCAGATGCCGGGTCGTTGGGGCTTTGTAGGGTGGTGCCGGTGTCGTTGCTGCTATTGCGACGTGATCGAAGAGGCAGTGGGTGGAAGGGAACACATGTACTGCTGGGCCTTGCTGTTGAGAAGCTACGATCTGAATGATGTGCGTATACGCACAATTACAAGCCATGTCCGAAGATATCCCGCTATTCGTCAGGTAGTTTTCATGTGTATGTCGACTCCTTTCACTTGAAGGCATGCTTTGAGGCCAGGATGTTAACACGAAGTGCCGCGAGATAAATTGTCGATGTTGCGTCGACAGACAGGGTGCAGGCGGCTTCGCATCACCCCATGACTGCTGCGTGGCAATATTCTCCAAGTCTCCATCATCACGGTAACGAAGTCGCAGACACCAAAACTCGATCTCTATCAATGCAGAAGCCGTGCGAGTAGATGCAGTAATTACAGACGTGACAGGGCTGGGACATACAAGCGCCAAGGCCGATAGACATTGCCGTGAGCCGCTATCGAGGAAGAGTTAGAGCTAGGTGCGAACAACCGAGGGTACCGAGTAAGCTCGGGCCAAAGCTCTTTCCCAACTGTCTATGCGATCGACAACAACCACAATTGAATAATGACAGAAGCAAAACACAACTTCCCGGCCTCGAGCGGCATAAATGGATTCTTCCAAGAACCACCTATTCTAAGCAGTGCGATCGAAGACGATGAAGCTTTGAAGCGGGTGCGTGGATGTATTTGAGATCTCATTCTTGGCTACGGACAAGGACTGAAAGAGTGTAGTCTATCTCCCGAATTCAGTGCAACAGGAGATTACTCCAGATCTGAGACGCTTCAGCACGCTCGTCACCACTCCTCAAATCCGCGACTGGTGTGCAGATGCAGAAAAGAACGTTCCATACGTCCGACATTGGGACTCGTGGGGACGCCGCATCGACGAGCTGATCACTGCCGAAGGCTGGAAGAATCTCCAAAGCCTCGGGTTCCGCGAAGGCATCGTGGCTATTGGTCATGAAGCTACCTACGGTCAACATTCAAGAGTGTACCAGTTTCTAAAGTACCATATCTGGTCACCATGGTGTGCCTATGTGACGTGCCCATCGGCCATGACAGATGGTGCTGCGAGATTGTTGGAATTACAGCTGGTCAAAGGAGAGTTGGGTGAGGTTGAGGGGAAGGTTTTCCGAATAGCCCATGATCACTTAACCAGTCGAGAAATTGGTAAAGCATGGACGAGTGGCCAGTGGATGACCGAGCGACCTGGCGGCAGCGATGTGCAGAACACAGAGACGCAAGCAATTACCTGTACCGAGAGCCTTGGCCAGTCTGTGACTGATATTGACGGCAACCCGCTGGGACCCATCTCCATCAACGGCTTTAAATGGTTCTCTTCCGCTACGGACGCCAACACCACAGTTCTTCTAGCACGAGAAGTTCCAAGTGGCGGAATATCAGCCTTCTTCGCACCCACTCGACGTCTCAGCACGTCCAGCAGCGATCTCAAAAGCTCTAGCCTGAACGGCATCAGTATCCAGCGTCTCAAATCCAAATTGGGAACTCGCGCCCTTCCAACTGCGGAACTCGTTCTCTCCGACATGCGAGCTTGGCGTATTGGCAAACCAGGACAAGGCACAAAAGAGATAAGCACAGTCCTTAACATCACCCGCGTCCACAACTCAGTCACCGCGGTCGGCCTCTGGGGTCGCGGCTTGGCGATATCTCGTGCATTCTCCAGAGTTCGCGCTGCGCGAGGCAGATTGCTCATCGATACGCCCGCCCATGTCCGTATTCTTGCGGAACAACATGTTGAGTACCGGGCTATGATGCATCTGACTTTCTATACTGTAGCACTGCTTGGTGCTTCGGAGAGGTCCGGGCCCTCCAACGTCAAGGAACAATCGCTGTACGAGGCCGCCGCACTGGCTCCCAAGCATGCTATCCCATATCTCCTGCGGCTCCTGACACCTCTGGCTAAGATGCTGACAGCCAAGGCCTCCATAGCTGGCCTAGCAGAATGCATGGAGAGTCTCGGCGGAGTCGGCTATCTTGAGAACGAAGATATCTCCATGAATATAGCACGGCTGTATCGCGATGCGAACGTGCTGAGCATCTGGGAAGGCACCACGAACATCATGGCGGATGACGTGGTCCGTATTGTCAAAGGTTCATCTGGTGTCGCAGTCCTGCAAGCTTTAGACGAAGTGATCGCTCCGAATCTGGCAGTCTGGTCGAAGAAAGGGCGTACTCAGTGGAGTGAGGCCCTGACAGAACGATGGTCAAGTCTAAAGGCGACTATTCAGAGTGGTTCGAAAGAAAGTCTGTCCCTGAATGGCAGGCATCTCGCCAGCGAATTCGGCTGGATCATCTGTGCTCTGCTGCTTGCTGCCGATGCTCTGAGTGATGCCAACACGGCTGCATTCAGCATCTGTGACCGTTGGATTTTGCGGAGAGGTTCAAGCCCTGCAGTGCACTATGTTGGACAGGATGAAGTGACGCAGGATCGGGAAATTGTCTTTGGAGGTACTTTGATGACTTCTGACAGAGCAAAGCTATAGAATGTTGACTGGCTGGTCCACCTTCCCGTTCACCTGCACCTCTCGCAAGCATGAAGTTGACGAACGTCCGCAGCCAATCCCAGTGTATCACCGCCGCGATCGCTATAGACGTCGCGCGGACTGACATCAGTGACCCCATATCAGACTATATATTTGTGAACTGGCTCAGACCGCACTCACTAGGCGATGCCGTAGCGCGTATCGTCCGTGATTTTCACGCCCTGATGCAGGCAATATTTCACGAAACGTACGGAGCCAGCATCGATCGCCGCTGTCAACACGATAGCCCACTTTCTGGCACCAAGATCCTCAATCAGGGGGTTGTACTTCTGTCAGGTCGTTGTCACCGCGAACTACACAGAGCACCGGGCGTAGTACTTCTGAAATGGCGGGCTACATTCTGCAGCGAGAGGGAAGTAGACACCGTACGAAAGTGATTCGTAGTGCTGCGTACAAAAAGACACAGCAGCGTTCCGGCTGCTTCAGAAATCAGCTGGTCTCGCGAGACAGTAGTGCGACCACCGCTGATCGAGGAGCATGGAGACACTGTATGGTGCTTCTAAAAGGAGTAGCGTCCATATGAATGTCTGCATGGACCTTACGAGAAGACGTCTATGTCTTCGTACGCTAATGCAACGCCAGCAAAGTGTTGTTCGTTCATCCTTCTCCTTGCAATTGAGTCAGTCGGTCGGTCGTGGCGTGGGAGTCGTTCGCTACAGCGGAGCCCAGCTGCATGGTTTTCTTGTCCCCACCATATTTCCCCTCACAGCCTCGGCCGGAAGTTCGCGAGTCTTCAGACTTCAGTCGGGACTGTTGATTGCTAGGCAGATGCCTGACAGCCATCGTCCCGTCTCGGCTGCGTCCTGTCAGCCCATTCCAAGACCTCCAGCTTCGCCTTGGCTCTGAAGTCTCCATTCCGCTGGTCTGTCCTGCGTTCGACCTGTTACACTGGCGACGATTCCAAATCTCTATTGTACTTGTATTCATCTACTAAACCGGGGGCAAATTACTACGATCTATGCAATTTCGCCAGGGTATCCTAAATATTCATATCATCATCGACACTGAGGCCCTGTACATGTGCTCATGTCATATTCCTTCCTTTCCCCCTACCTCTCCACCATCCTGTATTCCTGTATTGCCAAGACCATCTGTTCTGTCTACTATTCCACAGCGCCGTCACTCCGCTACCACACCCAATTGCCGCTGATCTCCGGGCAATTCCAGCGGACTTAATGGATTCGCCTTCTCCACCAAATCCTCGAACAGACTCTCACTCTCCCTCCGCTCGTCCAGATCATTTCTAGCCCCATCGATCTCGTCATTCCTCCGGTCGAGCTTCTCCTGTTCCTTTTCAGGATCTTTGCTCTCCTCGACATTGGTACCCCCATCTCCGGTCCGCTCAACCGGCTGTCGTCCGCTAATGCTCGCCATCCTACTCCTCCCTCCCGACCGCGTCATCGGCACATCGTTCGAATCAGGTTCCTGTTCCATGGGCCTATCGCAGCCCACCGGCACCCTGCACCGCTTCTGCATTTCAGGTTCCGCAGTTCGCCAAATGACTTCGCGGACTTCTTTCCCGACTTTCTCGATCGCATCCATAGCCCAGATGACGTCTAAGTGCTCGTATCCTTCGATGATCTTCTTGTGCACCACTCGGACGTGCGGTTCGCGGCCACGATCGAAGCGGCGTAGGAGGCGACGGCCGTCGACTAGGTCATCGGCGCCGCAGACCCAGAGTGCGAGGGGTGGGAAGCGATCGTCGTACCATGCGAATTCGCCTCGTTTCGTGTCGTGGTGTTGATGTGTGAGAGTCTGGCAGCGGAAGCTGGTCAAATTGCGAGTCAGTCTTCTCCGTGGGGTGATGCCAGAGTCACGTTTCTCGCGCTCGGCGTAGTACTGTCGAATGACGGCATCATCTTCTTCATCTTCCTTGTCTTCCAGCTGACCTTCTTCGCGAGTGGCGAGGATACATTTCTGGTTGGCGAAGCACTCCCGACCAAGCCACCAGCGCATGCTCTCTGAGCTGACGTACGTTGGTGCCCACTGGAACATGCGATTCCGCAGGCCACGATCCCACCGGCTGTCCGACCAGCTGAAGAGGAACGAGAAGACGTGGTACCCCATCCAGCTGTACGGCACCGGTGGCAGGATCTTGTGAGCCATCAACATAAGTGGGATGAAGGAGTGGATTCCGAAGATCATTCGAAACATGGCTGGGCTGACGACTTGCATGACTTTGAAGTAGATCTTGCCGATGAGCGGACCAGCATATGCAGCCGGCGCCAGAGCGCAAAAGACTGAGATCTTCTCGCCTATGTCTGGTCGCTGTTCTTTGGCCAGTGCAACAAAGGTCTGTGTCGTGCCCTGGCTGTGCGCGATGAGCGCGAGCTTTGGGAAGCCAGTCTCTGCGAGTACGCGACTGATTAGCGCCGGCAGATCCATTACACCCATCTGTCTGATGTTCCACGCCCACATCCTCGGATCCTCGTAGTTCAATGTGGTATGCTTGGGTTCAAAGCCGCATCTGTTGTTCCCGAGCCAAACATCATATCCTGACTTTGCCAGATAAAATGCCAGAGAGTCATCATCATTGCAACAGAATGCACCCGCCGACTGCAAAAGACCATGCATCATCAAAACCGGGTACTTCTTCTTGCCGTTTGGATAGGGCTGCGCTTCTCCAAACGCAGGGCTACTGGAAGTCGTCCGGAATAAATTGGGTGATTGATGTTGATGACGCTCTGGCGGAGGAGTTCTGTAGTCGAGGGGATTGAAAAGATGCCATAGTTCGATTATGAAGCCGTCCTCGGTCTGTACTTGAAAGACCTCTGCATCCAAGCCTACCCTTCGCGCATAGTATGCGACGTCTACGACGAGAGGGTCAGGGCCGCCTTCGGTGGGAACGAATTCACCGTCTTGCGGCAGCAAATCACCCTTCCCGTCGCCCTTCTCGCCGGATGGCGTGCGCGTGCCTTTGCTCTTGTCTCTCTGTTCCAGCCTCCACGCATTCTCCGCTGCTCTTCGCTCTTGCTTCCTCTTCACTTCCTCCTCATAGAACGGCCGCGACTTCGCCGGGTCCTGCAACACAGCTCTTTGCCGCGTATTTCGTAGTATGGACGGTATCGAGTCCACTATCGCTCCAATCACAATGGCCAGGAGGAAACAGAAAGACAAGATGGCGGACGACACACGAAAAAGCCAGCACTGTATTGTCCTCACCCACGAAGGTGGTCCATACATAGGCAATGGCGGAAACAACGGATTCGTTCGCGACGGCGGTATTGCTTCGCGCAGAGGTGCGTCGGTCTCGTCGCTCTGTCGCACGGATCCTTCACCTTCGGGTCCCGCCTTGAATCGACCATGTGCAGTCCCATCCTTACCAGATCTTACGGCGCTTAGTGGTGGAGATCGTGGTTCCTTGCCTTCCGCCAAGTCCTTCAGTCTGTTGAGCTCGGCTGCCTCGTCGACCGGTATGGCCGGAAGTCGCGATCCATTTGCCGTCTCGATGACTGGATCGAACGGTGTCACGAACTTGGCCTCTGCGGCTTGTGTCGAGCCTGTTGATTCATCTTCTTGGGCCGGCGTCAGCCGCGCGAGTCTTTGCGCCTGCTTCCTATATTCCTTCGCGCTTTGCTCGTCCTGAGTAGCATCGCTATTGTGTTCTTCTAAACGTTTGTAAGTACCATTCGACGCTTTGTCATCTTGTGTCATGTTGTTTCGAATCTCGGCATATGCGACAGTACAGAAGGTGCTGACATTCGCGAAGCAGCCGCGTATCGTCATTGGCCGGGCATGGATGTGCGGGACAGACAAGGAAGCATTGCAAGAAAAGCAGCGAAGTAGTCGTTGCCAATCTGCGTCTCAACGATTGCGTTGGAGAGTGGATCAGATGCTTGATGTGGTGACGGTGGGATCATGTTCCTCTCTCAATGTGGGCTTGGAAGGGTCAACCACTGACACATGCTCAGCCATGACGACAGCCAATCTTATCCCAGTTCTTCATCAAAGAGGGAAGCGAGACAGCGCAGATTCGATTGTGGGTCAAGGAAGGGAGTCGTCCCCATTTTGACAAACCAAGCAACGACAACGGCGAGATGACATGGAGTGGATGGATGTGTTGGCTGTAGAAACGAAGGTGACGCGAGAAGACATATATGTATATTCGAGATTCCGTGATCAATGCCAATGCCAATGCCAATGCCAATGCCAATGCCTTGGCCTCCCTGACACGGGAGCATGTGCCGCTGCTGGACGAGCTGTCTCCGCAGTTGTGAAGACGTCCTATCTCAGCAGAGCTTACCGCGCAAGGTTTTCAGGTACTGGTCTGACCGAGCCTGCTCTAGCAGAAGCATCGAAAGGGTTAGAGGTAGGTAAGCTCATGTCATATCACGGCGCATCTCTTGTGAAAATCTTCATCAACATGGTCGTCCTCTTGTCGGTGTGGTGTATTGTATTGGCATTTGGATTGCCTCGGCCTCGGTAGAATTCGGCGGTCTCTAGCCCAAATTGGACATTACCAAACAGTACCGGCCAAGAGTACCACGCGTGGCCATGTCTTGCTGCATCTGAAACTTCTGAGGTGAAGGGGGAGGAGCAATTCCCACGCGACGACGATGGCTTACGACGTGCCGAAGCCAGTCTCGCTCAAGAGGAAGAGGAGGAGCAGGAGGAGGAGGGAGGACAAGCCGGCGGTGTCGGCGAGAATCTACCTGGACAGCAATCTGAAGGGAGAGGTGGGCATCCTGTCCGCTGATCTGGTGGGAGATCTGTTCCCTGGGCAGGATGGACATGTTTCTGGTCAAGAAGGCGGGCAGAAGAAGCTGTTTTGCGCAGTGACACCGTGGACGCCCAATCCCTCTGTATCCGAGTCAAGCTGGACGATCCTGCCGATCAGAGCACAAGCGGCGAGCGAGAAACCACTTCCTGCCTCAACCATCAGATTTCCGGCGTCAGCATCGGGTACACAGAGCTTCGTGAAGATTGTGCAAGCACTCTCTCCCACAAAGACGCTTCGCCAGAACAGCTGGGTCGAGATCAAAGTCAGCGATGTCGTCCCATTACCCTTGGACACCATCTTCGTGTCTGTCGATACCGAAGCTATACAGAAGCTGGAGGATGTGCACAAACGATATGGCGGTGGCTTTGGAACCGCTGCTCAGAATGCTAGGAGGTCAGGCAAGAAGGCGGCATCGACAGTGCAGGAGGATGGCGCGGCGGTAGAAGGAGACGAAAAAGTGAAAGCGTTGGTTAACGAGGCTCTCGGCTACAGGTCTGTGGTCCACACTGAGGATTTTCTGCCGCTGCCGATCTCGCATCCAGTCACGCATACCACAGCACCACCAGCCAAAGTCCTAGCGTGCGAGCCTGTTTCTCAAGGAACAATGTCCTCTGCAACGAACATCGTAATCGTTCCCGCCTCCTCCGAGAAGCGCTTGAATCCCGGCAACAGGGGGCTGCTCTCCCCCCGTCTGGATGAGGAGTCTGGAGAGGAAGACACCGCTAACGAGGCCTTCTACTCTGCCACTGAAGAGAACTCCCCGGCGAAGCCATTGAAGCCTATTGTAACCTCAAAGTCTGCCACCGACTTCTCCAACTCAGACGATATGTTTGACTCAAGTGCTGAAGAGAGCAACCTGTCTGATGACGATGACATGATATCGTTGGTGAAGCCTAGCTTGGTGGACGGACCGTCTGGACTTAGCTCTGCTTTGACATCGGCAACTCCTAGGCCTTTCGGACTGGGAACGCGTGGAATCAGCACTCCAGGATCCGTATTCTCGAACATGACCTCAACAACAGTTCGAGGAGGCCAAGCGACTCGCAGCAAGGTCTTCCGCGCTCAAGGTCTCGTGGGGCGCATTTCGAACGAGTTGCTGCATCCACGACCATCTGCCGATGAGGATGAAGAAGCTCGCGTCTATGTTGATGCTCAATCCCTAGCTCGCCTGGGCTGTTTCTCTGGCGACTGGGTCAGGGTTGAAGCAGCCGAAAGCCAGATTTTGCCCAGCTTTAGTGCCTTTGGTGAGCTCGCTGGCCTGACAGAGCGGCCATGGCGCCCCGTCAAGGTATACACACTGCCCGAGAATATGACGAAGCGAGCGCAGAACTACAAAGTCAATACAAGGCACGGACGCAGAGACAGTATCTCATCACTTGCAACGAATTCCTCTACAGCAGCGATGATCTACCTCTCGCCTGTCTTGCTGGCCAATCTGCAAGAGCCGACCAACATCAGCATGTCCGCGATGCCCAAGAACAAGAGACAGAGCCTCAAGCGACCCATGACGCCCAGGCCGGATACTGCATCTGCACGGCTGCCACCGACTGCTTCGGAGGTGACGTTGCGAAAGATTGTGACTCCGATCTCGACTGAACGATCACTGAACAACGCACTTTTTACCAAGCTGAAGCAGTACTTTGAAGTAAGGCAACGGATCATCAAGCCTGGCGATCTCATTGCCGTACAGATCGACGAATCGTTGGGCAGATCCGTCTACGAAGGCGAAACTGAGCAAGACGGTAGCAGTGCTTCGGCTTTGCTATGCCACAACGTGGACGGCGAAAGTTGTGACTCAAAGACTCCCGTCAACGTCGCATGGTTCTCAATCGAAGCCATCAATGTGCCGCCATCAGAAGATAGCGTCGAGCCTGAGAGCGATACCTGGGGCGATGCTGCGACGATAGACCCTACCAAGATACAGATGAGGCAATCTGGCGACGATAGGCGCAAATTGCCGTCTGCGTCAAGCAGCACATGGCAGTACTATCTTGGCCATCGCAAAGTTCAGGCAAGGGCAGCTGCTAATGCTGCTGCCACTGGGCTACCTGAGGTCACTTCATCGTACATCTCGGCTTTGCAGAGGAGACTTCGCGAGCTGATATCGGTGTCGATAAGTCCTCGAGCGGTGCACTTGGGTATGCCACCATTGACGGTGCTCATACACTCAACTCAACGGAACATCGGCAAAGCGCGCACCGTGCAGCGCGTCTGCAGCGACCTTGGCATCCACTTCTTCCCGATCGATGGCAATGATATCGCCTCAGAAGGAGGTCAAGGTGTCGACACGCAGGCGCAAGGTCTTCTGGAGGCGAGATGTGAGCGTGCTATTGACTGTGGTGCCGAGTTCACGGCGATCTGCATCACACATCTAGAAGTCCTTGGCGAAGAACGGACCGCAGCATCACTCAAGAGCGTGCTGGAGACAGCAAGGGTACTGGTTGCGACCACTACGGATGTTGACAAAATTCCAGACACAGTCCGTGGGCTGTTCACGCATGAGCTGGAGATGTCCGCGCCCGACGAAGGCGAGCGAGAAGGTATCCTTCGAGACATCGCAACTGACTCCGGGGTGCCACTTGCTCTGGAAGTCGACCTGGCATCAATAGCCGTCAAAACTGCTGCACTGGTAGCGGGTGACCTGCTAGATGTGGTCGATCGTGCACTGGTGGCCAAATCTGAGAGACTTCACACCTTGGCTTTAGCGAAAGCTGAAGCCGCCAAGGACGCGATCACCATCAAGGACATCCAGCTGTCAGGAGGTGCCGCTGCCAATGCAGTCATCCCAGCTGACTTCGACGCTGCTGTTGATCTTGCTAGAAAGAACTTCGCAGACTCAATCGGTGCACCCAAGATCCCCAATGTGCAGTGGTCAGATGTTGGAGGCTTGACCAATGTCAAAGATGCAGTCATCGAAACGATTCAACTACCACTATCACGACCAGAGCTTTTCGCCAAAGGTCTCAAGAAGCGCAGTGGTATCCTTTTCTATGGTCCACCTGGTACTGGAAAGACTCTCCTCGCGAAGGCAATTGCGACTGAATTCAGTCTCAACTTCTTCTCTGTCAAAGGTCCAGAACTACTCAACATGTACATAGGAGAGTCCGAAGCCAACGTCCGCCGCGTGTTCCAGCGTGCCAGAGATGCTCGACCTTGTGTCGTGTTTTTCGACGAGTTGGATTCCGTCGCTCCGAAACGTGGCAACCAGGGCGACTCTGGCGGTGTCATGGACAGAATCGTCTCCCAACTCCTCGCTGAACTCGACGGCATGAGCGACGGCGAAGAAAGCGGTGGAGGCGTCTTCGTGATTGGAGCAACGAACCGGCCTGATCTTCTCGATCAAGCACTTCTGCGACCTGGCCGTTTCGACAAAATGCTCTATCTAGGTATCAGCGATACTCACGAGAAGCAAGCGACTATCTTGCAGGCGCTGACACGAAAGTACGTTTCCTCTTCGCTTAATCCCTCCAAACCATATACTAACCAACACCCTCAGATTTACCCTCGACCCCACCGTCTCCCTCCCCCGCGTCGCCTCCTTTCTCCCCTTCACCTTCACCGGCGCAGATCTCTACGCCCTCGCCTCCGACGCCATGCTCAAAGCCGTCACCCGCTCTGCCCGCGCCGTCGACTCCCGCGTCGCCGCCATCAACGCCGAGCGCTCCCAGCGCGGTCAAAGCAAAATCTCGGTAGCCTACTACTTCGATCATTACGGCACGGAAGCCGATACGCAAGTCGCAGTCGTCGAAGAAGATTTCCATCGCGCGAGAGAGGACTTGACGCCGAGTGTAAGCCTCGATGAGTTACGGCATTACGAGAGGGTGCGGGCGATGTTCGAGAGCGTGAAAGATAAGGACGACAGTGCCGCGGAATCGGTGAATCAACGACCCGCGTCTGGTTCTGCTGTGCAGTCAGAGCCCAACGGCATCAGCGCACCGCAACGCGCCATGGATGCCGTGAAGCGTATCAGCCGGAACGGTCCTTCAGCAGGCGTGAATGGCAGCATCGTCCCCGGCGGCGGAGCTCAATCCCGAACGAACGCTACAGCAACTTTGACCCCAGCTGCTGACGCTGACGCGGATGAAGATGACTTTGTTGTGCGAACGGATCGTATGAATCTGACCAACAGTCCCAAGAAGGGCAAAGGCAAGGGAAAGAGTCGCGAGATTGCGAATAGTAGTCAGCCGGCCGCTAACGGGGTGCAGGATGATGCTGAAGAGGATTTGTATGATTAAGACTGTTTCGCTTCGCGTAGGAGGTGGCTGGTGGTGATGAAGTGAGCCGGGTAGGATGGGATTAATGGGGGAAAGTAGAGGGCGTGATGTTGAGGATCTTACGTGTCGCGTCGATGGGGAACTTCTCGAAGTGTTAGAGACCGATCGCAATGACGTGAGATCGATAGTCGTCAGCTGGCAGGGTACAGAGCAATACGATGCTGGGGAAAGATCCTGCAGGATGTCTCTGCTTGAGCGAGCAATGCCTTCTTCCGGGGCAGCTTTGTTCTCGGCCTCAGCCTTGCTTGTCTGTAATCGTGATAGAAAGTCCGACCGTAGCCCGCCGAGGTGCATAGCGCTGACTCTTTCGGGGCAGAACCCGATACTAGTGAACAGGACGTCTATACCACAGAATCTTGGCGATGTTGCGATAGCCAAAAGAGCAACATTTCTTTGTCTCTGTTCTCGGCTCGGCTTCTCATCTCTCAGACGCTCGGCCACAGCATCTGCAGTGCAACGAAACTTACATGTATGCACAGCATGAATGATGGCATAAAAGCATAACGCGTTGCCCCTCGCCTTTAGTCGCTCTCCACAGCACCCCGTCACCTAGTGTAGCGTCCTCACCAAGCTCATCCGCCGAGCGCCAGGCCCACCGCCCTCCGTAGAAGACCATGTTCACTCCACGATGACGAGGGGTGCTGGCTCCCGAAACCATCATCCGAAGCACCAATCAGCGAAACTTCGCCGAAGATGACCATAGACACGCTTCGAAGGGCCCCCTCCCCGCATCTTGAGCTGCCTTCCCGACGCCTCCGTAGCTCACAAGAGCTCGTGTGTGGACTTTTGGGAGGGTCGGCGATGGGGGACGGGAAGTCAATGTCGTCGGGCCATGCGAACGGGTCGTGTCTAGATCGCGTCGTGGGGTGGTCTGTCTGTGATACACGGTTTGTATAAGACGTTGACGCCCTTTCTGATCCTGATGACACCCACGAAGTGGAAGGTCACTCGGCTTTGACCACAACGCCCAGAAGATTTGATTCTATCCGCACTGCACGTCGAATGAGAAGTGAATTCGACTGCTTCACATTCTCAATTGGATTGACCGCTTCAACCTTTCGACCTTTGGTCTTGGCGACCTTGTCCTCGACATCAACAATACTGCGGCGGGAGTTGATACGAGCGACGAGATGTTTCTTTCCTTCCTCTTCACGCCGTGGGCGTTGCTGGTGCTGCCGATCCTATACTACGTCCTGCCGTACATCAGAAACTGGTCCATCCAAGATGTGCCAGGTCCATTCCTGGCGAAGTTCAGCAACATCTGGTACCTGTACGAGTGTCGGCTATGCAGAAGATACCTGACAGTCTTCAACCTGCACAAAAAGCTCGGCAAGTTCGTCCGAGTGCAACCTCACCATGTCTCGATCGCGGATCCGGATGCAATTCCAATTGTCTATGGCCACGGCACTGGGTTTCTGAAGTCGGAGTACTATGATGCTTTCGTCGCCATTCATCGAGGTCTCTTCAACACTAGAGATCGTGCCGAGCATACCAGAAAGCGGAAGACTGTCAGCCATACCTTCAGTGCGAAGAGTGTTGGCCAATTCGAGCAGTATATCCACCACAACCTGGAACTCCTGGCGCAGAGGTGGGATGAGCTGGCGAAGAAGACTGGCAGCAACAAGTATACCAAGTTCGATGCTCTGCACTGGTTCAACTATGTCGCCTTCGACATCATTGGAGATCTGGCCTTTGGTGCTCCATTTGGTATGCTGGAGAAGGGAGCCGACATTGCTGAGATCCAGCTCACCCCGGATGGTCCGATCACCTATGCGCCAGCCATCGAAGTCTTGAACCGTAGAGGAGAAGTGTCGAACGCTGTTGGCTGTATGCCGTGGATTAAGCCATACGCGAAGTACTTCCCAGATCCGTTCTTCAGCAAGGGTATGGCAGCTATCGCAAACTTGTCCGGCATCGCCACTGCTCGCGTGAACCAGCGACTGGCAGCTGCCGAGCGAGGCGAGATCAATCGTGTGGATCTTCTGGCCAGACTGATGGAAGGCCGAGATGAGAATGGCAACAAGCTTGGTCGTGCTGAGCTCACTGCCGAGGCCTTGACACAACTGATTGCTGGCTCTGACACGACCTCGAACACATCCTGCGCTCTACTTTTCCACTGCCTCAAGCACCCCCGTGTGGTAAAGAAGCTCCAGGAGGAGCTTGACCAGGCATTGCCCGGCGACAACGTGCCCAGCTACGATCAAGTCAGGGACCTGAAGTACCTTGACATGGTCATCCAGGAGACACTCCGTATCCACAGCACATCCAGCAAAGGCCTTCCACGTATGGTTCCTCCCGGTCCCGGTGTCACCGTGGCCGGTCGCCACTTCCCTCAAGGTGTTGTACTCAGCGTGCCGGCGTATGTCATGCACCACAGCACCGAGATCTGGGGACCTGATGCGGAGGAGTTCAGGCCAGAGCGGTGGGAGAAGCTCACCGAGAAGCAGAAGCTGGCGTTCATTCCATTCAGTTATGGGCCGCGCGCGTGTGTGGGAAGGAACGTGGTGAGTGGCGACTGACCATTTTGTTCTGCGGTGGTAATCGCTAACGGTGTTCACAGGCTGAGATGGAGCTGGCGCTGATTGTGTCGACTGTGTTCCGCCGATATGAGTTCGAGCTGTACCAGGACGAGTTGGAGACCAGGGAGGGCTTCTTGAGGAAGCCTTTGGGTCTGAACGTCGGTATGCGGAGGCGGGAGTCGAGATCGTGAACGAAGATATGAGTGCTGTGAGGAACGAGGTGACGACTGGCGAATGAACGTTGTGTATGTTATTGAAGCGAGGCTCAGCTGCTTGTTGTACAGGTCACACATCCCGAGTAAGAACAGATGCGCCTTCCCATCGCTGGCGGTCTGCACCCAGCCGTTTGGGACCCACCACTTTATTGCAGGGGTGCGAGAACGTTCACGAAGCCATTTGAATGACAACGCCAGGACACTTTCCTCACCACCACTCACCATATAGACAACCTCGCTGCACATACACACTTTTGGACACCACCGCCAATGGATCACTGACTTTCTGGCAGCACCGCTTGTCTGCGCGAGCTCCCTGAGCATGGACATATCCGCCTTCGAGACAACGGCCTCTGGGAGTGGTGGTGAGCCAACTCTGAGGGATGTCATCCTCTTGCTCGAGGATGACCTGCAGGTACCGGTGAGGACCCAGTCTATCCACATGACATGCTGTCCCCCTAATACTTCGCTCCAGGTCAAGGCCGTCGTCGCCGTCGTCAAGCATGTCGGCCGACTCTTCATCTTCGTCCTTGCATTGGGCATGTGTGTCGTCATCTACTGCTTTGCGGTATCATGGATCTGCATGTTCTGGCTGCAGACACGCATGTTATTCATTGCCTCCTCACTCCTACATCGTTGCCTGGAAGAACCCGCTACACCTAAGCACCAATGCGTCGACCTTAACAAGCCGGTGGATGCAACCAAGACCAACATAACTCACGTCGAGGACAAGTCGCCATCACAACATCCTCGCTCAACATTGGTCCAACAGCCGGCAACAGACACACAAGCAATCTCGTCCCCCGTTGAGTTACCCGAGCGCGCTGAGTCCGCCTTCGCCAGCGGCATCGAGCTGTCCCAGCATATGCGGCCATCAAGCAATGAATCTGGGGAATCACAAGCATCACGGAAAGATAGCCTTGTTCCACAAGATGCAGACGAAGTCGAGGGTGAGGATGTCCTCGACAGACTGCTACAGCGAGAGAGAGAAATCCGGGCGGAGATCGAGGCACCAGCGTCGGCACAGCACCACGATGTCGACCAGTATGCTGGCGCGGAGGAGGAAGCGCCTCACCAGTTCGAAACGCCACTCTCGCAGGCCAACGTCACTGATTCGCACCGAGCTGATGTTTCCGATGGCGCCCCCTCTGTGGTGGCCGTTCTAGATATCAACGAGGCAGAGCAGCGCGGTGTGGTCGACAGAGCCACGAATCCTTTCAATTTTACCGCTGAGCAAATGGCCGAAGCTGCTCGGTTTGCCGCCGAAGCCACAAGAGGCGGCGATAAGTCAAAGGGTAGATCACAATATGGAGGACGTCAGCAACAGCGTGCAGCGGGCATCCCACAGCGTAAGCTCTCCAAGGAGGAGCAGAAGGTCCATGCTCAAAGCGACTGGATGGCAAGCATGACATCTGGAGCTGCGCCTGCTTGTGGTATAGGGAAGAAGGAGAACATGTCAGAAGCACAGCAGTCCCATCAAGCTTCGAGTGCGAGAAAGCCGCCAGTGCCAGCTGCTGCGCGACAGAAGGCAGTACAAATGCCTCTACGCCAAACCACGAACGGGAAGACTCCGCAGTGGACCCAGATGGCCACCATGCTTGGACAAGACGATGGAATTCGAGGACAGTCGCCTATGATTTTTGCTGCTGCCTCGCTAGCGGCCAAGGAGATTCTACAAGCACCTCCACACATTCGCAAATCTCGCGATGCAAAGGCCAAGGAAGAGGCTCAAGTGACCCTTGCAAGCACCGACAAAGAAGTTCAGCCTGCTGTGGTCACGACAAGAGATGTCCAAGTAATTCACGCCGCTAGCGAACAACAAATGTACACAGCAGCGGGTGAGCACCAGTCGCCTGACGGGAGCGTTCGACCACCAGTGGGTCCTGTGTCACCGTCCAAGCAATTCTTTGGAGTCTCAGACGCCGTTACGGAGAGCGGAAAGAGTCAGGTCAAAGATGAATTCGAGGAACATGGCGAGAAGCACAGCGCTGGACATGAAGATCCAACGCCAGCAGATACTAAGGATGACGAAAGTGAAGTCATGTCGCCACAGACGCCTCCACCAAACAACAGCATCACTGGAGCAGAACAGGCTTATGACGAGATCAAGGACAAGACAGTCCCCACCTGCACCATCGGCGACGATTCAGGCTACAAGGAGTGGTCTCAACAGTATGCACAGTGCTCCGAGCCATACTCCCCCAACGGTCAACGCCTCAGTTTCTACGAGGAGACACCAGATCTCAAGGAGCCAGCACCGAGGTTCATGGCTGCCGACATGTTGAAGGAAACAAACACCACTCCTCTCCCACAGCCGACCGGGCACGACTTCCAGTGTGAGAGCTGTCATCGTTTCTGCGTGGCATCTGAAGACTCTGAGCTATGCGCGCCTTGCTTAGCAGTCCATGATCGGATGCAAGACGATGAGCACGCCGTCTTTGGAGAATTGGCAACGAAGCTACTGGCTGGAAGCGGCGACAAAGAGGTGGCATCGCGACGTGAAGCACTGGTGCCACCAGCTTGCGATGTCTGTGGCATGAACGACCACGAGACTACCGCGTGTGGTATTTGCCCCGACTGTGTGCTCTATGCCGACGACGAACCATGCTCGATACATGCAGTCACAAGTGCTGTCGACGAGAGAGTATCGATCCCTGCGAAACCGTCAAGCCTCCCGCCACCTTCAGAGCCTACGCCTCAACCGACTCGGCCCGAATTGGCTGCAGTCGGACGAGTAGATAAGCATGAGACACCAAATCCGTCTCTACGACGCGAAGCTACACCGGCCGACCTTATCGAGCTCAAGTCCAGCGGTGAGGCTCGTTCTTTCACATCGACGACACGTGAGGCAAAGCCATCTCATTGGCGGCCTGGGGGTCCATCGTTCTCTGCGCCGACTGCCAAGTCGAACACGATCGACGAACCTACCGAGTCCACCGCCCGACCGTTCGGATCACCTCCTTACTCGAGCTTTGCGAGTCACAATGCATCAGCAGTCGACCCGATTGCAGCTGGTCCGTTCCAAACAGAGTGGTGGGCGAACAAGCAAGCAGCTACGGGCCTCTATCACAGCATTCCTGAGGGCAGACGGCCTGCTCCCTCTGCCTTCTCCGACCAACCTGGCTTTCCTCAAGAGCAGTATGCGGTGGGCTCTGGTCTGATCGATGTGCAGCAAGGGGCTTCTTTCCTAAATTTGCAGAAGCAACAGTCCGAAACACTCACCAACGAAGTCAAGAGGGACAATCTCTCGAAGCCCGTCATGCCCCCCGGTCTTGGAGGACCACAGCCCAGTCGTCAGGCCAGCTTCGATGCCCTCGTCGCAACGTCAGATGCACTGAAGCAGAAGCAGCCTTCCGCGTTCGACCAAGAGATCAAAGGTGCTCAGCTTAAGATGCGTCAGCTTGCTGGGCTGAAGGAGTTTTCTGACACCTTTAAAGTGCCAGAAGCCTTTGCACGTAAGATAGTCGATCCTTCATCGAGCATGTTCATGACGGTCGAAACCAGCAGCGAGGGCCCCGAGCGCATTCCTGAAATCTACACAGCCACCAACGCTGTTGACAGCACTTCGCCCATTGCTATGACTGCGAGTGCCGCCGATGAGCAGGAGATAATATCTGACTCGGTCAAGTCTGCGGTCTCTGCAGATGTAGAAGACGTGCCACTCCCACAACAGGTTGACTATGACACAGAGACGGCCAGAGTGGCCAAGAAGCTTGTCAAGAAGCTACGTGCAGCCGGCGAGACTCAGGAGAAGCAGGCGCAGGGTGCGGTCTTGATCCCGGACGAGCTCGCCAAAGTCAGCAAGATCAATGAGCATCTTCAGCAGCTAGAACAGCTTGGCTACGGTGAGAGTGGCGAAAAGAAGCCAGAGAGCACCGACACAGGCGAAAGCTCGGGATCCGATGATACCAAGTCTGCCAAGCAAGCTCTGCGAGAGAAGAAGAAGGCCGCACGTGAAGCTGTCAGAGTCGCATGGGTCGAGCGCGATCTTGCCCGGGTCAGGGTGCACGGCACATGGTCAATCGAGCGAGCCAATGAGCTAAAGGCGGCAACCATGTCGTACAACGAGCACCGTGCTGAGCTGGCGACACTCATGGCCGACGGTCATCTCCACGATGACGACGCGAAGATCTATCCAGCATTTGTCGACATCGACCTGAGCGAGCCAAAGCACAAGCCTGAAGGCATCGCACTATTGCGTCGCCGTATCAAGGCAGAGCAGGCTTTATCCTCGAGCTCTGAAGTCCATGCACAGGCTTCAAGTACTTCGTCTGAGCCACCACCTCCAAATGCAGAAGTCCAAAAGTTGAAGGCCAAGCTCATCACCGCACGCACCTTGAGGCGCCAGGCGCTCGACTATTTCAAGCAGCCTCAACCACAGAGCAACATCAAGTACGACACTTGGAAGGCTACTGGAGATGCAAAGGTGACGCGAGCCACCGCTTTCTACCGCAAGAAGCGCGGAGAGCTGATTGCCGCCTTTCCTAACACTGGTCTCCCTGGCGATCTTGAGGAGGAGTTTCCCGACGTCTCGTAGAAGGAATCAGAAGAGGCTTTCGCGAAGGGACGTGCGTGGACTGAACGTGTGAGGTACTTGATCAAGCAGACTGATGATGCCTTCAATAAGTGGCAGGAAGTCAAATGTAATGTCCCTCTTGCAATACAGATGCAGCGGCGTGGTATGGTTTGGATTGCGGACACGTACAAGACAGAAGCGCTCGTAGCGTTCTAGAGAGCTAAACGTAAGTGTCGCGAGAAGCGAAATGCACTCAAGGGGATGTTTGCAGAGGGTCTACCTGATGATCTGAGAGGGTGCTCTCCTGTTGTAGAGTAATAGCCTATGTAAAATCTTCTATCATGGGAGCCTCAATATCAAACAATAAGCAGCTCTAGAGTCGTACCAGCGGTTTTATCGGGACGACTCACGTAGACCCTCCACTCCCCACTGCCGACAGCAACAAATACTACAGCTCCTTTAAACCGTCTTCAGCATCGCTGCATCCATCTTCAGTATCTGAGAGAACGGTCTGGATAGCTCATGCACTGCCGATGTGGGAGGGGACATAGCTCACTCGGGCCTATTGGAGTCGGGCTCTGGAGCTCGTTACATCATTACTGATGGCTGCGTTCTGCGTATCAGAATGATCACTCCCATGGAGTCGAATACCGCGGATGGACGAGGACAGCTGGAATTACTTATGGTAGCATTCATCATCGCGATGTGACTCGATTGCACTCGTACCTCTCTTGCGAGCTGGGAGGTTCCGGGGTTCCTTGTTCCAACAGAGTCTAGTACTGAGGTTGCGACCGTATAGGCGGTAAGTCAATGCTCGAGCCACAAGACTTCGTGCACCCGCCATGGAGTGCGCCTGTCGTCTAGTCACAGCACTGCCGTCGCCTTCCTATCTCTCCAGATCTACGCTTTTGTGAAACTTCTCATCATCTCGAAGTTGGCTTCTCTACTTAAAGGATGGCGAATTGTAGGAGGTCAGTGGAACAGCCTCGTGGTACCAAATCGACCTCGCTCAGTCGACTCATCGCCCTTCCAGCAGAACTCCCCAACGAGATCTATGGGCTTGCGGCTCTTCACGACAACGAGACTCTCTACGTGCATGTATGCCGCGTCATCTGAGCATCACCTCTCGGCCGCGTCTGCAAGGAGATCCACCAAGGTCAGTCTCAACACATCTTCACTCCTACTCGCATTGCAGAGCTCAAGTCAAACACCAAGACATGGTACGTCTCCCCTACACGCTCACCATAATATGTCCGCTGCATTGCAGTGGTACCCTCGGCCAGAGCAAGACTGATTTGTGGATGGCACTTGATCGAGGTTTGGCTGAAGGACAGAGATGACGTTTGCTAAAAATAGTAAGAATGTAATGAGCCGAGAGCTGGCAAGCCTCGGTCCGGCTCTTTTGATACCAGGCACAGGCGTTCGAGTATGATTCACACTGTCTTATCTCCAAAGTCAAGCCGGAAGCAAGACAGGTGACTGGAGACAGCCTCTTTATGTCGAGCGAAACGACCCAGGAACGTAACATGTGTTTGTTCTCCGTCTTCCGTACTCCGCCGAACCGGAGGACATGTTGATGCAGAGTAAGGTACTGCCTCCACTTCAATGGTGTCTGGCCTGCTAGTAAACCTGACTTGGTGGTGCGAAGGACGGTCATTTCGGTGTTGACGAGGAGGATTGATGCCTCGAGCACTGGAGCCTGATGTAGTGCACTGGTGAAGGCAGCAGCCGCCCTTCTTACTCGTGATCCATTGGCTTTCTTATCGTCAGCTGTCGCTACTGCAAGATTGAGCCCTCTGTCGACAACCTGATGGCTACGGCTCTCATCAAGTCTGATGTGAAGAAGATGAAGTTGATAGCGATGGCGAAGAGCCAATAGACAGCGTCGTGATGACGCGTTAGTCAGCCACCCGACAGGGGCTCCAAGGTGTCGATCGTTCGCATGAGGAGTCTGGATGTCCACCTTCCAACGTCCAAAGGCTCAAGATGTCGTCTACACCGATTAAGCAACATGCGGACTTCGCGCATATCACGCGATACCGCTCGTGTGATGTCAGCAATGGCACCATCAACAAGAGGCGCACAATCTCTGCGAGCAATTACCAATAGCACCACCGATGGAACAGACCAGAACGAGGCTACGTCTGATCAAGAAGGCATTGCATCGACTATAAATGGCTCAACCAAGAAGCGGAAGCGAACAACCACCATCACCACCTCGACCACCCCATTGACTCGCCGCTCCCCTCGCAAAGCCTCCAAGATCGGAGAATCCTCTCCATCGTCCACTCCAAAACCCAAACGCCAACCCGCGGAGAGGATCAAACATGAAGATGGCACAATCCATATCGAACCTCCCACAAACTGGGAGAAGGTCTACTCCATCACCGCCGAAATGCGCAAGAAGGTCCTCGCGCCCGTGGACACAATGGGCTGCGAATCTCTCGCCGAAACCACCCGTTCCCCTCGCGATCAACGTCTCCAGACTCTGGTCTCTCTCATGTTGAGTTCTCAAACGAAAGACACCGTGACCGCGGCAGCAATTAGGAACATGCAGGAGAATTTACCTGGCGGCTTCACATTACAATCATTGATCGACGTCTCGCCAGAGGATCTGAATAACCTGATATCAAAAGTTGGCTTCCACAACAACAAAACCAAATTCCTCAAATCCGTCGCGGTCATCCTGCGGGAGAAGTTTGATGGCGATATCCCCGATACGATTGAAGGTCTCATTTCCCTCCCAGGCGTGGGACCGAAGATGGCATACCTCTGCATGTCCGCAGCGTGGGGCCGGGACGAAGGGATCGGAGTTGACGTGCATGTGCATCGGATTACGAATCTTTGGAAGTGGCATAAGACGAGTACGCCGGAGCAGACACGAGCCGAACTAGAGTCTTGGTTGCCCAAGGAGAAGTGGCATGACATTAACCATCTACTCGTTGGCTTTGGGCAGACGATATGTCTTCCAGTGGGAAGGAGGTGCGATGAGTGTGAGTTGAGTGTGCAGAAGCTCTGTCCGAGCGCGGTGGCAGGGAGTCCGAGGAAGAGGAAGGTGAAGAAGGAGGTCGAGATCGAGGTGAAGGATGGCGAGGTGAAGAAAGAGGAAGTGGAGGTTGAGACTGATGATATGGGTGCTGTGGTGGAGGTCAAGAGGGAGGATGTAGGAGATGTGGTAGTACAGATGGCAATTGACAGTGTGCCGGATATTGAAGGTCTAGGGGCTGGGATGGCACGAAGACTAGGTTCTTCGAGTGCTGCTGTAGATTTATGATACCCCATGCAACGCAAGGCAATGCAACAAGATTCGAGAGTCATCTCATCCACCCATTGCCTCAGTCTCTCATTCGGTCAGCACCCGCCTCATTCTTCTCGCCCATCCTCATGATCACTCCCAGAGCCCTTTCATACGCCCACATCGTGACGGCACTACTCGGCGCCGCCTTCACAAGACTGACCGTCAATCCCCGATAAAGTCCCACCGTCCCCTCCCTCCTCAAAATCATCCCCAAAGTCCCCACGACACCCCTCTCATAGACCGGAATCCTCTCCCCACCAATATACCTCTTCCTCGTCGGGCCCTGAACCTGCAACCGCTTCCTCACGGTGTCCAGCGGGAAGACCGCCGTTTTAGAGAGTATGCTTGCGATAATACCCGCAACAGCATCACCGGATCCGAAGGGGAGCTGCATGGTGGAGAGGGGTGGTTTGAGGGATTCGTAAAGGGCGAAGAAGAGGCCCATGTAGGGAACGATTTGGCCTATCCCGGCGTTGAGGCCTTTGAACCAGCCAGAAATTCCTTCGTGGCGCGAGATATCACGGATGCTGGAGACGAGGCTTGTATACACGCGCTGCGTGCCCTGCGCTGCAAATCGTGTCCGTAATAGGTCGAGAGGGTATGTCGTCGTCGTCGCTGCCGTGCCCGCTACAGCACCCGCAATGAAACTCTTCACCGTCCCATTCACCTTCACCCCCCGATCCTCCTCTACCTTATCCAAAGCCTGACTCACACTCCGATACGTCAAGAACTGCACAGCCGCATATCCCAAATAGAGCCCTTCGGCGGGGACATTACCCTTCCAGAACCCGGTGATGCCTTCGTTGCGCCAGATGTCTTGGACAATGAGGTAGATCCCTGTGGGGGTGGGGTTTTGGCGGAGGGGCGTGGAGAGGGGGTCGACGAGGGAGTGGTAGTGGAGTTGGAGCCGGATTTTGATCACGTCGAGGGGTGCTATGCAGAAGCGTGCGATGAGGCCGGAGATTGCGCCGGCGAGGACGACTTGGGTGCGGGTGCCTTCATCCCGGGTTTGGGCGGGAGGTGTAGACATACATCTGGCCGTGAGTCGAGATGTAATGTGGTGTGTGTGGTTGTTGGTGGAGTGGCAGATGTGGTCGTTATCGGATAGCCTCTATGCAGGTACGATGGAGCTTCGACCAGGGTCCAGTGCGCTCCACCCTCTTCCTCCGCTCCGCCATGTTGACTTACTTCCTGTACCGATCACAGGTGTCTTCTGCCAACGATGGCTTCGTTACTTCGCCATACAGCGCGACGACGGTGCGTGAGCACCGGCAACGGCAACGGCAATGCAAATACGACTACGCGTGCATGGAGCAGTTGTACGCGTCTTCAGAATACCAATGTCGAAGCATTGGACCATGCACAGGAGCGCGAAGCAGCTTTATTTCGGAAGCATCAGGTGTCCAAGAAACCTGATGTGCCACGATCGATTCCTCACCGACGGCCAAGAGATATATCTCACAGCTTCAAGGCGTCAAATGGTGCGACTCGCAAGTCCAAAGTCCGCCAAGCCGACACTCCAGAGAGTGCCATCAGGAAGTCTCATGTGTCTCAGTCTGCCACTAAAGACAGACCAGACCGATTGGCGAATGCCAAAGTGAGCGTGCCCAGTGCCACTGGAAGCCACTCGTTCTCGGCAGTCTTCCTGCGAGATTTATGCTCATGTTCTCGCTGTGTTGATTCTTCGACCAGGCAGAAGCTCTTTGTCACAGCCGACATCCCAGAGAAGATTGAAGCTGCTGATGTGCAGTCCGATGGCGAGGACATCAGGATCAAGTGGAACAACGACGTCCCCGGGTATTCCACAGACCATACAACGGAATTGTCTCTAGCACTTCTATCGAAGTATGCAACAACGGGTGACAACCTACCAAAGCAAGACGTAACGCCGAGAGTACTCTGGGACGCCCAGATGTACCAACAGCAAACACAAGATTTCACCTATGAGGCCTACATGGAAGACGACACCGTGCTGTTGAAGGCGCTCCGACAGCTTCAGTCACATGGTCTACTCTTCGTCATCAACGTACCCGGCGACGAAAAATCTGTGAAACGGCTGTCGAACAGAATCGGTCCCCTCAAAACAACCTTCTACGGGGAAACTTGGGATGTTCGCTCCGTCCCGCAAGCAAAGAACGTCGCCTACACTTCGCAAAATCTCGGATTTCACATGGACCTTATGTACATGAAGCAACCGCCGCACCTCCAACTTCTCCACTGCATCCGTTCCTCCTCTTCGGGCGGTGCGAGCTTATTCACAGACTCTTTCAAAGCCGCCGTACATCTCTACCACAATGATCAGGACGGTTTTTCCGCCCTCAGCAAGATCAGAGTGGGATACCACTACGATCACGAGACGGACTATTACCACCAAGCTCGACCAGTCGTTGAGCAGCAAAAGGCCCGCGGCCTCTTGTATCAGGAAAACCTCGCCATGCGCCGCCGTACGACTGCTGCAACAGGGCGCGGTCTGGGGCCGGCGGAGTCGATCGATAATGTTTCGTGGTCGCCACCGTTCCAAGCCCCATTCCGCCTGGATGATCAGCTGGATGACCGTCATGCGAACCAGGGCGATATGCTCCTTAGTCGAAAGATTGATCCTTGGCATAATGCGGCGAGGAAGTTCAATGAGCAGATCCATCGGCCTGAGGCCATCTACGAGCGACTGATGAAGCCGGGAGAGTGTGTCATATTCGACAATAGGAGAGTTTTGCATGCCCGGAAGGCTTTCGAGGTTGGTGATCAAGGGAAAGAGAGGTGGTTGAGGGGTGCATATATCGACAAGGATCCTTTCATATCGAAGTTGAAGATCTTGTCGGAGAGGTATGGTGATGTCAATGAGGCTGCGGAGGGAAATCTAGAGCCAGCGGATCGATATTTTGAGATGCAAACGGAGGCATGAAACAGTCGTGTGGACGTGTACAGAGCATATAGCATAACAAATTAGAGCATAGCGTATCGACGCGTTGACACATGTACAGCCTCACCGAGGCGCGACGGCACACGAATCGCAAACGTGACTACCGCGCCATCATGGGACTCCATCGCCGGTCATCATACCACCAAATGCTAACGACCGAATATGTTCTCGTCGACACGTACATCATCGCCTGAGCTCGAAGGTCTCCGGTGAGCTTCTTGTCCTTTCCATCCCTACGGCCAACAATCTTTGCATTCTCATTGTCCTACTGTACTACCTAAGCCTTGCAAAAATATAACTCGTTCTGTGGGGGAGGACGAAAAGCTGACTGCTCCAGCAAAGATTATCAATTCGATCCATCACCTTACTGGTACCCGCTCGAAGCGATGCCACTATGGTCTTTCTCACGTATGGATCATTCTACGATCACGAATACGGCCCTATCAGCCATTCTTCCGTGGTCGCAGATGAGATCTCGTTCGCGAATTTCATGGCCGATCATCAAAGTTTCATCGACGTTTGTAGTTTGACGTTTGACGTTTTGACTTAGACGCTGCAAGCCTCGATCTGGTGGGGAGACTACTGGCGCTCTGGGAATGGTTTCCATGCAGATAATGTGTAGGAGGTAAGAAGTGTGAAAGAAGACTGCCTTGCTCACGTTTCCGAGAAAGAGCTCCGACACTCGAATATCGCTGAAGGTATGTCATTACTGCCGTACTGTTATCATTAACTCCTAGCCTCATCACCAGGCAACTCCGCTACCTGCCTCTCACTTCCTAGCTCCTGCGGCGCATACGCTTCAGAACCTGGCATCTCACTCCTCGTCTGTTGCATTGGCTTTTTCTGCTCATGCGCCGGCGGATCATATGCCGGAGTAGGCGAAGCAGTCCCTCGAATATCGCCACCGTATACAGACACCTGCTCCATCTGCTCTGCATCGTGCTGGCCGTAGCTCGCACCGTTCCGCCTCCTCTTCCTCAAGAACCAGATTGCGATTCCGGCAACCACAGCCAGTCCGACGATGCCGACTCCTACACCAATACCAGCTTGAGCACCTGTACTTAAGCCACCACTGTTCTTACTTTGTGTCGTCTTGCCGTTAGTGCTGTTTCCCGTGGCAGTACTAGTGCTAGTTGCTGTCGCTGTTGCTGTTGCTGTTGCCGTACTGGGAACCGCACTCCAGCTTTGCGGCGCCACAGCCTGGAATGTCACATTCGACGGAGTTCCGCTACAGATATCGTCTCCGCAACACCTCCAAAGTTGTTCGGTGTTGTTCCATAGTACCCAAGTTTCGTCGAATTTAGCTGTGATCGCATCAGCACCTTTCCACACCCTTTGGCAACGCATCGCACTTACTGCAAGACTTCGTACAAACCGGATCGTTCCAACTCCCATCCGTACACCCGCCCAAATACCACCCACTCCCTCCGTTATTTCCTGTAGGGAAATGGCATAGTGAATCAGGACCACATTCCGATCCTTGCTGGCAGCAAAGCTGTGCGCCGCCGGGGGCTGTCGCGGTGTTGTTGCAGGCATACCAGCCGTCGCCCTCGGAGATGACCGTCCTGTCGCGTTTCCAGAAACACTGAGAGTCTGGAGTTTGTGCTGCGGTGAGGGTCAGAATTGTGGAAAGTGCCAGGAGGTAGTAGGCCATGATCTTGTCGCTGTCAGATCAATCTTCAACGGCGTCGTGCTCACAACGTCGACAAAGAAAAGCAGCTGCACAGAGGATGCAAGAGCGGAGGTCCAACATCTCCCACCTCCGCCCGCTGCCAGCGGTGAAGTACACCGGAGTGGACATCTAGCCAACCCGCCATGAATCCTTCGCACCACCAGGCACGGCAGGCACGCCTGTACGCACTCTCCAAAGCTCGATACTCATTCGCTAAACAAAGCCGCGCACAGCATTCGCGCAGCAGTCGCGTGGTGAATATAGAAGATCACTAGTCCAAACAAAGAAGCATCCGGGCTGAGCAGTTGCAGATCCAATTCATAGCTTCAGCCCCAAACGCTGCATACGTCGGTGCCGAGAGGGAGAGGCGGTAAAGCGCAGTACAGTACAGCGTGGGCGCAGTGCATCTTCGTTCATTCGTTAGCCATCATCTCCTAATCTTTTGCGGTCTTGTGAAACAGATCATCCTGCGGCTGAGGCTCTGGAATGGGGGGGTCTCTGACGAAAGAGACAAGACATGTAGTCTAGGCCAAGCTTCTCACTCGAGCATGGACGCTGCGCTTGGCGACGTGTCAGCACGCAATCGGCAAACACCTTCAACAGAAGGAACAAGAAGCATTATGACCTCAAAAGCCTGGAAATATTCGAAATGCAAAAATCTATGTCGAATCTTCTCACAGTTCTACTTTTCCTGCTTCACTTCTTCTCATGCCCGAAGAAGTGTTCATGTTATTCATAGTCGTGACAGAATGCTCAAATAGTCCAGCTTGCTGCAATCAGTTCTAAAGCTCATCGTGACCAGAAGGCTCATCATCGCCATAGTCTGGCATTCCACCTGCACCGCCAGAGCCGTAAAGCTTGCTGGTGATTGGGTACGCAACATCCGAAAGCTTTTGTTTCTGCTCCTCGAAATCCTCAGTGGTGGCAGTGGCAGCATTCTCGTCAAGCCACTCGGTGGCCTCCTTGACGGCCTCGATAAGGGTATCCTTGTCGTCCTCGTCAATCTTACCGCCGAGACCCTCGTCGTCGTTGACCTGGTTCTTGAGGCTGAAAGCGTAATTCTCAAGACCGTTGCGAGCTTCAATGCGCGCGCGAGTTGCCTTGTCTTCATCGGCGTATTTCTCAGCTTCCTCAACCATGCGCTCGATTTCTTCGGCGCTGAGGCGGCCCTTGTCGTTGGTGATTGTGATGGACTCGCTCTTACCACTGCCTTTGTCGCCCGCGGACACACGGAGAATACCGTTTGCGTCGAGCTCGAAGGTGACCTCAATTTGAGGCTGGCCGCGAGGAGCGGGAGGAATACCGGAAAGCTCGAACTTGCCAAGCTGGTTGTTGTCTTTTGTCATGGAGCGTTCACCTTCAAAGACCTGAATAAGTACCACTGGCTGGTTGTCGGCGGCAGTCGAGAAGATCTGGCTCTTCTTGGTAGGAATGGTGGTACCACGCTTGATCAGGTGGGTCATGACACCGCCGGTGGTCTCGATGCCCAGGGTGAGCGGGTTGACGTCCATGAGCACGATCTCGGAAGCCTGCTCCTCGCCGGAAAGAACACCTCCCTGAACAGCAGCGCCGTAAGCGACAGCCTCATCGGGGTTGATGCCCTTGCTGGCCTTCTTGCCGAAGAAGTCCTCGAGCATGGCCTGGACCTTGGGAATACGAGTAGAGCCACCGACGAGAACAATGTCATCGATGTCGCTCTTCTTGAGCTTGGCGTCCTTGAGCACTTGCTCAACTGGCTTGAGGGTCTTCTTGAACAGGTCGTTATTGAGCTCCTCGAACTTGGCGCGGGTAAGAGTCTCGGAGAAGTCGGTGCCCTCGTGGAATGCCTCAATTTCGATCTTGGTGGACATCTGGGAAGACAGGGCGCGCTTGGCCTTCTCGACCTCACGCTTCAGCTTACCCATAGTCTTCGCGTTCTTCGTGATATCGGTATCGTGCTTTTTGTTGTAGCTCTTGACAAAGAAGTCCACGACACGCTGGTCGAAGTCCTCACCACCAAGATGGGTGTCACCGGCCGTTGCCTGAACCTCGAACACACCCTGGTCGACAGTCAAGATGGAGACATCGAAAGTACCACCACCGAGGTCGTAGACAATGATCTGGCGTTCCTTGTCGGTCTTGTCGAGGCCGTAGGCGAGAGCGGCGGCGGTAGGTTCGTTGACGACACGGAGGACGTTGAGACCGGCGATCGTGCCAGCGTCCTTGGTAGCGGCACGCTGGGCGTCGTTGAAGTAGGCTGGGACTGTGACGACTGCGTTGGTGACCTTTTCGCCGAGGTATGACTCGGCGACTTCCTTCATCTTGCCCAGGATCATGGATGAGACCTCTTCTGGGGTGAAGGTCTTATCGGTCCTATGCTGGAGTCAGCTCTTGCTCATGCCATGCGCATCGTGCAGACTACGGCTTACCCTTGAACATCAACCTTGACACGTGGCTGTCCGCCCTTGTTCACAACAGAGAATGGGAAGTGCTTCATATCCTTTTGAACGTCCTTGTCGTCAAACTTGCGACCGATGAGACGCTTGATGTCGAAGACTGTCCGGTGTGGGTTGGATGCAAATTGGTTCTTTGCGGCGTCTCCTACAAGACGCTCCTCGTCGTTCCATGCTACCCAAGAAGGAGTGATACGGTTACCCTGGTCGTTGACAAGAATTTCGACGTTGCCGCCCTTCATGATACCAACACATGAGTATGTGGTCCCGAGATCGATACCGATGACTGTGGATCATTGTCAGCTTGCCATGTTCTCGACCCCATGCTTTCACATGTGACGATGCTGTCCGTCCGCCCAGCTTTAGGCTGCTCTGCCGCTGCTTTTGCCAGAGGATGGATGAAGACATGTCTCGACTCACCTGGACCTTGAATACCAGTGTCTTTCGTGTCCGCATCCTGTGCGTTCGCGCTGGGGAGCATGCCCATCAAGAGCATAGGCATAAACAGAACGGCGCAGATGTAGAAAGCCGTCATCCAGGGCGAGACCGATGTCCGCGCTGGAGCGCTCTTATTTCTGGAGAACCGAGCCATCGTGCGAGGCTGGTATATGGCGTATTGTGAGAGGTAGTGGTGGTGTGCTCTACCTCGAGGCAAAGCGAGCTCTTCGACTTGTGGAGTTCGGTAAATGCTGTGCCCGATGCAGCAGCTGGTCGTCGGTGGAAGCAGTAGAGGGGGGGAGGGGTGGTGTGTGGTGTGTAGAGAGGAAGGAGGGTTGGTCGTGACGGGAGAAGATCTTTAATCGGCAGGAGAAGAGGCCACTCTAAGTCAATCTGGCCGAGGACAGCTTTCATGATTATTTGTCGACAGCTGTACCGGAAGACCCCTGCCAAGCGTGCTATTGGTCAGCCGCACTTCCGACGCCCCACTGCGACTTCCTCGAAGAAGATTCCGGCGTGTACGTTCGTTCACAACCTTGAAGTTATTGTCACGCTCTTTGTCCTCGTCCATGCATGTGCACAAGCGACGTGTCAATCACCAAGCCGCGAAAGGCATGATCACATCATATATACACATTTGGCGAGCGCACTGCAAAATCATCAAGTGCGACCAACCTTCCCCAGGTCGTGAGGACAGCTTGTTCGGCAAAAAGACTCCCGAGTCTCGGGGCGCCGAGACAAATAGAGACAGCACTTGGGGGGAAGAAAGATCAAGGAACGATGAGACGGGCATCGCATGCTTTCCATGAGTCCCGTGGACCCTCAGCCCTGTCTCGAAAAGCAGACGGAGAGACATTGTTCCGCTGATCGATCCATGAGAGGGTAGATCCGTCTTCACGATAACGATGAGAACAGCTTCGCCGCCAAACTGCTCACAAGTCTGAAAGACACAACAGCTGTACTGACATGCCGGCGAAATACATCAGAATAGGACGGTTTCATGGTCGTGAGCGGAACGGCACGGCTGAGAAGGGAAGTAGAGAAAGGGTTCATGTTCATGTTCATGTTCATGTTCATGTTCATGTTCATGTTCATGTTCATGTTCATGTTCATGTTCATGTTCATGGTCGCCTTCATTTCGTACCGTCGTTTATGCATGCAGTTCTCGTTCATGTCATTTTCACCCTCCATTCCTTGCCATCATCGCAACCATCCTTTAAGCATTTTGGAGCTGTCATGTTCCTCTCTCAACCGCGGTTTCCCACTTGCAAAACTGGCTGCCTTCTCTGTTCTCAATGTACTCTCCAAGCACCCCAATCCCGCATGGTCCACTGCGCCAATAGAATCCAACGAGCTCTCAAGCAGTCCGCATCTTACAATGCAACTGCCCGAGTCCTCATCTGCATCCATCGACATGCTCTCAACCTCAGACTTCTGATACCACCACCTACCGCTCAAAGTCAACGGATTCCAACGAGGTCTCAAACAGCCTGCATTTCCCAATGCAGCTGCCCAAGTCCTCATCTTCCTCCGTTGAGCTCTCCGACCATTCATACAGCCAAAGATGTTCAACGCGATCACTGGTAACTTACTACCAGGCTCCTAATTGTAGTCCTTGGCATGCATCTGGGTCATCGTGGTCAGGGGTTGTGATTTGGGGGTGACGTGGCGGACCATGTGGTGACTTTTGTTGAGGTGACTCGGCGCTCTGGCATTATGGTGGGTCATGTGCTTGTGCCTTCGTGTTTCGTGGGCGCAGCCATCTGGTGACATTTCGGTTCAAGCTCACGTGTTCCACCATGGGGTTGACAGCGCTCTGAAAGAACATAGTCGCTTCCATGATGCACTCAGCGTCCTTCCTGTGCGCCTCACACTCTCGGTCGCTGATACTGTTGCTGCCATATGCTGGTACAACGAATCATTGTCCAGATCGTAGGAAGCGATTTGAAGGGTGAGAGCGCCAGTCTGACCAAGGGCAAAGCGCCACATGATCCGCCAACTTCGCATCAGCAGCCCTCACAGCCTGAGGATCCGCAAAATCAGCAGATTACCTCTTCATCTTCTCGATATTGGCGCGGACTTTCTTCAAATCCTCGCTCGTCATCCTACAGCTCTGAGCTTGCTCGTGGTTTACTCTGCCAGTGTCCCGATTGAGTGTGTAAGGAATACACCACTCCATAACGAAGTCCAGGTGCTCAACCGTTTGCTTCAGTTGGGCGGTGAGCTTGGCACCGAGCAGTTGCTTGACCTGTTGCTTGTCTCCCAGCATTTCAATCATGCGTGCCGTCCACATGCTGATCTGGATTCTCTTGAGGCCGTCGGTGGAGTATTCCATGATAGGATTTAGTCCAGGCGCCCCTGATCTACTTGAGCCACCCGCAGCAAAGCTTGGCTGATTGGAGCTCCTATTGCTCGTACTACCCTGAGCAGTAGAGGCGTTGGCACCAGTGGGCGGCGGACGCGGACGATCGGCCATAGTACGCGGTCCAGAAGGGCTCTGGCGAGTGTCGTTGTACCCCGAGCCGCTGGAATTGGTCCTGCCTGCCGTGGCAGAGGAGGTCTGCTGTTCCCCTGCGCTCGCAGTGAATGGGCTCGTGGATGACCCACTGCTTGCAGCGATGAGGCTCGTGGAAGCTGCGCTGCTCGAAGCAGGCGGGATCGTGGGTGCTCCGCCATCAGAAGCAAAGGGATTTGTCGATGCTCCTGAATTGGCAGCAAATGGGTACGAGGCTACCGTACCGCCAGAAATTGCAGCACCGCTGGTATCCTTGTTCCAATCCGGCTTTAGGCGCTGCCAGTACTCATCGGAGGAAGTCCGCTCTGGAGCATCAGCAGGCGTCACCCTGACCTTTAACGATCCGAATCTCTCGCTGCTGGGTGTAGGAGCCGCTTCGGTAGCAGGGTCTGTGGCATCTGCGGCTGGGTCGAGTTCAGACTGCGCGGGAGACTGACCGCCTCCTGCTTGAGTGTCTTGTGGGTCAGTGTCTCTTGGGTTGGTAGAGGAAGTGCCACCTGGAGGTATGGAGTCGCCTTCTCCCTTTCCATCTTGTGGTTGCTCGTTAGAATTGGAGTCGCCAAAGAATCTGCCGTACGAACCGTTCGCACCGTTGCTTTGGCCATTGCTCGGGTATTGGGTGCCGCTCTCTTGCTGGCCGTGACCTCGCTCGTCTCGTGGAGCATCCCAAAGAAAGCAGCCACGCGCTGATACAGCCTCAAGATGCTCTTTCGACTCCCAGGATGTAGAGTCGTCTGTAATCGTAGCGCTCCCCTCGTGACACTGAATCTGAGGTCGAGGTCTACTCTCTCGAACGCTCCATGTATCAGTCTGTCGCGAAAACTGAGACAGGTATTCGGCAAACCCTGATACCATCTTCTGGTGCTCAGCAGATGTTTGAGAGAAGCCAGTGAAGGAGACGTCAGTCTCCTCGTGGCGGCTTAAGTATAGCTCTCCGACCCGTCGTGAAGTCAAGTTGCCAGGAGGCAGGTGCTGGTCTTTGTAGACTGACTGTCGGTTGCTGATCATGGAGATCATCCAAGGGAAATTATGATGTGGCAAGTGCTCCACATCCAGCTGTAACATTCTGATGCGATCGATTCCCAAAGGAGCTGGCTTTGCGATGAGCACCACGGCATTAGATGTGGGGCCGGAATTGTTTCAGCGGTGCCGCTATAGTATGATCTCGTTCATCCCATTGACAAAATTCTTCCGTGCCTCCTCTACTTCCTACTCTGTGAAGTTTGGAAAATATCCTCGATTCCTTTCTCGGCCCTCGCGCTCGGCCTTCGCTTCGGCTACAGCCTTCTCCGCCGCGACCTTCCGGTCATTCGCAAGGAGTTCGGCTTACCTCTCTTTGGCAGAAGGCTTCACCGGCTCTTGGGGCGTGTAGCATGTAGCGTTCTCACCATTCTCCAATATCGATGCGATCAGCGCCTTCTCCTCCTCATCGGTCAATCTCTTTCGCGGCGGCGGAGGAGGACGGTATGGCGGCTCAGCTGGCTCTCCCTCGTACTTTACCATCTGGCCCCTCCACGGGCGCGATTCAATCGTCAAGCGCTGGTACAGCTCGATCGCATGATTGCCGACGAAGAAATCGAGCAAGTGAAGTAGGTCGATCAGAAACAAGATCGGCCAGGAAAGAGTGCAACGCATAGTAGTGCAACGGCGAGGACGAGAGGGGCTGCGAGATCGAGTGCGAAGTCGAGAAAGACCATCAGCCAGCCAGGGTAGTGCGGCATGTGATGGTATGCGTCCATGAGGCGGTAGGCGCCGGGTGTCGGAAGACGGCTTTCTTGATTTGCGATTGTCCTATATCGAGTCGCGTGATCGGCGCGCGCGTGTGTGGGCACTGCTACTGTGTGTCACAAGCGCTCTATGCTGTTTGCGATTGCTGCAGGCCTACGTAGACGCAACTTGGTGCTCGAGTCGTCGTCGCGCGTGGCTAAAAGTCGGAGGGAAAAAGTCTCAATGTCGCAAATGCCTCCACGATATGCGCAAGTGATGTCTGCAAGATATGGTGGTGGTGGCGGATGTCAGTGGTGGTATGCGACAACATACACGGGGAAAGTCGCTGTGCGGCCCCGAAGACCGAGAAACCTGACAGTGCGTGGAATGTTTGTGGCTTAGCGCGACTGCTAGCGCGTAGAGAATCAAGCGAGCTGCCGCACAACGCAGCTTGCTAACCTGGAAGTGAATGTTGTCTTGAGCGTGGGCTTGGCACTTCCCTTTCTGTATTTCCGAACTGTCGGGAGATGATATAACATACGAAATTTGTTCGTGCGCCATAACTCTCGTCAGGAAGCGCCAGGCATCGTAGTTCACTTGTCATCATCCTCTATCATGGAACCATTGATATTCCGAATATCAAGCTTCGCTTTGATTTGGAAGGGGGGTTTTGTGGCATTTCAGATCCTTCCAGATGTGCGGCGGTGATCTGTTGGCTTCAGGTAAAGAGAAGCAGCGATGTGCAAGTCGATACGTGCAATGATCGCTATGATCGAAGAAATTTAGTGCGAATGGGAAGAGAAATTGTGTTCGGGCGTCAGCGTATTAATTCCCACGAAAAGTGCCATGGGGTCACGCTTTCCGTATTTCCAAGTGAGTCCTCCTCGCGACTGAGCCCGGCGTCACAGGCTACGCTCTTGAAGGCCCCTCCCCCAGTTCACTCTGTCCGACCGGCGGACAGGGAGCATTGCAGTCGGTCACTTTCTGTGCCCGAGTCGTGTTGAAGACTGTCTGCTGCTTCGCCAGGATAGGCCTTCACGGTCGACATGGTAGGCGCGATACAAATGCTGATATCCAGAGACGGCGACACTCTCGATCAATCGACAAGTTAAGATCTATGGCCACGACTTCGGTATTCGCGACGCACACTCAAGCACAGTGTTGGTCTACTCGCCGCTTCAGCAATGAAAAGCCAGATGCAGCAGAATCTTTGGGTCTCCAGCGATCGAATTCTTTTGCCGAGCTCTCAGATCAGCGCCTGTGCGCAGATGTTGTATAGCGATGGTCGGATAGTGTATACCAAAGCTCGTGGCTTCAAGCCTTTGTGATGTCAAAACTTTGTCGAGCTGGCAGCTAATTTGACCTTTGTCATCGCATCGTGTCCAGGTGCATGTCTTTGATTGTCGGAACGTAATTACGCACGTCTCATGTACCCTGCTGGAACACAACGTGCGTGCTACCGTGCCTTAGTCCACTGGCCCGTTATGATCTGGTGGTCATTACGCCCGTCATCATCGGCTTGCTCTGGCTGTTGATACCGTGCCAGCTCAAAAGTCGGGAGCAAAGGGCCTGGAAAGTGCGAAGTAGCTGCGAGCGCTGCATGTCAAGGCATTTTCACATGCTGTTACTGTGTGAGAGTTGGTCCTGTTCTGCCCTTCCACTGGTGCTCAGCCCTTCGGTCATCTCAGAGATCTCGGGAGAACCTGCCTCACGTTGTGAATCGAGCAGCGTCGCACGATGGGAGCATCTCAGCTGTGCATCTCCAACACGAAATTCTTCGCTCTACCATAACCCAAACCACTTCTTCCTCAATGGCTGCGTCTTTCCCTCAAAATCCACGTACGTCTCATCCGCCTCTCCGGCCTGAGTCATCACACTCTCACCCGTGCCCTTCGCAATCTCCATCACCGCTCCTGATTCGACTTGCTCCCCATACCTGAACCCAGGCCCCCTCGTCTCCTCCTCCGTTTTCGCTGTCCAGCCTCCAAAAACACCTTCCGCGGTCTCCAGCCCATGCGCCTTCCTGTAATCACTTCTCTTCTTCACATCGTCAACCTTCTGCTTCCGACGTTCCGCAGTCTGCGAACTCACATAGGCTACGTGCATATTGTAGACCTCTGCCCAGCGACCGATGAAGCTGAAGGGATGGGAGAGGAACATGGAATTGGGAGGCAGGAGGTCGCGGTAGGGTGTGTTGTGGATGAATTCGCTGAGCCAGACGCCGAAAACGAGAGATACGAGGATAGACTAAAGATAGATTAGAGGACTTCCATCTATAAGGCGATGACAATGTTGTTACCAAGCTTATCCATAAGTGGATTGTTCGATTTGTGAGGAACCAGTGCATAAAGCTTCCTTCGGGAGGCATCATGTGAGGGTATTGCTTCTTTGTCTTTTGCTCCTGCGTGAGTTCCGGACCATATTGGTATCGTGGCGTCTTGCTCCGTAGTCGTGAGGGATGTGACGGTGGACGAAACTTGTCTGGTTGCGCGAGCACGCGAGGTTTTGGGGGAGGTGTTGTTGATGCGTGCCGTACGCTAGGGATCATGCATCGTTGTTGGAGTTGCTTGGCGTGTAGCTGCAAGCCCGCGCGTGGTATCGTCAGGCGCAGCGATGCCATGGCTGTGTCGTGAGTCGTGAAGTGAATGGTTTGGTAAAGCGAAGAAGCAGAAGATGCTCCACGTGACAGCTCGTCACCCCACACGAAGATCTGCAGGGAAGGTCGAGCGATTGGAGCTGTTAGACGGCTTGTTTTCCTCCTTCCCGTGCGTCCCTGGCGAGAACCAAACAACTTGCACCACCAGCTCCACCACTTCCGCGCACACAAACAACACCGCACCAGCACGTCCTCGAGTGCTCATCTTGTTCGCGAGACGTACACCCTTACCAAACCAACAACGTGACAACACCGCCAAAATTCCCGGAATGCGTGAGATCGTGAGTCCTCCAACACCGCCCAACACTCACACCGCCGCCCCTGGAATTCCAATATCCACGCGTGCCCCGCGTCAAAACGGTCAACGACTGCCACACAAGACGATATGCTGACAATGTTGCGATGACAGGTCCACCTCCAAACCGGCCAGTGTGTATGTATCAACGCGTCTAACAGCAAAAGAAAGAGCGGGCATTGACACACCGTGCAGGGCAACCAGATAGGTGCTGCATTCTGGCAGACCATCTCCGGCGAACATGGCCTCGACGGCTCCGGCGTGTACGTGACGAGGATACGCGATATCAAAAAGCAAGAGCAACACTGACACGCGCGGCAGGTACAATGGCACGTCTGATCTCCAGCTCGAGCGCATGAATGTCTACTTCAACGAGGTAATTCACCGCCTGGCGCAAAATCGCGCATAAGGACAGAACACTAACACCACACCCAGGCGTCCGGCAACAAGTATGTCCCTCGTGCCGTCCTCGTCGACTTGGAGCCAGGTACCATGGATGCCGTCCGCGCTGGTCCATTCGGTCAGCTCTTCCGCCCAGACAACTTCGTCTTCGGTCAATCCGGCGCCGGCAACAACTGGGCCAAGGGTCACTACACTGAGGGTGCCGAGCTCGTCGACCAGGTCCTCGATGTCGTTCGCCGCGAAGCTGAGGGCTGCGACTGCCTTCAGGGATTCCAGATCACCCACTCCTTAGGGGGTGGTACTGGTGCCGGTATGGGTACGCTCTTGATTTCGAAGATCCGTGAGGAGTTCCCAGACCGCATGATGGCCACTTTCTCCGTCATGCCATCGCCAAAGGTCTCCGACACCGTCGTTGAGCCATACAATGCGACCCTGTCCGTCCACCAGCTTGTCGAGAACTCGGACGAGACTTTCTGTATCGATAACGAGGCGCTGTACGACATTTGCATGCGCACCCTTAAGCTCAACAACCCATCATACGGCGACTTGAACCACCTCGTCTCCGCTGTGATGTCCGGCGTCACCACTTGCCTGCGTTTCCCAGGTCAGCTCAACAGTGATCTCCGCAAGTTGGCAGTCAACATGGTAAGTGATTGAAATCTACTTGGATGCTTTTCGAACATCATTAACTTGTGATAGGTGCCATTTCCACGTCTGCACTTCTTCATGGTCGGTTTCGCACCACTCACCAGCCGTGGCGCACACTCCTTCCGTGCTGTCACCGTTCCCGAGCTCACCCAGCAAATCTTCGACCCTAAGAACATGATGGCCGCTAGCGACTTCCGCAACGGCCGTTACCTCACGTGCTCGGCTATCTATCGAGGAAAGGTCTCCATGAAGGAGGTCGAGGACCAGATCCGCAACGTGCAGAACAAGAACACTGCCTATTTCGTCGAGTGGATTCCAAACAACGTGCAGACTGCCCTTTGCTCGATCCCACCACGCGGTCTCAAGATGTCGTCTACCTTCGTTGGCAACAGCACCTCCATTCAGGAGCTGTTCAAGCGTGTCGGTGACCAGTTCACTGCCATGTTCAGGCGCAAGGCTTTCTTGCATTGGTACACGGGCGAGGGTATGGACGAGATGGAATTCACTGAGGCCGAGTCCAACATGAACGACCTTGTCTCCGAGTACCAGCAGTACCAGGAGGCATCCGTCTCCGAGGGTGAGGAGGAGTACGACGAGGAGGCTCCACTCGAGGGCGAGGAGTAGGACCGCCGCTCCGAAGTCGACGTCCATGGGGCGACTGTTGGTTCAGGTTCAGCCGTTCCTTACATCGAGATATCGTGTCCGCCCGAATGCCTGTTGCAAACGAGAGGCTCAGTCCCGAAGGTGGTAATGAGACAGTCGCTGTCACCGCGCGATGCCACGGGGGGATCTTTTTTTTTAACGCGAGCGGGATACCAACGTGTGAATGCAAAAGTGTAGCTAGCAATGGCGCCGAGAGATGATAGCGACATTTTATTGGCTCATACTATGATCAGTGTGTTCCGCCTTCAAGTTGCAGTGCGCGCTCACACCTTCCAAGCTCCGCGGAGCTGCTGTCCGAGCTGACGAACACAGGAAGAGTCTTTTGAGTGTGTGCCAACGGCGTTGTGGCGTCCAGGTGGTCAGGCTTGGCATGCGACTTTTTAGGAAGTCTCATGTCTTCACGCGGTGAAAAGAGGCAGTACGCAACCGATGAGTAAATCCGATGCCTGAAAGGAGCAATCACGACAGTGGGAACTTTTGCAAGTCTGGAATCGTCGTCGCGGGTCTGCAGCTAAGAGTCTCAACGTCGCAGTAAGCACCGCTTAGCGCCCAGTGTCTGGACGATTGGTCGTGAGGATCGATCGGTAGGAGTTTCTCCTTCCTGTTGATGCTGCATGATGATGCCGTGTCATGCCGTGCCGTGGAGAGATGGAGAGCGATGGCTTCAGCATTGAAGTTGTAGCTAATGCATGTTTGACGGACGATTGTCTCAGGAGTCGAATGAGTGGCTGAGATGGTCACGGAGGGCTTTTTCGACTGGAGAGTGGAGAGCCTAAGAAGGTCTGGGATCATGCAGTGTTTGGAGGGAACTTCAAAGTGATCTGCTTAATGTCTTCCTGCTGAGAGAGCGAGCACAGCTTAGCGCCCATGACTTCCGTAGCCCGGCGGACATGATCTCGGCAAGCTCGCATAGTATCTCAGCGATGGGGCTCAGATTTCAATGCATGAGCGCGTGGGCGATGCTGAGACGGATCGGTCTCGTCGTTCGATGCTCTTGTAGCGTGGAGCTTGATCTCGTCTCAGGTACCAGTGGTCCTCACACGACGATCGTTTGCGGCTTGAGCAGGGGAGCGCGTGCAGACGGTGCTCGAGCTATCGTGCAATAGGACATTTGCAATTGGCTCGACCGGCAAGGACTGCATTTGTTCGATGTTTAGGAGGCTACTGCACATGATCAGGTCATGTCTCAGAAATGAATGTATCCTATACGAGGAATGAGGCTGCTCGAGGACCGGAGCTGAGATTGAGGGCCGGGTGTGGTTTTCGCTGCTGGCTAAGATCGCGCTGACATGATGTTTGTTGAGCTACTGCATAGGACTAGCGTGTGTCTCAGATACCGATGGTTGTCACACAACTGTCTTGGCTGCTCGAGCAGTAGCCCTTGGAGCTCGGGTATTAGGTCATTGAGAACGATCATTGCCGAGACACATGCTGGTTGTCGGTCCACGAAGCGCAGATCATAGTTCAAGGCGATGTCTCAGAAATGAGTGGTGGTTAGACGACGATCTCGGACTGCATGAATCCCCGGCTCGCGCACATACGAGCATTGACAATGATGCCGGTTCGTGGCGAGAAAGCCATCATCTCATTCTACTGCTACTGCGACCACCGCTGTTTCGGAAAAGCAGTTGTGGCAACGCCCGGGTGCTTTGTGGAGATAACAGCTTCATCTGCCTCGCTACCTGCCGCTACTACATGCATTCATTCGTCTGGCAAGGCGACTGAACGATTGGTCGTGGTGTATTTAATTGGGCTTTTGAAGAAGGAGGTTGGCTGGACGTGCATGTACAAAAAGTCAACAGTCGATGCCCGATAGACTCTTGCCTGTGGCGATCTTGACGGTCCGAAGGGTGGTCCTGGAGGATGCTGCAGTGATCTAGAAAAGAGAAATCGTTTCGTCGTCATATCTAGCTAAGAAGCCAAGACTACTGCAGAACCTCGCAACGCTGTCTCAGAAGAATTAGCTGAATGATTGGTCCACACAGAATCCCATCTCATACGCAGGTCGGATCAATGTCACAACCGATGTCAGAACAAAAAGAGAATAAGCCGAAAGTCAACAGCACCCCAATGTCGTCAAACTGCCACAGTCTGCTGCGCCCTCCTCGAATTACCCACTGCCAAGTACCTCGCATCCTTCTCGCTCTGTAACTTCTGAATCTCCCCTTCCAGAGCCTTCACGTCCTCCCTCGCCTTCTCCATACTCGCCTTATACTTACCAGGCTCTTGAGCCCAGCGTTTGTAGTCAGAGATTGCCTTATCACGGCGTCGAATCTTCTTCTCAATCTTCTCGCAAAAGGGGCATTTGTCTGGCAATTGGTGCGTAGCGAAAATCATTTTCATTCCGCAGGTCTCGCCTGTGCGGTATTCGCGGTTGCAGTGTTGACGGAAGTTGCCCCATTTCCAGTCACGGCAGTGAAAGATGTAGTTGTCGTAATAGCACATAATTCTTGTGTTTACTTTTTCGCCGGATTGGGAATGGTCTTAGTTGTGGGTCTGCGTGCTTAACTGTGCCGTATGGGTCAGTGCTACTGTGCATGTGCATGCCGGCAGATTTCGATTCTGTTTTGAGCTAACCTGATAGGAGGTGGTTGTTATGATACGTGGCTATGTCCCTGCAGGCGATCTTTGTTGATGTTAATGCTGTCTTAGGTTAGCTTGGTGAGGCATTGGGGCGAGATATGCCGTTGATGATAATGCAGGATAGTGATAGGTGATGAAAGGCCACTGCGCGTGGCAGTCATGGGAGAGGCGATGTCGCGCTGAGCCAATGCCTCTATGGGATGACATAGTACGTGAGCTTTGGCAACGTACCCTGATGACTGTGCGTGGCAGGAGTTTTGGCAAGGAGAAGTGGAAGAGGATGGCTGGGAGGTGCTTCTGGTGTGCTTCTGCCAGACAACACGCTGCCATCGAGCCGCTATTTATGCTTTCTCTTCCAGTGCCCAGACTCCTCACATGCTCGCGACGTTGATGCGCCATCATGCCATAGCTCCTTCATCCCTCCCACCACGATGTTGCTCGGCTGGAGTGAATGCAGTCGATCGAGCCAACGACGTCCCTCGGGGCATTCGGGGCAGGGCCGGTAGAGGCTAGATCGCTGAGAAGGGAAGCTGTAATGGGACGTAGGCGTCGCCGCCGCCTCGGAGCATGCGGGCATTATTGCCTTCGCGCGGATCACGACCTGCGTGGCATGCTGTTGACCTCTTGATGTTGACCAGGTGGTTGATACCTCATGCCGTCTACGTTCCGTGTCTCCACTTGGGCAGAGTTGGCGCTCCGTGATGGTGTATCCAGAGCGGTATGGTTGCACAATGCCTGAAGCCAGGTGAATGAAGTCGAGGTCACGTGCTGATATTCGTCAATTCCATGTCCCCACCATGGCCATTGGGTACGCGAGTCTCCCACAAAGACAATGCCATGTTTCCCCTGACTAAAGAATCTTTGCTCCGATGACGGCCTACAGTGCTTTAGGACGAGGACGTCTGCCCATATGACAAGCCTAAGGCCGCAGCAGCCGCACCATGGAGTCGCTCCTCCTTGCCAATCGAAGGGGCTTCGCCAGAAAGCTGCGAACTCGGCCACCACAATAGACGGTGCTAGAGTACAGATACACTGGTACTAATTGGTGGCGATCGTTGCCGATAGGCCCGCGGCGTGATGCCAGTACCTTCAGGGTATATGCGTGCCCATGACGTTGAACCACCTGTCGCATCGATTCGCTCCAGTCCAATCTCGTTGAGCGGACCCCAGACATTGATAATCAGTCACCTTATCTTGCTGCGCTGCATGAAAGGATGGACAGTGACCATGGGTAGCTGCGTCCAGTCTCATTGGCGCTGGGCCGCCCCTGCATGCAAGTAGCATGAGTAGTATATCCGTGGTGCATCCTCAGCTGACAGCAGCAGGCTAACCGATGCGTGACTAGCTCTTCTAGCGGCGAGGAGGCACTTCGTTCGCATCTCCGGCGCATCTGTCGCTCAATGTCTCGGCTGGGCCTGAGTCAAAATTGTAGGCCTGGTCCCATCAGATCAGGGAAGGGACGGCGGGCTTCGCGGTGAGACTACGCCAGATCTGCCCTGGCCGCCTCCGCTCTTGCAACGTGGCAGACTGAGTGTGGTGGATTGATAGAAAGGCTATTCGCGGGCTCTCGAAGGCGAGTGTTAGCACGGGCCTGGTTCAGCATTTCTGTGGGATTTGGGTCGCTCACATGCGCTCGATTTCCATGCCGCGCTCGTGACCACACACCGGTCTGCCAATTCGAGTAACACGAACCATGCCGGCGGGTCTTTTCAGCCATACTTTTGTTTCAATGCACGGCCGTTCGTGGGTAGAAGGTTGTAGCGGCCACATGCTGCCGGCAGAAGCACGTAGAGCGCGGTACGCATCAGCGCCATCGAATCATAGCCGACGGCGAAACGACAGGCATGCTGTTTACCTTTGCCGCAGCCACAACGTGACACCGCAATCGTAACGCCATCGGAGCTAGACCTTCCGTTGCGTTGCAGACAGCATGAGGAGGGTGGTTGGGAAGAGCTGACAGCCAGCGCTCAGTGACGCAGGCTGCGAGCAAGCGCTGCAGGGCGAACTCAACTAGCATTAGTAAAACAATCGGATTGAGCGTGGGCGTGGACGCGGCCGAAATGTCGAGCTCAGGCTGGAGACCAATTCGAGCTTCGAAATTTTGCCATTGGATAAGGGTAGAGGAAATCTGAAGTGAGCTGGAGGAGTGCAACGCCCTGGCGGGTAGCTGGATGAGGTTCAGTTTCAGTTCCCGCCAGTCAGTCACATGAGTGGCTGGATCCGCTGAAGTGGTGGACCTCTCCGAGTGGTTCGCGGTCGACTGCAGCAGCGAATATTCAGGTGATGAGCAATGCCTGTCGACTGGCAGCCTCAAAATGCTGCAGCGTGGACATGCTATTGGAACTGCTGGTAGCCAATGAGAGCAGCCGGAAGCAGCCGAATGCTCTATGCCTGGACCCGGCAGTGAGTACGTACTGTGTTGATGTTTTGGTGTTGGAGGGAGCCGGGTATCATGACAGCGCAGCAGACCAGCATGCATCGAAGCTACTAGGTCCAGGACTAAAACACTTCATCCTCGGTCTACGACCGCCAAGTCACATCAAAGGCTCGCCTCCGCCCGCCTTTCTGCTCAACCACCGCAGCCTTTGAGTTCTAAGATTGCTGATAGCGTGGTGGGTTTATCCTCAGTGATGTCGGCAAGTCTGGCGCGTGCGCGCTGTGGTGAAGAGCGGCATATCATGCTGCAGATGATCAGTGGATCGTGCAAAGCGACTCGTCGATGCACGGTTCGCTGCACCGATCGTGCCGCTCTGAAGACGCGGAGGACGTTGGCGCTATGTGAAGCGTGATGGAGGATCATAAGATGAAGTCCACGAATATGCTTCAGTGTGTACTCGCTGGGACTCTGGTCGCAGGAGGGCACGTGCCTGCCGGCTTTGAGGTCATCAACGCAAGCGCGCGTCACCTCCAGCATCTCGATTTTGCCGGCGCCTTTGTTTCTGCATGCCCTCGTATGCGGTGTGCCGACACATTCCAGCTACCGCCGAAGCAGTAAACGCCTGCTCGAAGCGCGCTCCTAACACTGCAAGACTGCAAGCGATGACGGAGGACACGCAAGCGCCGCCAACGCTCTACGCGCTGCCCGATGAACTCATTCTGCACATCCTGTCTTTCCTGTACCTCGATGTGAACGATTTACTATCTGCTTCACGAGTAGGCACCCGTGTGGCAGGACGAGCGTACCGTCAAGCTGACTTGAACAGGCGTCGCGTCGACTGCGGACTCTATCGCTCGATCCTCCGTTGCACGTAGAGCGCCTTCGATGTTCTCATAGCCGCGTTGGATATTTGCTTCCCCGAAGGCCGGCGCTGCATTCCTTGCAGCCTCCTTCATCTACCATATATCTGACAAGAACGCATCTTGCCGCACGCAGACTACATTGGTCGCTCGTCTGCATACGTCTCAATCGATCGCTGTCGAGACGTCCAAAACTCTCAACGCTCGTGTCGACTAATATTGTACCCAAGGAATGCTGCAAAATCGACAGGACATCTGGTGAAGCTGTCTGGGGGGCTGGAGTAGCAGGTGCGTTGGTTGAGACTAAGCGGAGGGTCGAAAGAGAGCAGCTCAAAGAAGGCCTGCGAGTTTGGCTTGAACGCAAAGCGTGTCAGATTGGGGCGCGCAGGAAAGAGGGCGGTGTCGGGATCATGGTGTGGCGGTTCTCCAGAAAAGTCAGGATATCCGAGGCACAACGACAATTTGGTCGGCTTTATGAGAAGCCTAGGAAGGAGAAAGTGAGTGGATTGAAGAGATTCTTCGAAGGGCTGGGAAACAATAGGACGACGACGGTATGAATTCACAGTCTGAGCTCGCAACAGAATGGCCATGCGGCATATCATTCGGGAATTATCCCACGCTGCTCATCAACACGGGAACCTCTATCTACAATGCGTGCGTGCGAGGAAGCTGCTCTACCGACCTGCAGTATGTCAGATGAGAGACTGCCTCATCGTCGACCTTTCAATCATTTCGAAGCTACCAATGCGCTCGTGATTTCCAGGGCTACCGTCGTTGTAAACAGAATGCGTCTCGCTGCTTACTTCCTGTGGAAGGCTTGTACGTAGCAATGTGAATGGCCGGTAGGTCACGCAATAAACGACAGCGTTCGATTCCGGACATGGCTGTGGCCCCATCGAGCACAATGATATCAGTGTAGAAAGGCGTTACAGGCAAACGGCGAACATCTTCGCCTTACTGATTTCCCCTCTTCGAGATTGAGATCCCGCTTTGACCACATCTCAAAGAGGCCGTGGGGCAAGTGGATGACTGTAGGCAGGCACGACTATCCCTCTTCCTCAAAGTATGCGGCGAGGATTACGTGACTGTTCTCTACTCGTCCATGCCATCATCACAGTGAACGTATCTCTGCATGACCGACATAAAGACCACGTCTGTGGCCAGGACCGCCATCTCGTAATTCAGCCAGTCTCCCGCGGCACGATCCGGACCTTAACCTACCTCAAAAGAGCGGCATCACCGTCACCGTCAACTGCTTCTCTGCCTTACAATTGTACCGCCTCAGGTTGTAACTTGTGATCGCTGGGCGACACTCTCCATCTGCAACGACTCGGCCGTGCTGCTCACTCTTTGCACGCACATATCACGCACGACTCGCTCGATGGGAGAATGAATAGCGGACAGCACAAATCTCATGCTCGATTGAGAAACGACACTTCGCCCGCGACCACCACTTCTTCTGCCAGGTACGATCGCTCCGAGCTGCGGCCTGCCAGTACTCCACTACCTTTCTCCAACACACAAAGGTCGTGGCATCCATCATCAACACTGCAGTACCGCGCGCATCAACACGCCGTGTGCGAACAGTGAGGTTGACAGTGCTGTGCTGCCGCAGCGCCATCACCCACCCACCACCACCTCCCATTATTGACAGATGCCTCCAAGCCAGCGTCTAACTCGCTCCGCTGCTGCGAGGCTCTCCGCCGACGGGGACAGCATCAATAATCAGCAGCAATCGCCCTCCACCACCGCCACCGGCTCACCACCCGCTTCCACCACCAATAGCACCACATTCTCATCCAAGCGGAAGCGCACGACCGCTCCGCAGCCGTCACCGCCAGCGACAGAACGCAAGACTAAGCGTCCACGAGGCAGCAACGCCGCAACTATCATCTCCGACGCCGACCAGGAGCAGCCAGAACCAGTCGAGGTTCTTCCGAAAAGAGGCAACAAGAGAGCGGCACCCGCCGCTATGTCAAGTGCTGGGTCTGCAGTCCCGTCGCAGAAGGACCGCGAGCGAAACACTGACATGGATAGGCCATCTTCCGACAACACATCAGCGGAGACGTCACCACAGCAGGCTCCACGCGACTCGTCTCGGCGAAAGTCGAGCCGCCGCAAGTCGAAAGAAGGTCGGCATTCTATTGCGGAAGGAACCCGAGCCAAGGCTAATCGCAGAGCAGACCCCGCCGCATCCACATCCACAGGAGCTTCGAGAAAGTCCCGTAAAGGTTCGAAAAAGGATCAAGATGTAGTAATGAAGGACGTCGATGAGAAGGGCAAAGAGCCGAAGCAAGATGAAGACGACGAGGACGAGGAGCAGTCTCGGCAAGATGCAGGCACTGGAGCAGAAGGCAGCGAGGAGCCATCTCGAAGACAGATACAAGATGAGCTAGACGCCATGGAGCGCGGCGAGGATCCATTTGCTACTGGCTACCTCGCTCGCTTTGCCGGTCACCATAGTCTGTCGAGCAGTCTACGAGCGTTGAGCGGCATAGTATCCGGCACCAACAGCCGTCTGCGTGGCCTTCTGGAACAACTTCGAGCCAAGGACGACCCGTCGATGCAGCTTATTGCTCTGCAAGAACTCTCGGAATTGCTTCTTGTCTCGAACGAAGACAATCTGGCTGGACACTTTGCACCAGACCAGTACGTCAAGGAGCTCGTGACGCTGATGCAGCCTAATGAGTTCACTGGTGAGGAAAATCCGGAGATCATGCTGCTCGCGTGTCGCTGCATTGCCAACATGATGGAGGCTTTACCTGCTGCGACCGCAAGTGTAGTGTACGGTGGGGCTGTGCCGATTCTTTGCCAGAAGCTGCTCGAGATCCACTACATCGACCTAGCCGAGCAAGCTTTGAGCACACTGGAGAAGATCTCAGTCGAGTTCCCATCATCCATTGTCAGGGAAGGAGGCTTGACCGCTTGCCTAACCTACTTGGATTTCTTCGCCACTGGTACTCAGCGCACCGCGGTAACCACAGCCGCAAATTGCTGTCGCAATATCCCCGAAGACTCCTTCCCTATAGTCCGCGACGTGATGCCCATCCTACTTGGTACACTCTCAAGCAGCGATCAACGTGTAGTAGAGCAAGCATCGCTCTGCGTGGCTAGAATTATCGACAGCTTCAAATACCATGAAGGCAAGCTTGAAGAGCTGATCAGCCCAGAACTGCTTCGAGCGATTCTACGACTACTGCTACCAGGCTCGACCAACCTGATCGGACCAAACATCCACACGCAGTTCCTTCGTGTCCTCTCCATTACTGCTCGTGCCAGTCCACGCCTTTCCGTGGAGTTATTCAAGATGAATGTCGTTGACACTCTATACCAAATCCTGACTGGTGTCTCGCCTCCGGCTGGCACTGACAGCGTTGCTGTGAAGATCGACAAGAATATCATCATGCAATCAATCATACGCACTCCACGCGAGCAGATCTTCGAGACACTCAATGTCATCTGCGAGCTACTACCTACAGTATCGCCAGAGAACTTGACATTCCTTGACGATCTCCAGGATGCTGGGTACACAGGATCCGAATCGGTATCAATGTCCACACGCTCGAAGACTTCGCCTAACGACAAGCGAGTTGAGCTCCTGAAAGAGTGCACAGACGAGGTCAAACGGTTCGCTGTCATCCTATTTCCTACACTGATGCATGCATATACTAGTACGGTCAACCTCAGCGTTCGACAGAAGGTCTTGACTGCTCAGCTGAAGATGCTTTCGAATTTGGAGCTTGACATCCTCGAGGAGGCGCTGCAAGGTGTCACGTACGCATCTCATCTTGCAGGCATTTTGACACAGCAAGAGAACCCTTCACTGGTGACGTTTGCTCTACAAGCCGCAGAGCTTCTGTTGAAGCGTCTTGAAGCGGACTATCGTCCACAATTTTATCGAGAGGGTGTCATCGCCGAGATCACAAAGCTGGCAGACCGACCAATGGCGCCTGAGCCGACGCCGACTCATCCCTCGAGGCCTGCAACAGACATCGTTCCTCCACCACCGCCCGGCGCTGACGAACAGCCGGGCGATGACGAGCAGGACGAGGAAGATGATGAGCAACATGCCATCGAGGTCGACGTGGCAGGCGAAGACACAGACGAGGACGAAGGTGCTCAAGACGTGAATGGACCTCACGAAGATAATGACAATGAGGACGACGAAGACGATGATGATGACGAGGAACGCGAAGCGCAGAGAGTTCACTCCGATGACTCAGAGCTTCGTTTGCCAAGGCATCGCCGCATTCACAATTTGCAGGACATCATCACTCTTCGTGCCAAGCGTTTCATGGAGGCGCATGGCGACGAGGGCAGCGAGGATATGCGAAGCAAGGCTACAAAAGTGCTCGACGACATCAAGTCTATCTCTGGCAAGCTGCAGTCCTGCTACAACTCGACAGACAAGCAGGGCGGCGTCTCACTGTACAGACAGCTGGCTAAGTACTTTCAAGGCGATGCACTAGACGGCATCACGAGCTACGAACTGCTCACCTCCGGCATCGTGGACACTCTCCTTGAATTGTTCGTGTCTGAAGACGAAAGTATCTCGCAGAGCGCACAAGCAGACTTCCTGGAAGTGTTCATGGGCACAACCATCGATACCAAGCTTGCCACTGGGGCATCGGAGTCGCCATCCACGGCTTTCCGTATTCTCATCTATAAGCTGCAGGAGCTTCTCAGTCGTGCCGAGCACTTTGAAGTGATCACAGTCCATCACAATGCCTTCGAAAGCAACAGAGGCAGCGCCGCGTCCATGCTGGCGAAGCAGCTTCGCCTTAAGTTGGTAGCTAGTGACGATTCCGGCATTCCCCGTGCGTACAGAAACATCATGGTGTCCATTCACGCCATCGCTACGTTCAAAGCGCTCGACGACTACCTTCGCCCACGAATCAGTCTCTCTGAGCGACCACGTGGCGCACGTCGCGAGGGAGGGATTTCTAGCGCTATGGCAGCATACGCCGCTGCGATGGCAGGTCGTGGAGACAGGAGTGCACCACCGCCGCCATCGCTGCCTCCATTGGGAAGCTCTCTGCCGACACGTCCGTCGTCCAAGAAGCCGTCGCGAACCAAGTCAGCAAAGTCTGAATCGACTGCCGAGGCAAGCAAACCAGCGGAAAGCACGAGTCGTTCGCTTCGTCGATCATCTCGCAAGCATTCAGCTCAACCATCGTCAGCTGCACCAGCAGAGGCTGAAGCCGAAGCACAGGACAAGGACGACTTGCAGGAGGCTTTAGAACCCGCAGATGAAGCGCACATCTCAGAGGACGATGATGATGACGACGATATAGACGCAGATCTTGACGCCCTTGTTGACGACCTCGAAGAAGGCGGTCTCGAGCAGGATGTCCCTGATCCTTCCGCTGTGAACATCGAAGCCGGGGGTACTGGTAAGGTCACTGCCCGAACAGAAGATGGCGCACGCGTGAGCACACCCACGGCTGGGCAGGGACTGCCAATACCGACCGGCAAGGACCGAATGTCGGCCGTTGCTCGACTCGCCGCTGCGCGCGAGCTATTGTCCACTCCGACATCGTCTCGGCCAATGTCGTACGCTTCTGCGCTTCAAGCAACACCACAAGACTGGCACATCGAATTCAGCGTCAATGGCCAGCCGATCACAAGCGAAACAACCATCTACCGCGCCTGTCACTTCAATCAAGCGCATGGCGAGGAGATCTCGGCACGCAACATCTGGTCTGCTACGCACAGCATCTCATTCAAGCGTATCTCTGGACCTCCGTCGATTGACCGGACTACACCAACTTCAGCGATCGCAACATCGAACACTGGCGATCTTCCACCGTCGCTTGACAACCATCCAGTCACGTCCAGCATTCTGCGTCTGATGAGCATTTTGCACGAGCTCAATGCGAACCCAGACGATGTTGTTCCCGACTCGAAGAGTGCTGTAAAGCTCAACGCTGAGCCGCAGTCCCAATTCGTCAATACCAAGCTCACCGCTAAGCTAAATCGCCAGCTAGAGGAGCCACTCATTGTGGCTAGCCAGTGTTTGCCTAGTTGGAGCGAAGATCTGGCACGTCTCTATCCTTTCCTGTTTCCCTTTGAGACACGTCATCTCTTCTTGCAGTCGACTTCATTTGGCTACAGCCGATTGATGTCCCGTTGGCAGAGCGGCCAGTCGGAGAATGAGTCTCGCCGCCACCGCGACGATCGTCCCTTCCTTGGCAGAATGCAACGCCAGAAGGTCAGAATTTCGCGTAGCAGGATTCTGGAGTCTGCTCTTAAGGTGATGGAGCTCTATGGTTCTTCTTCGAGCATGCTCGAAGTCGAGTACTTTGATGAAGTTGGCACCGGTCTGGGTCCTACTCTGGAGTTCTATTCGACCGTCTCGAAGGAGTTCTGCAAGAAGAAGACGAAGCTGTGGCGTGAGAATGAGTCCTTCGAGAACGACGAGTTCGCTTTTGGCAAGCGTGGCTTGTTCCCAGCGCCAATGAGCGAGGAGACCTCACGCAATGAGAATGGCCAGCGTGTATTGCACCTCTTCAAGATGCTCGGCAAGTTTGTCGCTCGTTCAATGCTTGACTCGCGCATCATCGACGTCTCCTTCAATCCGACATTCTTCCGTATTGGAGATTCTAGCGCCGTGGCACCATCCCTTGGTGCAGTTGCAACTGTCGACCAGGACCTTGCCAAGTCGCTCAAGATGTTGAAGAAGTATGCAACTGCGAAGCAACGCATCGACGAAGACCCTCGCCTTTCTGCTGTGCAGAAGTTCCAGAAGATGCAACAGATTTGCATCAATGATGCCAAGGTCGAGGAGCTTGGTCTGGAGTTCACGCTGCCAGGCTATCCTGACATCGATCTGATCCCCAATGGCGCAACCATTGACGTTGACATCGGGAACGTCGACATATATGTGAAGAAGGTGATTGAATTCACCCTAGGAGCTGGAGTTCAGAAGCAGGTCGATGCATTCCGTGCCGGCTTCTCGCAAGTTTTCCCATACTCTGCCACCAAGGCCTTCACACCAGACGAGCTGGTCATGCTCTTCGGACGTGTTGAAGAAGACTGGTCGCTCGAGACATTGATGGACTCTATCAAGGCCGACCACGGTTTCAACTTGGACAGCAAGAGCGTTCGGAACCTGCTGCAGTTCATGTCTGAGCTGCCAGCGCCGACCCGTCGTGACTTCCTGCAGTTCATCACGGGTAGTCCGAAGCTGCCGATTGGAGGTGAAGCTCCAGCCAATCCTCGTTATGTCAGATGAAAGCTAACATTTCGTAGGCTTCAAAGCTCTTACACCCATGTTCACTGTCGTCTGCAAGCCAGCCGAACCTCCATACACATCTGACGACTATCTTCCCAGCGTTATGACTTGTGTCAACTATCTCAAGATGCCGGACTACAGCTCGCTTGACGTACTCAAGGAGAAGCTTGACGTTGCGATTCAGGAAGGCCAGGGCGCTTTCCATCTCTCTTAGACGGCGTTTGGAGGACAGTGAGATGAGCAACGGAAAAGGAGTTTTGGCGCGTTCACTACCACATACAATACAGTGAGTCACAGCACGGACTGCCTGGCCCTATATCAGAACAGCATAGCACGGCGTTGCGATGGCTCGGGTCACCTCACGGGTAATATGTATCTATGACAGAGATAAGGACGCACCTTCCCCATCCGCATCGGGGCTCTATGGAATGAGGAACGGTCGTTTTTTACAGAAGTGTCTTTTGATTTCATGTGCTCTGCTATGCACTGACTATTCATGCTTTAAATTTGCTGCTTGATCAATACTCCATTGCATCCTCGAACAACTTCGTCAGCTGCTCCCTCTCCTCCTGCCCTCCATTCGTGTCCAAATTCGGCGCCAACATCAACACTCTCGCCTGTGGCAACGTGCCCTCAACCAACGCATCAATATGTCCATTGCCAAAACCAAGATGCTTCAAACCTCGGGGCTGATCTCCCAGATTTACCAGAAAATTCGCCAACGCCTCCGAAAGAACCTCGCCCGCACTCTCTTTCTTCACATTACTCACATCAACGCCGAAACACTCCGCCGCAGCCAAGTGGCGCTCGGGGTTCGAGGCGCCGGTGAATTTGAAGACTGCAGGGGCGCTGACTGCGACGGAGACACCGTGAGGAATGATGGGGTGGTCCACTTCGTAGCCGCCGTGCTGGTAGCCGGGATTCTGCGAGGAGATGGGGTAGGACATGCCATGGCAAAGATGTACACCAGCGTTTCCAAACCCTACACCCGCCAGTGTTGCTGCTAGCAACATTTTTGACTGCGCCTCCCAGTCGTCGGGGTCTTTGACGGCACGGGGCAGGTACTTGACTGTATCTCGTAAAGCTTGGAGACTGAAGATGTCGGAGATTGGGTTTGCGCCTTGGTAGGCTGGGCGGTTTATGGGGTTTGTTGGACGCGGGACGCGCTCGTTGTAGGGGATTGCGGTCCAGGATTCGAGGGAGTGGCAGAGCACGTCAAGACCGGAGGAGGCGTGCACGGCGGAGGGCATGGTGCGGGTGTTGAAGGGGTCGCAGATTCCGAGGGTGGGTTTGAGGTTGCGGTGGGCGATGCCGGTCTTTGACTTTTTGTCGACGAGGTCGAAGATGGCTGTGCCGGTTGTCTCAGATCCTGTGCCTGCTGTTGTTGGGACGGCAATGAGGGGTTTCAGTTTGGATCTGATGGGCATGCCTTTGCCGAGGGGGGCATTGACGAAGTCGAGGAACTCGGCTTCGGGAAAGGTCGTGTAGAGGTTCATGAGTTTTGCTGTATCCATGACGCTGCCGCCGCCGACTGCGAGGAATGCATCAGGTTGATACGGCTTTGCGAAGTCGATGGCTTCCCGTATCCTGTGCGGAGTCAGTATCGAATCACCTCACGCTGTCATGGAATCAACGTACGAGTAGTCTTTGGGCTCAACCTTGACCTTATTGTAGACTTCATACGCAATTCCTTCCCTCTCAAGTCCTTCAACGACCTGCTTCATCGCATCGAGCTTTTCCACGACTGAGTCTGTCACGACCATAACTTTCTTCGCCCCCAAATTCGTGAAGTCCTATTGTCGAATTATGTCAGCGTTCGCCACACACATGTCTCCCAACTTTGGTGCTTCTACTGTCGACAGTCTCCAACGCATTCCACTCATTCGTCTCCCATATCCTCTTCAAAGCCTCTCCTCTCACAGTCTTCCCAAACCCTGGCCCAAACCCTCTGAACAAATAAGAATAATACATACCATCCCGACCTCCTTCGTACACCCAGGCCCAAACCTAATACTACTAGCCGCCATCTCAAACGCATACTCCTTCTGCCTGCTCAAATCCACCGGCGTCGCCAAACTCCTCACTTTACCCGCATAAGGATTAACATGGTGGCCATGATGATGCGGAGCTCCAGGGTTTGAGTGAGCAGGACACGAGCAGGTTCCAGAGTTGATGGTCCGCAGAAGGTTCACGGCACGTTGCCGTTGCGATTGTGCTATTCTTATGGCGGCCATTTTGGTGTTGTGTAGTAACCTTGATAGGTGAGGTGAGAGGATATGTGGTGTCCTCGCGTCAACGACGACATCGGTGCTTGCTGGGCCCCACAGCCAATGTTTGCGGGGCGCGAGCACGGGCCACAGGGCATGGATAGCCGATGGACCGCGGTTGTACTTGGACGGATGGGGAAGGGTTTCGAAAGTGTCATGTGAAGGTGACGATGGGCACATACATGATTTTACGTTTATGATGAGCTTTGCAGCCTTTCCTTCATGATGGAGCTGGCAGACGCATATACGTCGCTTCTGGTCAACTGCATCAGTTCGTCGGTGATGGTCGATGACCACTCAGGATGAGATGCTACATTGCTGAAAGTGCTTTGTCGTTCTCAAATGATTATTGAAATCTTAGGCTTGACTGTAGCCCTGACTCGGATACGAAATGTGTGATAGCGCTCGCCATAAAAATCCATACGCCTGCCGCCACTGATCGTTAGCACCGAACCCTGCACATCACATCTAATGCTGAACCGCGTCGTCGCTGAATAACAGCCGCCATCTAGGCGTGCTTCCGTACTAACGGTAGTCTCATCAATACTATGAAACGGTGGCAGAACTCTGATATATAGTCCACTAGTTCGTGTGAGATGACAGCTTCTGTAATTGAAGCGTAAGACGCAAAAGTTTGCTGCAAACTGCCTGGTGTCGTATGTCGACCTCGGGGCACTGTCTGATGCTGTATTGACTCAAGTGATGCGCTCATTCAGTGGAGCCACTGTTGTGCCCATGAAACTTGGTAGCCAAGCACGTGACTAGCCACCCATGACCAATAGATGATGCGATACAAGGTCGTCTAGCCCTCTGCTTTCTCGTCGATGATCTGTCGTACTGTCTGGTAGCTTGGCAGCCCGTCCGCGGTTTTGGTGTGAGTAGCGATGACCTGTTGTCCGAAAAGCTTGACGCCATCACGCACACCCAAAAGTGGCTGGACCTCGACCTCTTGCAGTTGCTCCGAGCGGAAGTTGAAAGCGAAACTGATGTGCTGCCACACAAGGGCGGACCCGAAGACAGCCTCGCAGATGACCAGGCGGTGGAAAGTGTTGTCGAATACTGGCCACCAGGCAATGATCATGAACCCCAACATCGCCCACAGCTGCGCAATATGGGTGCTCAGAATGCGGACCTCTGGTGCATAGTCTACCAGGGAAGCGCGGGCAGCGCCGCTGCGTCGGACGAGGAAGCCGATGCCCATGACTTGGACCAACGGGAAGATGAAGAAGACGGCCATGAAGATGGCGAGCAAGGAAACGCTGTGGAATGCGAGCTCGATCCACATGCCAGCGCTGTACTGCTTTGGGTTCGACACGATGTCATTGTGAATAGCCCAGACTCCAATAGAAGCATCAACGATCCAGATTGCGATAGCATGAAGCAGATAAATGTTGCTGATGAACCATTGGCGCTGGGTACATTTCTTTACGCGCTTTGTGCAGTCAAGGTATGTCTGGGTGCGGTCGCTTGGGTCGGCGGCCAGATCTTTACCGCAACGGCGGAGCATAAACAGTGCCCTCAGGCCGATGAAGGCGGCGCTGAGCGCCAGAAGGTAGACGACAGCCAAGGTCTCGATGTGAAGGCCATCGTGGGTGCGTGCAAGCCAGCTCTCGGTCCAGGCGGCAGGGGGGTCGAGTTCGCGGTCCATGGTGACCAACAAGTTGTAGATGCCCTTCGCGGTGAAAGCGGCAATTGATGGACTCAAGAAGACCCGCTTCGGTTGCTTGAGGCCGTCTGTTGCTACCGTTTGATGATGATGTCCAAGTGCAAGTGCTCTGCCCTGTTCGTGGATGTTGGCGGCGCGGCGTGCAAGACGGGAATGTGGAAGTCGTCGGCTGGAGTGATGTCATCTCGTGCCTAAGGCAGAAGCAGAAGACTGCACGTGACCGCCATCGTACCTCGTATCTGTCCTACGAGGCTCACGATAATCCTAATTATCCAAGCCTCGGCATGCGGGCTGGCCTGCTTGCACGACATGGAGGGTGCCGTGACTGACACGAGAGTCATGACACGTGTTGAATGTGCTTTCTCATCATGTCAGTTGCACAACCAAATAGAGGACCTCACTAACACGAAAGATGGAAGTGACCATGGCCACCTGGGGGAGGACGATGACCGACGGAAGGACGAGAAAGAGCTTCCTAGATCTCCCGGCAGAGCTGCGGATAATCGTTTACGACCACATCATTCGCGATATGATGAGGCAGTCCAGAAGGGACTATATGCGGTTCCGATCGATGCCGGCTTTGCATTGTACGCTGCTCCTGGTCAATGAGCAGATACATGATGAGTTCGTTCAGCACTTCCGAGAGCGATACCTGGGTCTGCCGTGTACCGTCTGAAACCTGGCCTGAGATCGGAGCCACGCAATGCCATCATGACAGCCTCTAATAACGATGGATGTGCACAGGATTTCGATAGAACCTAAGGCTGTACGTATGCTGGCGGATACATCCTGAGGCGTCTCGGTTTGACAAACGCGCGAACTGCCTCGAACGACCTTGATGTAGCCCATGCTGCATTGGCAGATGGACGGTGCATTCTTGCACATGCTGTACTACTACATCGCAGTCATCAGAGCCATCCTGCTATATGGCTTCCGTAAGATGTACATGGTCTGAACATCGAAGCCGATTTGCAGACAGAGGGGATCGCTGGGTATGCGCACAACGCCTCAGGTCGAAGAGACTCTCCTCGATCTGCTGCTGAAAACACTGGGATGGCCATGGGCGGTAGTGCAGCGTCTGACTTGAAGGTTGTGAACCTAGGGGGCGCAAACGATAAAGAAGCGTGATGAAAAGGACGACAAATCCCCACGAACATCGATAGCCACTACAACTGCCCACCCTTTCATGGTCCCAGTGGCGGGACATGGTATCGTCAAGGAGACATCATCGTCAACGCTTCAGATTGTCCCGACGGAACCAGAGGCGCAGTGGAGAAAGCGAAGACTCAGAGTGCGGCTAGACAGGCCGGGGGTTGGTAGTGGGAGATCTGTCAAAGACGCTGTTCGCTTGGACTTGGCGACGATAGGCAGTCGGACGAACGAACGGTATGATATTGGCTAGGGAATGTCAGGCATCATTCGCCAACGCACTTGAAACGGATCCGAAGCGGTGGCGAGCTATATGCTAGGAAGTAAAATTCATAGCACGGGATTGCTGCTGACTGCCGTGAAGACGTAATGCTGGGCTGCAGAGTCTTAAAAACGACCTATCGCATAAAGCAGCGTTGGCAGTTGCGTGTGACGGCACATACGAGAGGGTGTTTACGTATTCGGAGTTCAGAAGCTCCCATTCAGCAGATGAATCAGCACAAACGGCCGCATACTTTGCAACGCACTTTCAACGATATCCGTCGAATGTTACTTGTACCCGCTTTAGTCAATCGTTCAATCTGGTCGATCATGGACTTCCTCACTTCATAGAGCACATTCAGTGTCTTTCAACCATATGACTCGTCTAGGCTAAGGCGCGCCCGAAGTAGTCTTTGTTCTCGGCATCAAGACATCGTTTGAACCTCTTCCTCCTTGCATACCTTCCGCTTTTGGAAATCTGACACGGCTCCGCTCGTTTGACGAGAGGTAGGTACTGGTGCGCCTTGGAATCTTGGAGGCATTGTGTGAAGGCAGGCAAACGTTCGAGCATGTTAAAGCGTACTTTGTAGTGCCGATCGGACAGTATCAAGCAAGAAAAGTCCGAGTTTCTGTCTAAATGACGACTACCGGTAGTCTTTCGTTCGTATGTATTCATTGGTGCGAACAGCATTTCTCGAGAGATCGCCGAGCACAGAGTCATCATATTCACTCGAAGCCCAATTGCGGCTTTAGCCGTCGTCCGTGCCTCCTTCGCCGTCACACTCCGTGGAAGTCCCAAGCAGCGAAAGAAGAACAGCGAAGGCAACAGACCACGTCCTCGCTGGTTAGACTCCATTGTCGTAACCGCACCTCTCGCCGAGCTCAACCAACATACTAGCGCCGAATTCCACTAAATGGTGAGTACGAAGTGCAGAGGGCCTCATCTCCCGATCCACACGAGCGCCCCTCATCCCTCGCTCAGCACCAGCTACTTCGCCGCTCCCAGTCGCATCTCAAATTAACCTTCCCCTTAACATAAGCCATCATCTCCGCCCACCTCCAAACCGTCGTCCTCGACTTCGACTTCTCCCACATCGTCACCTTCTTCAAACGCCTCTCCAAACTCCGACTCACCACTCTCAATCCATCCTCCAACGAGTCCAGACCTCTGCGTCTCTTCACCATCGCCCTCAAGCACGCCAACAAGTTCAAAGACAGTGGACACCGCCTCGAGCGTTGGCCGATGATGATTGTGCCGAAGAAGAAGGGTGTCGAGTGTCGCTATTAGCGCGCTTCGAAGCGTGAGGAGAAAGTTTCGTGGAAACATCCGGCTGGTGTGCTGAGGGTCGAGACGGATCATGTCATTTGAGCTTATCCTAGGACTAGGGCTGCGAAGGAGGCGATGAAGATCGAGGGGTTTGTGTTGGCGACTCGGGGCCAGAGAATTGTTGTAGGTGGGTGATCACGGATCTGAGTATTTCGGGAGGATGATGTGCTAGAGTTGATGAAGGCGAGGGCGATCGAAGGAGGTCGAGTGCGTGTAAGCCGCAAAGAATGGCGAGAGATTCGAGACAATGGCGAGACTGCTCATGGACCCAGCAACTCATGTAAATGGTATGCGATACGACGTAATGAACTGACTGCTTTCAGATTGTCGTCCGCAACTCTTACCTGCCTCACTTCCTCCTCCTCCTCTCCACAACCGCCTGCAGCGCCAACCACTCCCCAAAATCCTCACTCTGCTGAACACACTCCGGATTCAATTGCTCTCTGTCAAGAACGGATCCATACTTGCCGTCAACCTATCTGGACGTGAAGGCTCTCGTTCCCGCCGCGACATCTCCATGTGCAGCTTTCACGTCCTCGGTCCCGCACCCGACCTCGCCGCCGAAGAGATCATGCGCCTACATAAGTCCGAGGTCATGTGGATAATCTTCGACAGCCAGATTTTAACGCGAGGTATCGGAGATGCGGACTGTCGAGAACAAGATCTTGTCGCGAGTCGCGGTCAGAGCCTTGGAAGCCTGCCAGAACTGAGCCGCCGAATGTAGCTTTGTCAGATTGCAATGACTCCGTGCTCGCTTTGGAATACGAGCTGTAGGCTGCTGGCTCGATGAGGTCATCAGGTTTGCGGAGCCATGTTTTTTGGACAGTGTCTGCCAGGTTCGAGGTAGCACTGTCGCTGCCTTGACTCTTGAGAACTATGCTTCGCCATAAAGCTTCGTCGTCATCTTCGTCTTGGGTCGGTGCCTCAGGTGGCAACTGCGCCACCTCTGTCGGACGGCTCATGGTCTGGTACAGCTGTCTAAGTGAGGTCGACGGTGATCCAAAGGTGACCAAGGTGTCCAGCTCTGTCGGCTCATACTGCTCAGACTTTGTGGTTCGGGCTGGTTCGGCAAGGAGCGAGTCGCTACGCATTGCCAGACCATCATGATCTTCACCATAACAATAGGGGTCGGGATAGCGAACCATCTTCATCGCAGACTGTGGCTGCAAATTTTCAAGCGGCACCGGCTTCGTGGAAGCTCCGCGGCTTGAAGATGCCATAGCGGCCATAGACGATTTGCCAGACAAGGTCGCGTCGGCCTCCATGAGTGTACGGAAAGTCTCGTCGTCATCATATTCAGAGTCAATGTGCTCGACTGTCCCTTCAGCTGGGCTTGTGTCGAACGTGTGCGATTCGTCGCCCTCGAAGTCATCTGCGTGTCCCTCGTAGGCGTCGTCATGATAGGAATCGTGATGCACGTATGCAGCGATATGTTGTCTATTGTACAATTGTGTGGCACGACTCTGTTCTCGTTCTCGATAGATCAGCGTTGACACTGGCTCGCTGTCCTGCGACAACTGAAAAGAAGGTGCCATGGAGACTGTTGGTGCTGCAAAGTCGTAGCTGGGACCAGTGAAGTCCGTCTGAAGCCGTACGTCGGGTTCACGCATATTCTGCAGTGGAGCAGCACCATCTGTCTTCAGCTCAAACCCATCACCATCGACGCCCAGCAGCATGGACTCTTCGGAGATCGGACCGAACTCTGTCGACGGTGGGCGCATGCTGGTATTGGCAGTGGTCTGCGACCGTCGCGAGGTCTGCGTTTGGGTAGCAAAAGCATCTGTGCCAATCTTGATGTGCATGTCGACATCTGGCTCAGGATTGCTCAGAGTGCCAACCCTAGGCCGAAGCTCCTGCCTGAACAGTGGCGTATGCGATCGCTGGCGAGCTGGCTTGGCCTTTTGGTCTCTCGACTTGTGGATTCTGTGCCGCTTGCCGACGTTCTCCTTGTCACTCGCTGCGGGAAACTTCATGCGTAATGGCCTGGCTGCTGAGAGGCCGAGCCAGTCATTACGAGCAAGCAGACGCTCACGGTTTGCGAGTAGCAATCGATCTTCGTCATCGATATTCGTAGGTCGTGGAAGCACTGCCGGCATTGCCTTACCGTGCTTGTTGCCAGTACCATCGCTCCCGTACCTACCGCACGAGCGAGGCTCTGGAGGTGCCTTGCTGAGCGCATTCGACATTCGATGCCTCTTATTAGATGAAGTCTCGCCACCAGAGTGCGGCCTCTTACGGCGAGATGTAGAAGCTTCAGAACCATGGTCCATACTGGGTCGAGTCTGGTCATGGTGAGAAAAAGACATTGGAGGCTGATGAGACCTCGAGGCAATGGCGTAGCGCAGGAAGTCTGGTGCTTCGAAGGGTTGCGGCTTTTGCAGTCCCTTGGCGAAGTGTGCCTTCTGTTTCTGCAGAACGTCATTGTTCTTGCCTTTCGCGGCAAACCGGTGGCGTGCGCCGCCAGTCCAGTCCATATCGCTTCGATGGGATGCTGCCGTGAAAGGAGCGTGGCTGGAGTTGGAGAAGGAGTCGGACGCGTCGCGCCACACGAGATCACGAGATTCGGCGGCAAATTGCTCCTCCTCGATCTCGCTTCTTGTCTCCAAAGGCATCGCTTCAACTTCCATCTCGCATACACACCGATGCCATCGTGTGCCTTGCCACTTCCATCTCTCGATTAAAGCACATATTGTACAGGCCTAACGAGCAGGACCACCGCCACCTCACTTGCCGGTATCTCGCCCGTACGGTGCTCAATGTTAAGACAGCATAGCAGGTCGTCCGCATGAACGAGGTCCTCGACATGGAGCGCTACATCTCGAGCATGCACAAAGACGGTGTCAGATATGCAAAGTCGAACGGGTAGTCAATGGAACAATATCCGGACGCCTGCGCTGCGGACGTTAAACTAGGTAAGAGCGCTCGCTAGACTAACACAAATTCAGACACAAACACGTTAAGCAGCGATGTCCCATGATATCATAAACCTCCTCAATGACCCGCGGCCGCTGTCCATCTGCCGACGAAGAAGCTGCCTGCAAAGGTGCCGCCGAGGATGGAGAGGAAGTAGCCCACATTCATCGTCATGACTGCAAGCATGCTGAGATCGAGGGTTAGCATAGCTGTCCTTGAGGACGGCAGAGGGTGAAGAGCTTACAGCAGGTAGCTGACACCAGCAAGCACGGTATCCATAGACGCCCAGACCAGAGCGCTGTTGAGTGACCAGCGACGTGGCAGAATCTTGTCACCCGGTCGAGGCTTGTCTCTCAGTATATGGGTATCCCTCTTCCAAGCATACGCTCCTGCGATCGAGGCGAGGTTGACTCTCACAGCCAAAAGAGAGCGAAAGACGATGGCAAGGAGGATGAGGAAGATGCAGGTGCCCGCGTACTGCCCGGTGGATTTTGGCATCCAGGCCATGGAATATAGTGGCGTATCAGTGGCAGTGAAGAAGACCATCATCATGCTTGACATCGACATTGTCATGCCATCCGTGGAGCTCATGGCGGTAGAAGTCCCCGTGGTCATTCCAGACATTGTCGACATTGTCGACGTCGCCATATTCATGCCGGACATGGTGCTCGAGCCCGTCGCCATGGCCATGCTCATGTCGGACATGGTAGAGGAGGCCATGTTCGTTCCTGAGAATCCGTGCTGGATTGGTGCGCCGTGGTGATTTGTTCCGGCGCGACCGATAGTTGATGGAGCTGGGATACTTGTTGAAGGAAGACCGCCGGCTTAACCAGGCTTACGAAGTCTGACAAGACGACGGAACACACGGACTCAGTTCGCCCACGTCGCCAACGCTTCCCACGCTGTAGATGCATATCCAACGTGGCGAACGCACTTTTCCAGGCGTGACGTTCCTGTTCATTGGCTCAGCAGGTATACCCACGCGAACATTTGAGCAAGTTTCCACTCAATACGGCAGCGGTGTGGGTCCGCTGGATGATTCTCGCCAAGAGTTAGGGTCAAGAAGCAACGTCAAGCATGAACCATCACGTCGGCGTCAAGTGCTGACCTTTGCGCTTCTCACCTCTTGCTCATCACGCTTGTGTCATATTCTACCCTGTCTTCATTCACGACGACGTCGACGAACGCCATCATGGACGGCATGATGATGATGCACGGGACCCCATGGTTCGACAGTCCCATTACCCTCAACGGCGATAGGACATACGAATGCTCGTTGAACGAAACTTCGCAGTGCGAGTACCAGCAAGGCTACTGGTGAATACGTTCTCCATGCTTCACATGCCGATCGCTGAATCTAACACCCCATAGGCGTTTCTGGTACGAGGCTGACCACCGCTACGCCCTTCCCACCGTCGCCTTCTTCACCACTGCGATCGTCATATTCACCTTAGTCCGCATAGCATCTGATATTCTCCCCAAGCGACTCTCCAGCTCGAGGTCCTTCCGACGTGTTGGCGCTCCGTTCCGATGGCTTTCGTACAGGAGCTGGCGCGTCAATGCATTGAACTGGAACACGGCTCCTGCTGGCGTCCTACTACTAGGAGTGACTGGCGCGGTGTTCTTCCTCGCCATGACCCTGGGTCCCAAGCCTTACTTCTGGTCAAACTACGATGGGAGTAAGCCAAGCTATGGCAGCTCTATGCCAATCGCTACTCGTTCCGGCTGGATGGCGATTGGGTGCTTGCCATTCGTCATCCTGATGGCTGGAAAGAGCAACCTCGTTACAATGGCAACAGGTGTTTCGCACGAACGACTGCAACCGTTTCACCGCTGGATTTCCTACGCCATGTTCATCTTAGCCTTGATCCACACCTTCCCTTTCATCGTGTACCACATTCGAATCGGCGACATTGTCGAGCAGTGGAATGCATCGCTCTTCTACTGGACTGGTGTGGTCGCTCTGATCGCTCAGGCATATCTTACCTTCGCTTCTGTCAGCCCTTTGAGGTACGTTCGCTACGATGACAGACCGAGAGCTCGACTGACTCTGGCAGGAACATGTGCTACGAGTGGTTCAAGTTTTCTCACTTCCTCGCTGCCCTGATCTTCACCCTTTTCTTCTTCTTCCACTGCGACTTTACCCTCACATCGGCGTACGTATAGCACCGCCACGCGCGAAATGTCCGATAGCTGACCCTGTCGTAGGCAATACTTCGTTGTCACCGTGGTCTTCTTCGCAGCCTCGTGGCTCCATCGCCAACTCCGCATCTACCTTGAGCATGGTATCGGACACCGTGCGACTATCAGCATCGCTCCCAACGGCTTCGTTCGTGTCTCGGTGCCAACTAAAGCAAGATGGCGAGCAGGCCAGCACTTCTTCGTGCGCTTCATGTCGCTGGGTCTCCACGCCTGGAGCATCCATCCATTCTCAGCATGCTCGCTTCCAGCCCGCGCTGCAGTCAACAGCGATGTCGAATCGGAACTCGTCTTCTACATTCGTCCGCAAGGAGGCTTCACTTCGCGCTTGGCAAAGCACGCTGAGGCCCACCCCGAGTCGCAGATGCGAGTCCTTCTCGACGGACCCTACGGAGGAGTCGACATGCAGAAGATTGCATCCTGCCAACGTAGCGTAGTCGTTGCCGGAGGCTCTGGAGCGGGCTGGGTCCTGCCCATTGTCATCGCGTTTCTCAGGAACCTCCAGCTTCAGAGCATCGAGAACCCACGCCGCCCTTCCCTGCGCGTCATCCTCGTCACCCGTGACAAGGCGACTCATACCTGGTTCGAGAAAGCTGTGGCTGACGAGTTGGCCGCGTGCCCGATTGATGACCTGACAGCGGCCGACTATTCCATCGAACTATACTACACCGGCACAGCCGAGAACGAAGAACACCCTAAGCTCACTGGACAGTTCTTGCAAAAGCTCGAAGACCCCGAGAAGGCACCCACTATTGAAGAAGTGCCAAAGTCTGATCTGGAGTCATCCTCCAGGTCCAGTCGATCAGACATGATCACCAAGCCTCTCAACGTTCAGCATCATGATGGTCGACCTGAACTTTCGGCGGTAATTGCTCAGGAAGGTGATTCTCAGATCACGGGCAGTGCACTAGGCGTTTTCGTTTGCGGACCCGCGAGCATGCAGAATGATGCTACGAATGCGGTGGCGCGGGAACAGCTCCGGATCATGCAGGATGGAACGAGGGAGATGTACTTCCATTGCGAGCACTTTTCGTGGGCGTAAGGGTACGTTTATGATGATGAATAATTCATACGGTTACGATTTTATCAGAGTCCTGGTCTTACCACAGCCTTCTGGTTCCCCCATGCGGTATTCATCACCGTCTCTGGGAATGGCGTCAGGGAAGCATACACACTGCCCGGCGACGTATGAAGACCTGTCAACATCACACTGTGCACAGATGCACCGCGTATCCGTGAACCAGGTCATCAAGTGCGCAATCCCACAGTGCAAGTATGTACCATCTATTGTGGATCTTGCGTGGCTTGCCGCTTTTATGTTGTGCGAGACCTTTTGAGCACGTTTTGCTGCACACAGCCGGGCGCCACCGCCACAGCCAGGGGTCTTGACAATTTTCGAGACAGGAGACCTCGGTGATCTTCCAAGCTTCGTGTATGCCTCCCTTCATTGAGCTGGACGGCATAGGCGTAGTACTACCAATACCTGGTCAGTGGCCATCTCAAGTGCGAAGCCGTAGACTTTCTAGAAGGAGCTGGTAGACCAAAGTACGAGATCACACTGAGATCGAAGTCAGATCTTTGCCAGGTCGATCACTGGGTCAAGCGAAGCAGCGTGGCTGCGTCAACGATATATTCCAGAACTGGGCAAAGTCTGCCTTGGTAGGGTAGTGCAATGTATCGAAATGGACTCCACATCAGACCTCACTGTACGGCATACTACAAGTAGACTGGTCATGCAGTGAAGCTAGCCTCATTGAGTCGACGACCAGCATCACGCTGTAAGTCAGGTAATCGAAGGACACATCGATGGATCTTGCATCAATCCGCCGCATCTCGACGTAGGCTGGGAGTATGTGCTGGACACTGTGGTATCAGGTTGCACACACTCCCGCTAATGACTACGACATCTATCTGGGTCTCGAATCTTCATGTTGCCCCTCAACTTAGACGGGCTCGAGGGACCTGTCCGTCCGGCTGGCGAATGGTACCATCCACTGTGCTCCGGAGGAGTAGTCACGCTTCTCTCCTCCACCGACGAGGACCTCAAATCTCCCTATTGTGTTACAGTGCAAGACGTGCTTGATGATGATGAAGGGAGGTCGTGGACGAGATGTCTGTCATTGCTTAGGGATGTTCCGCCTTGGCACGTGGCCAATGCGGCGCGTTCTCGATTGACGCTTCCTGCCCCTCTCTTCTCTCTTTACGACGTGGTCACATCGTATCGCCCGACTCACCTCAGGCGAAGGACGTCAACGTCAACATGAGATGGTCTGACTCGGTCTGCCACGATATGCTGAACGATGACGGACTCCTCCGCCTCGGTCATCGTCCGCATGGGTCGCCATCGCAGATCGCGCTACGGGCAGATGGGCAGGCTCTGCTATCTCTCCCCAGCCCTCTAAAACAAGTTGGATGACCTCGTCAAATAAAGCCTGTCGCCCGCCAGATTGGCCGCAAACAACCACAATCTTTGGAGCCTGCACCGATAGTTGCTTCAGTCGACAAGCATGATGGTCAGGATGACGCGAAACTCTCGCCGTCCAGTCTCCGCGGCCATGGTGTCCATGAACAGCTACACCGGTGCAATCTAACCCTTGAACTGCTGGTTGATGCGCGCAGAACCAAAGCGTCACCGGCCTGGTCGGTCGGAGTATTCCCGCTTTTCTACCAAGATGTACCAAAATCTGACCTGCTGTGCACATCGACGGTCAGTTCCTGAACGAATCGCACCAAAGGACACAACTCTATGGGCCAACTGGACACTAATCGACGACGTTGCAGTATCGGACGACGCGCTGTGTAGTTGTCAGCTGTAGGCACCGAATCAAGCCGCCGGCTGGCAGATAAGGTCAGCTAGCACGACTGCATGAGGGTAGACAAGCGGACGAACAAGTACCGAAGCCTCTCACACGTTGCTCCCAAATCGCTGGCTGAACGAACGACTGCAGCGCGTACTGTCAGCTGCGAACGAGGCTACATGAGCATCCACAACCGATACACCCAAGGGTTACCACATCTCGGAAGCCGCTTCTCGGCGCTATGCAAGGTGAGGTCAGGTACGCCGCGTTGACTTGTGTAGTCACTATTGAGCGGGCCATTGTGGAAGTAGCGCGAAGGTATCCACAATGAGGAGCGCACCACATAGTAGCGGAGAGCTGCAGCTCGCGAGCGGCTGAACTTTGATGAACTCAGCATGTGAATACGTGCAATGTGCCGCTGGGATGAGTGCTACTGTCGACGAGGGCTTCTCTCAGACAGGACGCCACCATCACGCATGCATGATTAGCCCGCCGCGGCTCTGCGCACATGGCTTGAGTAATGTGATGCATATGCACTACTGGGGAACAGCACAGCCGCCTGCAAGCGCGTAGCAGATCGCATTGAGAAAGGCAATGTTGCAGTGCCGACCTATGGTTGATTCAATGTTGTCGGAGCGCCGCCCGTCCTTGTGCGGCCCTGATGGCGAATTTGGACAATTCGGGAGCAGCAGCAAAGGCCGTGCTTGAGGGTCCTGTACCTGAAGATCTTTGTCGCCAGATCTATTGGACTCAACACAAAAATTCTCGAGACGATTCCTTCGGTTGCGTCATTAACATGGTTGTCGGTTATCAGTCGCGGGGAGGATTGCATGACGCTCGAACAGGAATAGCTTCCAACACGTCGGAGTGGGACGGCAGTTCAGGCGAATCGCAGTGGCCAAGCACTGTCGAAACGACCTCACTTGATTGGAGCTTTGCCTCTGTTCGGGCTGCTCATGCACCATATTTGGTCCGAGTCTTATCCTGTGATCGCGCCGGCCTGTCAAGCGTGTTCACCTGCCTCCAACGCGACGACGGTGTTGGACAGCGGCCCTCAGCGATTATGTGTGAAGTTGCGTAGCGGGCCCACAACACCTGGAAACTCTCAAGGATGGTCACCTCTACCATCGAAGATGACGGGCCTACTCCCAATAGCAGGTGGCACTGTCCGTGCCCGATCGCCATATATCACACGTTGATGCCTCCACCGCACGCACCAGCCTTGCTAGACCTTGTCCACCTCCACTGTGCTATCCCACAGTCTCCATCTATTCCCCGACACCCGATCTCCCGGGCTCAGCTCTTAAGTGAGCAAGAGCAACGGCATCGCTTTTGCAAGCCGACCTCTTCCCACTTCGACATTCGATAATTGAGTTCATATCAACATTGGCATTTACTGCACCACCCAGCATCGTCGCTTCTCCAAGATGTCTAGCGGTGGCTCAATCGTACTGCCTGCCAGGCCAAAGAAGCAGCTTCGGCGACTGAGTTCTCAAGATGCAACACTCAACTCGCTCAATCTGCGATCGCCCACTGTGGTCGTGCCTCCGAAGCACTTGATGGCACCGAGCAATGCCCACGAAACCGCAGCAGCATTCGAAATCGCGAGACACGAGCTGGAAGATGCAGCATCCGGACCAGTGTCGCCACTGGACACCCCTCCAGAGACCACTGTCACCGACAAGTTTGCGTTTGCTTTTGATATCGACGGTGTCCTTATACGTGGTGGCAGGCCCATTCCAGAAGCTATCGAGGCAATGCAAGTACTGAATGGGAAGAACGAATTTGGCATCAAGATTCCCTACATCTTCGTAACCAACGGCGGCGGTAAGACTGAACAAGAGCGCTGCATCCAGCTCAGTAAACAACTTGAGCTGGAAGTATCCCCAGGTCAATTCATTTGTGGCCACACACCAATGAGGGAGATGGCGGAGAAGTTTGAGACTGTCCTGGTCGTAGGAGGCGAGGGTGAGAAGTGCAGAGAGGTGGCACAAGGCTATGGGTTCAAGGACGTCGTGACACCTGGAGACATCATCAAAGACAACCCCGACACCACTCCCTTCCGCAAACTCACGGATGAAGAGCTCAAAAACTCAAAAGCACGCAACTTCGCCGAGACCAAGATTGAGGCCATCTTCGTGTTCGCTGACAGCAGAGATTGGGCCGGCGACCAGCAGATCATCCTCGATCTGCTCATGTCCAAGGAGGGCTATCTCGGCACCCGTTCAGAAACATTCGACGAAGGTCCACCGATCTTCTTCTCTCACAACGACGTGGTTTGGTCTGCATCACACGATCTGACACGTCTCGGCATGGGAGCTCTGCGTCTGTCCCTGGAGGCCATGTTCAAGGCCGTCACGGGTAAAGACCTCAACACCACCGCATTCGGCAAGCCACAAATCGGCACCTTTCAGTTCGCCACCCGCCTCCTGCAACAGTGGCGAAGGGACACACACGGCATCGACGCGCCACCGGAGACAGTCTACTTCGTTGGCGACACCCCAGAATCCGATATCCGCGGCACGAACGAGTTCAACAAGACCTCCGAGAACATGTGGTACTCGATCCTGGTGGAGACCGGTGTGTACCAGCCTGGCACGAAGCCGAAGTACGAGCCAAAGGCGAAGGTACAAAACGTGCTTGATGCCGTCAATCACGGTATCCAGCGTGAGCAACAACGCGCAAACAAAGTCGCCATGAAGCAAGCATTGAACATCACACAGGACAAGTTGAACGGGTCAGCTATCGAGATGGACTCGAGATTCAACACACCTGCAGTCACGAAGACGGAGGATCCGTTGAATGCTACGGTCTCTAAGTAGCGTGATTGCTGGAAACGACGGCTGGTTCAATTCTGCATGGGAGAAAGGCGCAATGCATACAACGGCGCTGGCAGGCGTAAAATTTTGTTTTGTCACCGGTTACGGTTTTTTTGATACCAAAAATCAGCATGATGATACCCGTCCTGACTCAAATTTAAGGCGATGAAAGCTCGAGGCTCGAAGCTCCCTTCATCAACAAGTACGATACATGCACGGCTTGTTGTTGAAAGATTCCCCATAAAGTATAGATTAGAAAAGAATCAACGAGTGATGGCCACAATTATCACCCCTCATCCCAGTCCTTCCAGCATGGAATTCCCCGAGGACTCATCGATAACACCCTACTCCACCCGACGATATATCGACCCACGCCGAGGCCAGATTTTAACCCGATCTGCTACCCTGTACCCTGTTCATCCCTCATACCCACAGCTCCGTGGTCCACAAATCGTGAGACACTCCGAGTGTTGTTATCTAATTCTGGAGCATATAGGGTGTGTCGTACAGAACTACCTGCGCATAGCTATATTCGAGGGTTCGTAAATAGCTGGCATCGTGACCAGAACAGCCACTATCAATGCTCAATTCAGGATCTGGAATAGCTAGAACCCCAATCTACAGCAGCCAACAACACCATTCTTCCAGTAACTCCTTCACTCCCCGCCATCCACCCCACCACCAGCTCCCACAGCGTGACGATGCCCACTCCACCAACTCCACCACTTCTATCCCTACTCCAACACAAAAACCACGAAGAACCTTCATATCTTCTCCATTCCTCCCCACCTCGCTACAGCCACAGCTAGCTACTGCACGCAACCATCACCTTACAGAGAACTACTGCACAAATGGTTCGCATACAATCAGCACAACCACTTCGGCAAAGTGTCCCCTCTTGTATGTAACCGCATCGAACATGCAGCATGTGACATTTTTCCCATGTGGAGGACCTTCGGGATTCCCTGCTGACGCTGATTGCCTTGCTAGGAACAACGCACCGAATGCAAATACCCCGACTTTGACCTCCATACCCAGTCGCTTGTTCGCGACCCACTAGTTTTCGAATCGACGATCTTGAATTGAACTACTTCCATCAGATTCATCTCTTGGACCAAACTTGATGAGTTGCATCGGTGGCCTCGGGTGTGATATTGATGAATCTCCACCAAAATGTATGATGATAACATTACTTTCGCTGCCGATATCAAAGTCTCACATAGGTATCTCTAAGACTGATTACAGTCATGCTGTCAATGTCCGTTCGCCAAGACACACGCATGTTAGTGGGTATTCGTGCAATTATTGTGATGCTCCGCCCATGGAATACATCCCTCTATCCCCAAGATCACAGAGTCGCGGCCTGCGCTGTACTGCCAAGCCAAGCCAGACCTCCGCCCCAATTTCCTTTGTACACATGTGATCACATCCTCCATCTAGCAGCATTGTTCGCTTCTCTCGCAGCCATCTGTGCCAAACTTCCAGCTGTGTTGGAGGAGCTCGCACTGGTCTGTCGCTGTAAGAACGTTGGTCCCGAGTTGTTTCCTGTCGAGACCTGTCCATTGTTTGTCCGCTTGGCTCCGGCGACCGGCGCGATGTTCGCGGCAGGCACTCCGCTCTCACGACGATTCAAAGGCACGCGTTTTGAAGGTGATCCGTGCGTGGTGGATCCAGCGAGCACTGGGCCGTCATTTCGTACCGCGGTCTGCGGCGTCTCCGGTAGTGGTCGTGACCTCTCTTTCGCAGGAGTCTGCTGCGCTTGCGCCTGTTGTTGTGCAAAAGCATTTCCGCTAATCGTGGGGGCAGCCGTGGCGGCTTGTGTCCGCTTAACCGGGCTTGGAATGCCTCCGTTCGTGGCAGGTGCAGCAGCCGTGGCCCTCAATCTTGCAGCACGGCGCGCTTCGTCCGGAATCCCACCGCTACGCTGGTGGAAAGGCTGATTTGTGATGAAGGGGTGGTTAACAGCGTCGTGAGGCTTCAGTCTGCGGTCCGGGTCCCAGCGCAAACAGCGTGCAACGAAGTCCAGGAATGCTTCGTCTTCGGACTTGAGAGCCTGAGACAAAGTTTTCGAGCTCGGCCTCCGCCTTCTGCCCTTGCTGCTGACTGTCACTCTCGGCTTACCAACTGAGTCGAAGAAAAGCTTCTTCCGCGTGCATCTCTCCACAAGGTGACGATCAGGCGGGCCAAAGATTTCCATGATGCAGGCGAGTTGTTCTTGTTCATTTTCTCCAGGAAACAGTGGATACCCAGTCCAGAGTTCGGCAAGAATACAGCCGAGGGACCACATGTCAATGCCCAGGCCATAGCTGCTGCCAAGGATAACTTCCGGACTACGGTAGAAACGGGACTGGATGTACGTATACACCTTTTCAGACTCCTTGCAACTGCTGCCAAAGTCAATAACACGAACGTCTGCTTTGCGAGCCTCGCAAAGAAGAATGTTCTCCGGTTTCAAATCACAGTGGATGATCTGTTTGTTCTGCAAGAGGACCAGACACGACAAGAGTTGTCTTGCAAAGCGGCGGATCAGTGGCAGCGTAAACCCGACGAAGTTGTGAGCGCGAATGAGCTCATACAGATTGATGCTCAGGCAAGGCGTGACAATGCACAAGTGCGAGCGGAAGTAGAACGATGAGGTGATCGAGAGCGTGGCGTGGGTCTGATCGGGGTCCTGCAGAATGATTAGCGTTCGTTAGGCACCATACGTTCTCAGAACACTCACCCATTCCCTGAGCCGACCCAAGATGCCAACCTCGACCAGCGCCTGCTGATGGAATCGTTTCTTGTTCCGGATGATTTTGACAGCTACAATGCCGCCGTCTTTGTGATCTACACAACGCACGACTTGACCAAAACTGCCTTTGCCGAGCATGTCCACAACTTCATAGCGATATGCCAGATGGTCGCCAAGCACAATATTATAGTCGCCGCGTTCGTCGTCGTACCCGTAGTTGCCGGCCTTGGGGTCTTTGTCACCAGGCTGCGGTGATGGAGTCAGGCTTCCGATAATCTTGCGCGCATTTTTAGTGCCAGTGAAATAGACTCCTTGGTTCTCATAGTCCATAATCTCGCCACGCTCGAAAATGTTCAATGCCGCTGTTCGATCATGCAACACATTCTCTGGGCTTTTAGGGGATCGCGCAACAGCCCGCTTTTTGAGCTCCTCGCTGTCCTTGGCAGCGGTATCAACATCACGTCTTTTCTGAGAGAGTCGTTTCATCTCATCATCAGCTGTCAGGTCGTCCTTATCCTTGATGATGGCCGAAATAGTCGCAGACGCCGCTGCTTGGCGTGACTTGACTAGGTTCGGTGGTGCTTTTGTCGGCGGCCTCGTAGGATTGAGCGTGCTCCAACTAGTTGCACGATTCGATCCGTTGACAGGTTGCGGCTGCTCAGAGTGCATGCTTCTGGTCTTGATGGCAGGCATGGTGAGGTTCTGGTCCGCATCGACGTTGATAGTTGACAGAGTGTTGACCGAGGCTGCTGTTGACTTTCTTCGCATCGAGTCGAAGCTTGGTCTAGTGCTCGGAGGAGGTATGCTGGGAATTTCGCCTGTCCACGTGGCACTTGCAGGGAGCTTTGGCGGTAGCATCTGATTTGCAAGCTTTTGGAGGGCGTTTTTGTCGTTGTCCGCTGTTAAAGACCCTTCACCTCGCGGGCTAGACTTGTTGTCGGTCTGAATGTTAGACTTACTGCTGCTCCGGCGCCAGCCAAGCGAAAGCTTCCTCCGCAATCCACCACCGCTGCTCTCCTTTTTGCCCTCGGATTGGCCGGGTGACTCCACTGGACTATGAACAGACGAAGTTTCCGCAGTTTTATACGAAGCAATGGTATTGTTCGTTCCGCTCCTACTGGGTCTTGGTCCTTGCGGCTTAATGCTTTGTTGTTGAAATTCCTCGAAATTGCTCATCGAGTTTTCACCAGTGTATTCGCCGCTTGGCCGGCTCCGTTGTCGTGCGAATTCGCCCGATGCCTTTGGCAGCGATCCAGACGAGAATGGAGTGATTGCACTTCGCTGCTTGGTGCTTGGGATGGGCACACCCATAAACTCGGCATCCGAATCGTCAAAGAACTTGGTCGTGTCGTCGTCCGATTGCATCAAATCTCGAAGGGCGTAGTGCGATGACACGCTACGCATGTTCTTCTGCTTTCCAAAATCCTCGTACTGGCGGCCTGAGAACGTGGCCTTGCTCGCCGTCATAGGAGTTGAGGGTGTCTTTGCGATACGCTTGGGTTCTGGAGTCTGCGCAACCGACGCGTCTTCGCGCGCCTCCAAGTCCTGGCTAGGTCGTGGGTAGTAATTGCTCCTGTTGGCATCGCGGTGGTTAATAGGCATCAGGTTCAGTGGTGGTAGTCGCAACGGCTGGAGATTATTATTCTGCGGTCGCTGTGGCTTCGCTGCAGTCAGTGTGATGCTGCGTTCGATGTTGTCGATTGTGTTCATGCGGTCGTGCGGCCTCGGGCGCTCAAATGATGTCCGAGTCTTTGCTTCCAAAAGCCTGTCACCACTCAGCTTCGCCCGTCTATGGTTTGACGCGGGTTCTCCTTCTGCATCTATTGGTACAACATCACAGCCACCCTGCGATGATTTTGTAATGCCAGAGAAGAAGGGCGGGTGATCCGCGTCTCTTGGGCTCTCGTAGGCCTTTGGTATAGCGGGAACTGGTGGCACAGCCTCTCCCTCCTCGCTGTATTGAGCTGTGCTGGAGTGGACGCTTCTTGACTTTGGTGTTGGTAGCCGAGACGTTGATCCGGAATTTACGAGCGAAGAAAAGCTCGATTTTGCGCTCAATTGAATACCGCCGTACTGCTGGCTGATCCTGTTTTCAGGAGAGGCGCGGGCGGAGCTAGGTGTCGCATTGCTGAACCCTTGCGGTTGTGGTATTAAGCTCGGGCTGGGCTGAGCAAGGCGTGGTACCTCAGTCTTGGCTGGCTGCTCTTCCTGTGCTTGTACCGGTAGTTTAGGTATACTACTCGTCGACGGATTGCTAGGTAATGGCGGCGCCTGCATCATTGATATCCTCTTCAGGCGCCGAGCATCGGTCGGGCTGATTGTTCGTGCACCAAGTCCAGAAGCTCGTCCGGACATGGTAGATTGACGCTTGTTCCCTGACGAAGACGGAGTGTGCGCTCTGTTCTGCCCGCTTCGCGTTGCCGTCTTGCCATTGGGGGTGTTTGGTTCTTGTGGCTCACGTGCTGGTGGTCCCAAGCTCTTTACTTTGTTCGCACGAGATTGCGTCGTTGCTGAAAAGGTTGCCACGCGCGGCAGTTCCGCACCACCAGAAGCTGGAGGTTGCATTGTCGTGCGTCGTTGAGCCTTGGTCAAGCTGCCGCTCCGAGCGAGGGCGGATTTGAGAGCTGGGTCGGTGCCGCTAGTCGGTAATGGTTGGCTCGCCTTTCTCCCTTCCATCATCGACGTAAGTACACCTGGACCAAGCGACTTTCGAGGTTGACGCGAGCCTGCTCCAAGCGGAGGCGGAGCAGGCTCAGCAGGAGGTGGACCTTGTGGAGCAGCGCTCTGACGGCGCGTACGCAATGAGAGGTTGCTTGCTTGTGGAGTTCCATCGCTAAGGTTGTTTGGAAGGTTCGGCGTGTTGCTCGGCTTGCCTCCCGTCACTGCACTCAATCGCCGCCTCAGACTGGCGCTCCTGCTCATAGCCTGCTCTGCTCTTGGCTCCAGCTTAGGTACAGGTGGCCTGCTAGCATTCAAGCTGGCATCGCGTAACATGTTACCAGATTTCAGCTTCGTCGAAGTCCTCCCACCAACCTCAGGAAAGTTGCTCAGTAGCGGACCGTCTCCATCATAATTAGCAATGGAGTTCTGTAGGTCGTCGAAATTGACGGACGGAATGAAGTCCAGATCGCTGCCCGCTTGATAGGCAGGTGTCGTCGGGAGATCGGTAACGTCGGTGGAGGAGCGGTTGACGAAGCTGAAGCGTCGTACGTCCGCGTTTTTGCTGAAGTTCGGCTCGGTCGTGCTGTGGGTGAGGAAAGTACGAGACGTGTTCGTAGCTTCAGACATGGAAGGCGTGGTCGAATAGAAACTCCCACTGGCCACGCTGTGCGCTCTGTCAGTCTTGCGCTTCTTCAGCCACCTCAACATCTCCTGGCTGGAAGATATCGTACCGCTTGTGAGGACTTGGAAACTCCCTGGGTCCACTGGGCACCCTCACATTCTCCCGCAATGCCGTACTCCGTCGCCGACTGTGACTGAAACTAGGGCGTTGCTCTGTCGACGGTCTCGACGCAGAAGCGGGTATAGATGGCTTGCGAAAGGTGTTGTCGTTCGGGTTGGTGGCCGCAGCGTTGGTGCGCTGAAACTTGCGGCGGATGAAGGACTCGGCTGCTGCATAGTCAGTGGGCCGGTCTCTCTTGTGCCCTGCAATGTGTTGGGTACGCATACATTCTGTGCCCGAATCCTCAGCCACGCTGCTGTTACGATCCAAGTAAGCCGGAGCACGTTGCCGGGCTGGCTGGATGCGGGATGCGATGTCCATGGTGGCGTGTGTATGCGGTTGACTGTCGTGAACGTCGTCTCAGTGTGCTGCTCGATCGGGGGTGCAGATGCTTTGCACCGCACGCGACGTGTGTTGTAATGTTTGCGAGCCGCCAGACGCCCACCCCGGTGTATGCTGATATGCTCCACTCAATCAATCAATGTTCCACTGCTGGCCTGCCAGACGTATGTGCATTGCTTTCATGGCCCGCATTCAATGCATCGTGTCGGTGGGTGAGTGAGCGCGGACCACGATGTTGCAGTCGAAGTCGTGAAGAGATCGTCGTCGGGGGGTGGTTCAAGGTTGCTACAGTAGCTAGCCAGCATAGAACGGCAGAACCTCAGACCAGGTTGTTGTGCAGGGTCGAGGGCGCAGGTGTCGTTGCGGGTATAGGAGTGCTCCTCCTATCGCACAGTAAGTATTCACCTCGGCGGACGCCGCAGATGTGCCGTTCGTGGGTGAGATAGTCGGCGTGCTGAAGCGCAAAGCGAGACACAAGTGTGGAAGTGCTCGCACGGAGGCACAAGATAGACGTTGCTCCTGGGTGGCTACGCACCTACGCTGGCTGCCGGATGCAGTAGCTCTCCCGCTGCAACGCTGCCGACGTCCCTTCAGGTTCGCTCGATGCAGGTGCCCAACGAGTTCCCGTCAGACAACTCGTTCTTGTGCGGATCTTCTCCTGATGCGCGTGAGGACATTCACTTCCCGCGCGACACTCTTGCCTGGCGAGTCAAGTGTCGCTATTCGCGGTGTATCGCGGCCCAAACAAAGCCGCTCGCGGTGACCATGCTATCCCTGTTCTGTTGTTTTAAGGTTGCGGGTGCTGGCAGAGGGGAGCAACGCAAGGCGGTTGTCCCTGGCTGACACTAAATATTGGTGGGGCTCTTACACAATCATCATCATCTTCACTGCACACTGCAGGCCAACATCCTCGTTGACACATCACCACGACCCGGTAGTTGCCATGCCTCGCGATCCTCTCATCGGTCTCGTGGGTAAGCCGTCGTCCGGCAAGTCCACGACTTTGAACAGCCTGACAGACACCACCGCAAAGTATGCGCCAGCCGAGCCACGAGCTGCACGAAAACACTATCTTATACTAAGGTAAGAGTAGGTAACTTCCCGTTTACCACCATCGATCCAAACAGAGCCATCGGATATCTACACATAGAATGCGCCTGCTCGAGAACCTCGTTGCCGGGCAATCAGCCACCCTCGCCGGACGAACCACCACCTTTGCAGAGCAGATGCAAACCGAATTATGGCGTGTGTCAGAAGGGTACACGAAGTGTGCCGATTGAGCTGTTGGACGTGGCAGGGCTGGTTCCAGGAGCTCATCAAGGCAAGGGCCTGGGAAACAAGTTCTTGGACGACCTACGACACGCAGATGCGCTCATCCATGTGGTGGATGTCAGTGGGACCATAGATGCCGAGGGCAAGGCGACGAGAGGGTACGATCCGCATCAAGATATCGCATGGCTGCGGTCAGAGATCGTAAATTGGATACTGGGCAATCTGATGCAGAAATGGGGAGGCATCAAGCGGCGGCATACTGCGGTGAAGGCTACACCAGTGGAAACACTGTCAGGTCAATTCTCGGGATACGGCGCCAACCCTACCGTCGTCGCACGAACACTCGACAAGACTGGGCTGAAGATACCGCTCCAAGACTGGGACAACGACACCATCAAATTTGTGGTCGAGACTTTTGTCGATGAGAAATTCCCAACAGTGCTCGCCCTGAACAAAATCGACCACGCAGATGCCGACAAGAACGTCTCAAAGATCGCGAAAGCAGAAAAGCCGGAGCGGATAGTGCTCTGCAGTGCCATATCGGAAGTCTTCTTACGGCGACTCGTGAAGCAAGGCTTCGTGAAGTACATTCCAGGCTCAGAGTTCCTCGACACACGAGAAGATCTCATCGAACAGGGCGAGGAAGACGGTGGTGGTCTGAAAGAAATGGACGAGAAACTCAAGACACGGATCGAGAACCTTAAAGACATGGTGCTATACCGATTCGGAAGCACGGGTGTCAACCAGGTTCTCACTCGTGCTTCAGAGCTGCTTGGACTTACTCCAGTCTGGCTGGTGCGCAATATCGGGACGTTTGGCAGTGGTGAAGCAGGAAACGCTGCAGGTGACCGAGCGGCAGTCTTTCGTGACTGTGTCCTGGTGAAGAAGGGGAGCACTGTCGGAGACGTCTATCGAAAGGTAATGGGCGATGCGCCACTAGCGTACAGTGAGACAGTCGGAGGTGTAAGGGTGGCTGAGGATGACTTGGTATCAACAGGAAAGAACGACGTAAGTGACGATCCTCCAAAGAAGTGGGAAACGCGACTAACAAGAGTAGATCTTGTCGTTCAAGGTTGGCCGTGCATAGCGCGTCGAGTTTGTACGCCAGACCCTACGAGAAGCAGCTGGGCGATACCGCTTGCGAAAGCCACGCCCAAGCCATATGGCTTTTGGTGTCCGTGATGCTTAGATAGAGAGCACACCAGCGAGGCTGTGACAGCAGCACGGACTTTCCCACGGTTGCTCGCAGTCCGTGCTACGACGACCGGGGACTTGTTCTGCAGGGCCGTCTCACCTCCGCGTCGAACACATGAGGAGACTGTTTCGAGACAGTCATCGCTTGGATATCCGTCTTCACAAAGACGAAATCCACGATTCTACGACATGATCTACCTCCAACGCCCCGAGGCTTCTCGACTGCACAAGTACATTTCCGTTCTTCATTCTCCTTCTCATCTCCATGCAAACATTTTCACAGCATTACTTATCAGGGAAGCCGGCCTTCCCAACTCTCGCTGAAGACCAAACTTATCTCGTTGTAACAGTAATGTGCCAATACGACATCGACATTAACGGCTGGATCAAACAAACCCGTTTGACGATGGAGCCAAGTGCAGAACCCTCAGGACCGAGGACCCCAGGCACCGACTGGCGCATCCCCGTCCATCGACAACACTACGCGACCACAACCTTCCCAGTTCATCTAAACACGGTTCCTCGCGAGCCGCTCCCTATCCCTCGACCATCACACCCATCACGCCTCAACGTTCCCCTTTGCCCATTGCACTGGCGCCGTGGCCGTCATTTGCATCTCGTACCAACAGCTCCTGCACCGTCATACCCGGCTCCTGCACCGGCATACCCCCTCGATCGCCTCTCCACACCAGCCCACTTCCTTCAAACAATCGACACCGTAATGTCCGCCTCGCCTCCATCAACATCACATCCTTCCCTGGCTCCCCGCGCCAACGCCTGGCCACCAGCTGATCTGACACCCGCAGCGGAGACGTTTGCATACAACATTCCTTCGGCCCTGAATCAAAGGGAAGGAGGGAGCCTAGCTTCATCGCGGCCCCACACAGGAAGTTACGTCTCAGGCATGAGCATCGCGCCCTTAACTCCTTTGCCGACGCCGGGTTCGAGTCGGAGAAATGCCCTGCCTGTGCCTGTGAGGGATGGGGCAGATACGTCGCCGCCGCGACGCGATAGTGCTCATGACGGCTCTCGGGACGGGGATGGTTCTGGTTCTGATTCTGAGACCGAGGTAGAGTGGGACGAGGCCGACAGACACGGCATTGCAGATTACGATGTTGGGATCATTGCCAGAGCAAGAGATTCACAGTCTGAGTCCTCTAAGATATCTCCACGGACAGTCCCTCGTCTTGTTGGTGAGAGGAGCAGTAGATTTCTCGAGCATATGGAGATGAGTGCGCCGGCGGGGTTCTTCAATTGAGGTATGAAGCAGTTGAATGTCGAGCATAATGGGTGTGGACGGTGGTGAGTTGCACATACCATAGACTTAGCATTGTGAATAAGGGAGGCATTCTGCTCATATCATATAGAGGTTCCTTTTGTCTAAAACATATTGCACCGTAATATAATTTAGGCGCGACGCCGGCACGAGATCACATGTCGACGTTCCTGCTCCCCGCGCTACAGATGGTCCCTGACAATCCAACGCCAGCTGTTCCCTGAAGATCCAATGGGTCGACGACAACGCTCGGAAACCTCTTGGTCTTTGATCGCAAAGTACGCAACCAACGCAGTTACATACCACGATACACCAGCAATCAACGTTGATCGTCTCGACACGGGCTCGACCTCGAATATGGATCCCTTCGGCGCAGAAGGCGAGCTCGTCAACATCCACACAGCGTTCATCCAAGGCCAATACACCTCTGTCCTCAATGACTTCAACGTCTCGTCTTTCTCCGACTCCAACAAACTACCCATCCAAATCCTGCGACACCGCGCTCAATGCGCTCTCGGTCAGCACAAGGAAGTCATCTCCGCCATAAGCGACGGCGACGCCAAATCCACACCCGATCTCGCAGCCGCGAAACTCTACGCCCAATACCTCCTCTCGCCCAGCGACGACCTCGTCTCAAACGCAGAGACATTAGCAGATCAATCAAGCGATAACCTTCACGTCCAGCTTCTAATCGGCACGATCCTCGCACGAAGCGGCAGACCCGACGCCGCCCTCCAACTTCTCTCAAACCACCAAGGCTCCCTCGACGCCGTCGCGCTCACAATCCAAATCCACCTCTCCCTCCACCGAACCGACCTCGCCCTAAAAGAAGCCCGCAGCGCCCGCTCCTTCGCCCAAGACGCCCTCCTCGTCAACCTCGCCGAATCCTGGATCGGCCTCCGTCAAGGCGGGGAAAACTACCAAAAAGCCTTCTACGTTTTCGAAGAGTTAGCCCAAGGGCCCAGCAGCGCAAGTGCGACCTCTCTGATCGCGCAGGCGGTTAGTGAACTGCACATGGGACGGGTAGAGGAGGCGGAGACGGCGTTGGGACAGGCGGGGGCCCTGGAGCCGGAGAATGCGGAGGGGATCGCGAATGATCTTGTGCTGAAGACGATTCTGGGGAAAGAGACGAGGGATCTGCAGGCGAAGCTGCAGGGGGTGGAGAAGGAGCATGAGTTACTGAAAGCATTGGCGGCGAAGAGGGAAGCGTTTCAGGCGGCGATGGGGAAGTATAATCCGAAATTTGAGCCTTGAGATGGTGGGAGCATGAGCCGGGAAGGGGTTATGGGTTGGAGCACGGCGTTGAGGTGTTGGAGAGGACAAGGAAAGTTACAGGAAGGATAAGACGTAGACGGAATGCATGGATAGATGACACCAGAAGCTACGCTGTGCTACACAACGCAAAGTATTTCCCCAAGGGCACCCCCGCTGTGTGCTTCACTGCTGCTTGATCTGGCTGTGCTGGCATCCTGTCTTACTCCAAACATGACATTGCATCGTGGACCAGTAACTGTTTATGATACATCTCTCCGTCTCCCAAAAGCACCCCTTAGTGAGCATGGCCTAAAGCTGACCTTCACCTCAATGGTGCAGCACAGTCGGATCACGTATATCAAACACCATGCTTAACATCCAGCTCAAGGGGCAATCATATCTCCTGGCACGGGCCGGATTAGCTTGCTCCACTTGGCGTTCATTCACTTGTGCTTTTCGACCGGGGCCATGGAGCAGCTTCGTACCACGAACAAGGGCAGACTTGCGAACATACGAGACGCTGGTCCCGGCAATGTCCACGACAATAGAATCTGGAGAAGATCTTGAATGCATTAGATATCTGGAGCTATTTTGCCCGGGTTCATGGGCATTGCACCCGCTTCAAATTCCCTGGTCACATGTCATCGTAGTCTCTTGATTACGTATGTTTGCATAATCAGTCGCCTGTGTACTCCATCGAGGAGCTGACACAGTCATCGTCCTCCTTCTTGGGTCAACACGTCCATCACAGACGGTCCTGCCAAACATGTGTTCGTTGCTCACACATCAGTGGCCAGGAGCGCTCAGATCCCCAACATACTGATAGATTTTCTCAATCCACGAGCCGACATTGAAGCTGGAGGCACAGTCTGCTCGAACTCATGTAGCAGCATGATGATGCTGCATCATACTGCAAGCCATGCTCGACACTGAGGCACAGAAACTGCCTTGCATCTATTTAATCCTCTGCAGACATGTTCTCGAACCACACCAAGTCATTGCCAGGGCCCTGAACTTGACGTAGCGTAAGGTAGTGTCGTTCAAGTCAGATTGCTGCGCTAGGCATCACGATGATAGTATCTCAAGTTTTGTCGTGTCGCGGAGGATCTTGAACACCGTGCCATAGTTATCGCCCTCGCCGATTGCAAAGATGTAACAAAGTCTACATGCCACAATAGTGGCAGCACAACTGATTAAGATGTCGGTAAGTGTGCTTGACCGTCGTTTGAGAGTCGACAGATGTAGGCGGCGTAAGGTACTGAAGTTGGGTGTTGCGAAGACTTGCTCACACAGATAGTAGAGCTCGCGGCTGTCTTCTACTTCGGATGTTCGCGCTTGTACTCAGAGACTAAAATGCTAAAGCCTGTTGGCGGACTGCACGACAGCGGTAGCAATGCGCCAGTGGTCTGCGGTTCATACCGCTTGAAGATCAGTGTACGTACTAGGGTCGGCGATGTTGCCGAATTGAAGCAAGCCACTTGTAATACCGCGAAGAGGACCACCGTCCTCGAATTGATCGGCTTTCAAGGCGTATTGATCGGTGAATAAAGAGATCATTGATCGTGCATCCTGCCTGCAATGCTGCACTTGCGATTTCCTTGATGAGCTGTGGACGGCATTGTGGAAATGTGTAGTAGACGCTATCCTCGGGCTGAGTGTCGACCACGATCGCGCAATTCGGGAGCTGTGCCACAATCCCTACGATTCCAGTGACCGCATCCCAGCTCTTCGGGCGGATGCCCTCGACTCCGCAGGCGTGCTGATCGTACTGATCCACCGCCGAGTAGGCTACTGCGCATCTAATCTCGCCGCTAGGCGGCGTGTGCATGGTAGCAGCCAAATGAATGTTGTAGGAGCTCTCGTGAGCGTTGAGCGATAAAGATACGACGCGCCTCGAGCGGCCAGGTACGGTACCGATATGATACGCTCGACTCGACGCAGGCGGTCGGGATCTAGCATGAAGCGCCCGAGCCGCGAAATGTATTTCATTTCCCACATGTCGAGGGTGGCTGCCTCTAAAGTCTTGCATGCGAGTCGCATGTTGGTGAGAGTCTCCGGAGTACTGAAGGTCGCGACTCGCTGCAGTATTTCCATAGGTAGTTCGAGGATGTAGGCGCGTGATACGTGTGTGGCTGATGCGTTGGGGACCATGATGATGATGACGATGGTAAGCTGAAAGAGATTTGGTTGTTCCCTGTGTTTGTGTGTTCTGAGAGTCGCCGAGTGATGTCAATCGCGTCTGGAAGAGAGTACCAAGACTGCCACGACCAAGACGCAAGAGCTCGGAAGTTGCCAAAGTCGCCGCGCAACGTGCTTTCTCTTAGTTCACGCTTTCGCCTTCACTCAATACTCACTGCCGCGAGCTTGTTCGCAATCAGCTCGTCGCCTTGATGCTCAATCACTCGGGCCGTCAACTCACGAGATCTCGGACCTGCCCAGCCAAGACGGCATCATCGACGCTAGGATCAGCGCGGCAACAGCCACTCCTGATACTGAGAACAGTACGCTGGCTTCAAAAGATAATCTCCTTCGACCTCAGAATCTCAGCTTCGGGCCTACAAACACCAACAAGAAACATGCCAACCACAATGCTCCAATCATCCCATAAAGCTTCAACCTCCCAATCCACCCCTGCCCCTCGCTCATCCGTCTCAAGACTCCCATCTTACTCTGCGCCGCCTCCATACTCTGCTGTCCTTTGTCCAGCGCCCCCTCCGCTCTTTTAGTAACCTCTTTGTCCGCCTCCAAGCTGGCTCCGAACTGTAACGAGCTCTCCTTCAACGCCTGCGCTAAACCCAGAAGTCCGTTGGTGAGCGTCTCTTGCTCGGTGCGGTTGTGCGTCATGAGCGACTCGGTCTGTTGCATTGAGGAAGCTTCGGTTTGGTCTTTGGTTTTGCCGGCGAAGAGTTGTTCGCGTGCGGTGGTGGATGCTGCGGAACGGTTGTCGGTGGGCTGGAGGTCGGGTTTGCGGGAGCGGAGTTCGTGATGTTGCGTTTCGGAGAGGCGGGGGTCTTGGGGCGTGCCAGACTCAAGGCCTGCTTCGGTGTCCTTTCGTTTTGGATCGTAGGCGTTCAGGATATTCTCGTCTTGCTCGTCGTCTTCGTCTTCGTCTTCGTCTTCGTCGTCGGATTCTGTGGCTGCGTCGGTGATTTCTCGTAATCGTGTGTTAAGCCTCTTTATCAAGTCGCGTTCCGCTTGGAGATCGGCTTGCATCTGTTGTCGTTGTGTCTGACTCCGGACTGTGGCGGACTGCTTTTCCAGCGTCAAAAGCATAGCACGTGCATGTTCAATGTTGGCACCGACGCGACTTCGTTCGTATTGTGAATGTTGGAGGTGTGGATTACCATTCGCTGTGAGTAGAGTGTGTTCGAGACGTGCGAGGAGTCGGTTCAGTTGGACAGGCGATACTGAAGCCATGTCGATGTCTATCGTGACGTGCCTGTGTGAATTGTGTCGTGTTGTAAGCACTATCACATGCAATCTGGCAAGAGATGTTCGAGATGTGACGTCGCTAGTCCAACGCCGTAGGACCGGGGTCGGAACGCAGTCCGGGGTGCGCTCCACCCTCCCAGCACGGAAGGAACCATTGCACTGGCGAAGTCAACAGCATTGATTAACAGACGCAACAGGCGACAATCAACGCTATGCTTCTCAAAGCCAGTGTCGCCCTTTGCTCCACTACATGGTCTTTCTACTGTGTTCTGTCATCCACATCGTCAAGCCCGCTTGATTACAACGCATTCAACACAGCCTGCACACCCACACTATTACTGTCCTCCCTCCTCAACACATACGGCCTCAAATCCGCCTTCTCCACGCCCTGCAATCCACCAGCACCAGTCCCAAAATTCCTCAGACGATCCCGCAGAGCCTCTGGCCCAATTACGAAGAGGTTCGCGATTTCTGTCATCACTTCCAGACTGGGGTCGAAGGATGTAGGCAGCTCCCACGATCGCAGAAGCTCAATGTATTTCGTGATGTCTTTCGATACCACGAGTGCGCCGGTGAGGGATACTTGGTAAGACTTGAAGTGCTGGAGAAGGAGTGTTCGTAGACCGATCGCGAGTTCAAGGGAGAAGGATTCTAGGACCCGGCCGGAGAGTGCGACCTTTGCGCGAGAATGGAGGCGTCCGAGGAATTTGAAGATGGCTTGACATGTCGAGGTCTGCAACTGGTCGAGCTGGAGGGTGTGATCATCTTTCGGTTTGAAGTCCGTCTTCTTCTGGTTGGCTAGCAGTTTCGCTACCCACGCAAGTGCGGCGTCAATTGTCTTTTGCAGCACAGCGTCGACCTTGCCCTCCATTCGGTCCACGAAATTGCTGGTCTGTTTCTCAAGGTCTCTCCGTATTGTAAGATTGCTGGATGCTAGAGGTAGCAGGAGCATTTGAATTGTGGTGAGCATAAGATGCAGCACGCTGACAGCGCTTCGGAGATCAGTGATGTAGCTGAGGTCTGGCTCAGTCTTGGCATTTGATTCAGCCGCCGTCGCCAAGTCGTTTGCAGCATTGAGTGCAGTCTCCAGATAGACTTCGCCCATGTACGAGATCAGTAGATTTAGTAGCTCACGGACCTCCTTGGGGGTCTCGCTGCCACCGCCTGCCAATTCGAGACCTCTGCCAACACCTTCCGCAAGCCATTTCAGCATTCGTTTCGTGAACGGTAGACTCAGTTGACCGTCTTCGTCTGTGACATCTACCTCGTTCATGCTAGCCTGGTCCTTGGCGTTATGCAGTCCGGCAATTCTCAAGAGCATGGCCTTTTGGCCAGCTTGTAAGTCGGCACTGTCCAGTCGCTCCATATATGCATCACGTGCACTGCTGATGAACTCTTTGCTGCGTGCCGAGATTGCGCCTAGATATGTATGTGTTTGTGTCTTCACGTTCCGCCTTCGCGAGTGGTACAATGTGAATTTGAACAGCAGACCTTCGAAGAGCTCCCCGAGATTTCGCTTCTCTCTTTCGATATAACTTGTACCGGTGAAGTATGGTACGAAGAGCTCGTCAAGCTGCTGATCCAGCACCGAGGCTGTCGTCGATGACACCGGCTCTGGGTGATCTGTGAGGCCATGCGACTTGAAGTCCTCGACGAGTGCCGCAATGTATGATCTCGACGCCTGCAACGAGCGTAGGAAGGCAAGTGTTGATATGCTGTCGGCCTTTTCGAGCACCATTTCCAGTCTCTGCTGTATAGATTGCTGGAAGACTCGCTGCACGAAGCGAGCCAGCACTTCCTCATAGTAAGGGAAAGCGCGCTTGATGATGAAGCACTCCTCCTGCACGACCACCCGAACCTCATCGACTAGCGATTGTAGACTAGGCTCAACTCCTGGTGGCTCTGTGTCGGGATCTGCTAAACGATCCAGCGTGTCATTGTCCATAGTCAACTCATCGGTCACAAGTTGTGATCGGTCGATGAAGAACTGATGCTGGTTGACGAAGAGGGATATTACCGAATTGCCATCGCCAAAATCTTGCAATGCGACGGCACATTCCCGCATACCTTCGAAGTTCTGCCTTCGATAGAATTCGTCGAACGACTTCAAAAGATCCTTTTCGAGCATTTCCAAGAACTTTTCGATGATTTCCCGTGGCTGCTTTCCACCCTTATTCCTTCGCAAGCTGCCGTGCGGAGAATCCGTTTCGTCGGTGTCGGCCCCGTTCACCCCATTGCCAAAATGTGCCCCGTTCGTCTGTGGCGAATGCTCTGTGCCGCCATCGAGTCGTTGAGATATCTTCAGCAGTTGCCGTGCGATATGAGCGCATCTGACCTTGCCTTCTCCTCCGCCCATCTTGCGCACATCATCAAGACCTGACAGGTCTCCTCGCTCGCTAACTTCCAGCCAACATTGCAGTATGAACTTGGCATCCTGTGCTCGTTGTCTCTGTCTGTCCAGCTCCTCTAGTCTCTCACCGATCCGCATCGCAGCATTACCGCCCTCGTCGCCATCTCCGTCGAGAGCGCTTTCTAGCCGGTGGAATGATCCGATCGCCCGCTCAAGCTCACGCTCTCGTCCTTTGATATTCGCATTGTGCTGGGCCTCCGCTTTGCGTACGCCATTCGTAAGCTCATTCTCGCGCTCCTGTAGATCCTCGCTTAGAGTCTTCAGCCTGCTCAGCGCATGTTCGAACGTCCGAATCAGAGGTTTGGGATCGAAGGCGTGGCTGGATTGCACGTTCGGTCCTGGAGTGGGCGCTGATCGTCGGGCAGGTCCAGAAGTCTCAGAGAGGGACTCTACGAAGTCTTTGACGATGAAGTCCTTACTACTGAAGCTTTCGAGGGTAAAGACTTGGTTGTGCAGACCTCGCACGGATTGTAGCGTGCCAGGCCGCGAGGTCGTGTGTCCTGACAAGATGGACGCAGTGTCGGGACTGCCTACGCGCGCCATTGCAGTCGCCTCACGCGCACAATGACATTATTTGACTCGGCTCGAGCGCTCCCTAGGTGGAGATCACGAAATTGCGACCCAGTCTGAATGCTGATGCGTTGCTCTGAAGCTCGAGGTGCAGGGCTGCCACGGAACCCCTCGGCTGCGGACTTGGAAGCTCGATTTGAGCTCCGTTCAGGATATGGAAGTGCAACATGATTCCGTCTATCCCGTCTCACATGCCCGACACCTTGGGATAACATCAATGACCACACGATCATCGATACACAATGGAACTCGACATCCAGTCGGTGCTTAGTAGGTGAAGACGTGATTTCAGCTTATTTAGCAGGGAACAGTACATGTATCATACGAGTGACATGAGTGGGGACGTAATGACGCCTTCCTCTTTCGATAGCCCAGGACATCGCAGTAGTCGGCCGTCACAATCGTGCACTTGATCGATGCCATCACAGTGAAGCGAGTGCCCTATTGTAAGATACGTTAACATCTCCGCTGCTCGATCTTGAACCGTCGTCTTCAGCATGGCGCGCATCCTACAGCTGTTGGCTGTCGCTATTGTGGCAGTGTCCGCATTTGATATCCGACTAGGACAGAAAAGCAGCATTCACTTGGCCCGGAAAGAGGTGAGTCCACATGCAAGACCGTACTGACACTGCCAACACACACTGACTGAGTACTTGCAGGCCGAGCGTAAGAACAGCGTCACCGCCTTCGCAAAGCGCGCCGTTGACGAAGATCTCCTGGAGAAGCTGTACCCTGCCCATAACCTGAGTGTACCTGTCGATCACTTTAAGAACGACACCAAGTACGAGCCACACAGCAATGCTACTTTCCAATTGCGTTACTGGTTCGATGCACAGTACTACAAGCCTGGAGGCCCAGTATTCGTTGTGCAATCTGGAGAGACTTCAGGCACAGACAGACTGCCGTACTTGCAGAAAGGCATCGTCTCGCAAATCACCAAAGTAACAAATGGACTTGGCGTCATCTTGGAGCATCGGTACTACGGCACATCGTTCCCAGTGTCGAACTTGACCACTGAGAACTTTCGCTTCCTGACCACAGAACAAGCCTTGGCTGATATGGCATACTTCGCGCAGCACGTCCATTTTACAGGCGTGGAAGGCAACTTGTCCAGCGATAACGTGCCTTGGATCGTCACAGAGGCCATCTACGACTATTGGCAGTACTACCAGCCAATTGTGGAGCACGCGCCGCAAGACTGCATTGCAACGCAGAGGGACCTGATCAAGGTTGTGGATGGTATCCTCATCGACAGGAACAGCACCAAGCTGTCCACACAACTCAAGGCCGCTTTCGATGTGGCCGATCTTCAGTACGACGCTGACTTCGCCAACTATCTCCGCTACGCCATCTCGTGGCAGTCACTGAACTGGGATCCAGCTATCACTAGCAATACATTCTACGACTACTGTGACAACATCACTTCCATCAAAGCCCTCTATCCCAGTCTGGAAAGCAGGCGGAAGAACGTGACCCACCTCATTAATGAAAGCGGAACATCCTCCAGCGAATCCCTCTCAACCTCCCTGCTCAACATGATCGGCTATTTCAATACCACCTTCCTCTCCTCATGCAACTCAACCGCCGAATCCTGCTTTGGCCGCCACAACCAAACCTACTACGGCCTCATCAGCATTGACGATGCCTCCTACAAATCCTGGCCATATCAATACTGTACAGAATGGGGCTACCTCCAAACTGGTAACACTCCACCAGACTACGGCGCACCGATCGTATCCCGCCTGCTCACCCTCGAGGATCAAAGTCTTATTTGCCGTGCTGCCTTCAATATCACGACCCCACCTGATACAACCACTGTCAACAAGTACGGCGGCTACGATATCTCCTACCCACGCCTTGCGGTTATCGATGGAGACTGGGATCCATGGAAGCCAGCTACTCCTCACGGATACGAGTTTGGGGCTAAGAAGAGGGTGAGCACGGCATCAGAGCCTTTCATTCTAATCCCAGAGGCTGTCCACCATTGGGACGAGAACGGACTCTTCCCGAATGAGACGACAGCGACGCTACCGCCGCTGACGATCAAGGATGTTCAATCGCAAGAGTTGCAATTTGTACAGGAGTGGTTGATGGAGTGGGAACAGGAAAAGATGGGGAAGAGGAAGCTGGAGCTTCTGTAGACGGCGACGCTGGAGAGAGAGGCAAAGTCATAGCAATTACTGCGCTACGGACATGACGATAAAGTCAGACTAAGTGCTCGAGGGGCACATACCGCCACGAAATCTGATGAGAACAATACTGTGCCTTCAGAACATTATATCGTCCCCATCAGCTTCGCCGCCACTTGAAGACCACGCTCATCCATCGGATCTCTCCTCCTCCTCATCGTTTGACTCGGATCATGCAATGCCTCCAGCTGAATCTATATGCTACCCACAACAACCTCCACATCCTCGAAAACTCCACTGTTTACCTGGTCCTCATGGCCACGTCGAAAGTGCCACCGGCGTGGGAGATCTCATAGTAACGACACACGCAGGGCGCAGGTTCGATCTCTCTAATCGTCATGACACACAACATCGAAGTCGCGGTACCATTGGCGTGAAGGCAATCTTTTTGCTCGAGGCTGTCGTCACCTTTGCGATGAAAGATATTAGAGAGCTCGTATGTGGTAATCATGGCTTAGAGGGAGGATACTCTTTACGTGTCATTATGGTTGGCCAGGAATGGGTGTATATGCTATGTCTACTACCATAGTCCTGGCCTTGGAAATTTGTCCCTGGCACTGAGGGTGTGTTGCAAATAATGGTGTCTCGTGCCAGCGATGTTCATTGCTCGATAGTTTTGGGGATATACGTCCTTTTCCACGATCAAAATGAACAAAATTCCGTCTCGTGTGTGAATGGTGTGGCATTCTTCACCATTGTGCCAACGGTTGTGGTGTTTTCTGAACTGCGCCGGAATTGTGGATGAGATATTCATTCAATGATGAAGCATTCGTCTACATTTCCGAAGCTGGAGGATTGATCCTGAATACCGAGAGACCGGGTCTATGGATTCTGGGTCCTGCCAGGAGGTTGAGCTACACATATTTCAAGCGATCATGTCCCTAACGAGAACCATTCTTGACCTGATGGTGGGTTTGACGACAGTAGCACCCACCGCTGTCTTAAACGGTACCATGCGGTTCGACGGCTATATCAGTGGAATCGAATGATCTTCCCTGCTTTGTGATCGGATCGAGCGTGGTTGTTTCTTTTGCCCTCTCAATTGCCTCGATGGAATTCGAGGTAAAGATACTAGCATGCTGAGCTTGGCTGGTCTGTGAAGACAAGGGGAATGGAATCCGTGACTGCGACATCGTAAGCTGTAAATCTATGCAACTTCCATTGCACACTATCTCGTCCCGCCATGATGCATTGGTATCATAACAAGAACACGCCAAAGGCTAGCCAACCATCGATGCCCTTACGAGGGGCATCATTGCTTCTATAAAACTGAACGGTCCCAAGCGCAAAACACAATCTCAACCGCAACTCAGATCATCGCCTATTTGATCTCTGTCTTGCCGAGGGCCGCAGCCAGATCGTCCACATCCTTGTCCTGCTTTTGCGACACCGGCTGGCTCTCCGCTGCGTCGGCTTCGTCAATGATCTTCTCCTCCTTTGCCTCCTCCTCATCATCGTCATCTTCCTCGCCGTCTTCCTCATCTTCGTCCTCATCGTCAAGTTCATCCAGTTCGTCAAGACCCCAAGCATCCTCATCGTCCTCGTCGACACGAGGATAATCGTCCGCACTCTCCTCTTTCCGCTTCTCAAGCAGCTCTCTCAAGGTCTCGATACTCGCGTCCTCTTCGCTGAACTTGTTGCCATTCAGCTCAACGCGACGTAATCGTGGAAGCGCAGTACCATGCGACGCAGCATCGGAGATGGCCTTCAGGCCCTTGGCGTCGATCTCGTTATACTGCAAACGCAGAATTTCAAGCTTCTTGTTCCCTCCTGTGGCCAGAGCTCGTCCCAGGAGACGTCCACCACGTGCAGACAGCAAACAATCACCCACACCAAGATCCCATAGCTCAGTCCAGCTTGGCACGACAGAGGCAAGGCTCTTCGCAGCGAGGGCAGTAAAGGTATTGTCCTGAAGATCGAGTGTATCCAGCTGTTTACAATTTGACAGACCGTGCTGGAGCAGTGTCGCAATGCCCTCCTGCCTGATGCCGTTCTGTACCATCTTGACCGTCTTCACTTTGTTGTTCGCGGTGTATGCCTTCACCCACGCTGCCATACTGCCTGTCTCGAGCCTATTGCGTCCACAAATGACTGTCTCGAGATCTGGAACATTCTTGCCCTCCTTCCGTGCCGTGGCCTTGTTCTCCGCCAACTTCTCAAGTGCCTCTGCTACCAGTGCTCCTGCAGCAGGTCCAAGACCATTGTTGTTGAGATAGAGGTGTTGGAGAGGTGTATGTTTGCTGAGAAATGGACGAAGTGGTTCAACAGTGTTGAGACCGAACGCGTTATCGTTAAGGTTGATCGTGTGTAGGTTGGGGCATTTGAGGAGTGCTGTGAGGAGGGCATTGAGGGATTTGGGAATTTCGGAGAGAAGACGTCCGGTGTAGATGTCTGCGAGGTTGGCGAACTTGAGGGATGTCTTGGTCTCGAGGATCTTAGCGAGCGCTTCAGAGGCTTCTACACCGATAGTGTTGCCCTCGAGGTGGAATTCCTCGACATCTTGATCCTTCAGTCCTCCGATGTGTTTCTCCAAATCTGCTGCAGTGTCGAGCTTGAGGGCCTGTCCGCGAAGTGAGAAGACCTTGGCCATCTTGATTCTGGGATTCGTGTATCAAACGTTGTTGTGATGTGCCAAAGAGGGAGAATGGAGATGTTTATAGTGGGGTCCTTTGACTGTTCTTGAAATTCCAACACCCTGGCAACGCCTCGGCCCTTCACGCCATCGGCCCTTGCAGCCACGAGACGCGCTACCAGGAACCCTAACTCGCATGCTGACAAAGGTGAATGACGATTTCGATATTTCTCCATTGCACTTTTAAACACTTACTCTCGTAAACCACTACCCATTCACCGTCGCACGCAACCATGTTCGGCTTCAACCTCTTCGCCAGCTCTGCTTCGACAGACACACCTTTCCCAACCGGCGCGACAAACACCATGCCCTCGAACACAACTTCACTCGCAACACCGAACAACGCCGCATCGGATTTAAAACCGCAGGGAGAGACTGCAGGCAAGGTTAAGGTATGCCTGCGCAGCATCACGCACTACCTCCATAGCATAAATCTCTTTCTTTCCGCCATCTTCCCCTCTCCATCCCACCGCTCCATCTCACCACACGAGCTAATACTGTCATCTTCGCCCCAATAGCCCTGCTGCGTGTGCAAAGACGAGAAATCCGCGCGCGACGAATGCATGCTATTCTCCAACGCCTCCGATCCTCAAGAAGCTTGTAAAGATTTGGTGGGGCAGTATAGGAGTTGCATGCAAAGTTACGGCTTCAATCTGGCGTGAGGGCGGTTGAGTGGAGTGAGATATATACAGGAGAGGGAGGGGTGTATGAATATGAGAAATGGGGATCGTGCATAGGGATGGCGTTATAGATGTGAAAATCTGGTGGTGGGAGACATTTGATGCATGGGAATCAGAGAGAATTAGAGGGAAGTAGAGGAGAGGAAGTGATGCCGTGAGGCTCGACTTAGGACAATGATTGTACAGTAGTGTACACTGTTTTACATACAACGACGATTCTACTCTATGCTCTCGGTTCTGCTCGCCAATGATGGTAGCACTACGGGCACATTCGATGCCGAGACTCGAAGCACTGGAGCATTTTCTTGCATCTGTTCAATTCAATTGGCAACCTCTTCTCAATTCTCCTTGTCTTTTGCCGCCGTGCCGCCACCAAGGCCAACCATCTTTCTAACGTCTACACACAGGAACGTGTCAGCAAGGCTCGGAAAGTGCTTCAGAAACTTATCTGAAGCGTGAGATGCGCCGATGGTCGACACGCTGTTCTACTTACTTGGATCAAGGCCTAGCTGTAGGAGACACCATAGGTAGGTGACGAAGAACCCTGATGCACCTAAAGCGACATTGCCGACAACCCATAGGTCAGGTTTATTCGAAGGTGGCAAAACGAACAGCTCGCCGGCATGCCATATTAGGGCTGCGGCGTACGTCCCCAGGTGAATGAGCTTGGACAGTATGTCGAGACCGCCTTCAGAGGCAGGGACGGTGTACGCGCTGATGGAGAACGGTGGCAGTCCGACTAAGAATGCCCACAATGCGATGAGTACGGTGTACGGTATCTTGAGAGTGTCCTTTGCCAGGAGTGGAAAGAGCGTCCTACGCAGAATGTCAGTCGTACTCGAGGAACAGAGGCCCATGCCTCAGCAGAGGATCGAACACAGGGAGGGAGGCGTCGTGCAGTACTTGTCTCGAATACTGGAGTGTAGTCTTCGCCACTGCTCTGTGCTGGCTCCCCTTCAGTAACGTACCATGTAGCGAGTAGATTCGCGTAACCCACCCAAGCGCGGATCTTCGGCTTCATCCCGTCTTTTGTTGCGAGCAGGAGCGTCATCGGCAGGAGCGGAAGTAGCACGTTCTTCTCGTGCACCTGGTACGAGAAGAGGAAGAAGCCCCAGGACGCTGCAGCGAAAGCTACTGGAATCAGGTCCTTCTTTGGCTTGAAGAATAGGACTACACACGGGACGAGCTGCGAGGCGATAGTACAGTATAAAGCGGTCCTCTGAAGAATGGCTTGACCTGCCTTGCTGCGGTCCAGTTTCCAAAGTCCAGAAGTATGCAGTGCGCACCAGTAATTCGCAACTTTGTCTTCGAACAGGCCACGGTCGAATGGTAGGACTCGGTGGATTGATTGAGTGAGCTGCACCAAGTAGGGGTAGTACCAGGCCTTCTCAGACAGTGAGAAAGGTATCGCCTCGAGCAGTGGTGGTAGAGTCACATCTGAGGGAAGCTGTACATCCCGGAAGGTGTCGTACAAGGTTCCTGCCATTATGGGAAGGTAGAGCAGCGCAAACGATAGGGCTGTGACGATTACAATGCCTGCAAATCGGATGATGTTGACTCTCGGCTTGAAGCACGACCCTGCAAGGTATGCTGCCACGATAAGTGCATAGAACAAAGCCATCTGCTTGAAGCCGAGCGCGCCGACGAAGAAGATGCAGGCCCATAAGTTCCGCCCTGCGATCATGTTTGACATCGCTGCAACGATCAGACCCAACATGACGGTGTTGTATTGAAAGTGGCCATGATCGATCAGGATGGTTGCTGGTTGCATCAAAATGGCTGTCAAAGCGATGGTGGACTCCCACGAATTGATCGAGTGAAGTTTAGCGAGGTTCCTGACACAGATGATGACTGCAGGAACATAGACCAGATGCTCCGACACGTAGACCGTCGCTCTCATAAAGATCTTCAGGTCAGGAGTCTCCAAACCGCGTGATTGGTACAGCGCGAACCAGTCCTTGTTGAGAAGAGATCCGACCTGACCCAAGACCCAGGAATGGTATGCGGTCAATGGCGGATAGTCGAGACCCCACCATGTAGTGTCGTGGAAGTACCAATGTGTGACGGGAAGATTGATCGTGAGCTCCAGCCAGTGTCGTTGTGCTTCAAAGTCGCCAAAAAGTGGTGGCACCCCCATTCCGGAATATGGCCAGATTGCTGTGCACCATCTGAAGAGTCCGATGACCATGAGTACGCACGGCAGAACTACCCATTGTGAGACTGTGCTCCCTTTCGCGGGCCATAGAAAGGCGACGAGTGGGAATGCCGGTGTTTCTCTATTTGAGATTAGATCGACTGCAATGGTTCCATTCGAGCTGCTAGTAGAGATCTCGTTCCGTCTCCTCTTGCGAGGCCGATGACTGTTCGCCATTTCGTTAGCGATATGGCCTGATCAGCATAGCAGCAGCGTCAGGACCATGCGCTGGGAAAGGGAGGGATCTACGCTGATCAATGTGCTGTGGTTGAAGGACCACCTACGCACGACGCGCTTCTCGAGGGCATCGGCCAAAGGTATCGTGCATGGAGCGTATAGCCAATCGGCTGTGCCGCCGACAGCCGACAGACCCTGAGATTCGACACACAGGAACATGCAAGCACCGGCCACCGCGAAAAAGTTCCATCCACGCTAAGAGAAAGCTTCGATAAAAGCTCGCCTGCCTCGTTCGCACTTTCATTTTCTTCTCATCACCACCATCGCAAAGAGTGTTGTTGCAACTTCACGTCGGCTCCTACTGTCAGCATTACCTGTTGACATTCACTGCGTATTTGCGCATTACACACATCGGTTCGTTGGCTCTTCATCCTCCTTCACTTCGTCGCCTCGGCGCCGCCGTGATCGAGATTCGCACAATTTGTGCTCTTGTGGGCGTGGCATGTTGTCAGACTCGGATCGCGTTGAACGACCAGTCAGTGGGCAATCGGATCATCAGTCGCAGCGAGTTGCGGCTCTTGTGGGAACACACTGCCTCGACTCCGCACGACCTGTGGGCTCCAAGCAAGATTCTTTCTTGCCGTCGGTGTTGCAAACTCACTCCATGTGAGACTCTTTCTGAGGGCTTTTGAGAGGACTCCACCTCGTGTGGCTGTCCAGTCGGGCTGTTCTGAGGGCTTTGAAAGCGACTGTTGTCGCCCGACGGCTTTTGCTGCTACCACGACAGTCACTGTCGAGGACTGACGCTTGCGTCAACGTCCGCTGGGCTTCTGAGACGAGGGCTTTATCACGAGACCGTCACGCCGACTTTGCGCGGCACTACATATTGTCGATTGACATTATACTGACTTTCGTGGCAGACCCTTATCATAGACATTCAGCACTTAGCAATGGCTAAGGACAAGAGCGTGAGCAAGAAGGCTGTCGCCGCGGCGCCTGTCAAGGCGGCCAAGGCCAGCAAGCCCGAGAAGGTGTCGGCCGGGCGCGTCACCAAGCCCTCCAAGGAGGCCAAGTCGTCCTCGAAGGAGACTGCAAAGAAGACGGTCAAGGCTGTCGAGAAGAAGAGCAAGAAGAAGGCGGCAGCAACTCCAAGCTCCAGCGAGAGTGAAAGCGGAGATGACAAGGATACCAGCGCCAGCTCCGAGAGCTCCGAGAGCGAGCAGGAGATCAAGCCGGTGCCAAAGAAAGCCAACGGCGTCGCGAAGAAGGCTGCTGCCAAGGACGACTCTGACGACTCATCCGATGACAGCGAAAGCGAGGAGGAGACCAAGCCAGCCGCAAAGGTGAACGGCGCCACCAAGGCACCAGCAAAGACCGAGAGCTCTGACGACTCTGATGACTCCGACGAGTCGGACGATGAGCCAGCGCCAAAGAAGGCTGCCGCCCCCAAGACCAATGGCAAGGCCAGGGCCGCGTCGTCTGACGACGAGGAGGATGATGACAGCTCTGACTCTGGCAATGATGAGGACGAGAAGCCAGCCACCAAGGCCGGCGCCGAGGAGGACTCTGACGACTCATCGGATTCGAGCGATGATGACGACGAAGAGGAAGAGAAGCCAAAGCCAGCCGAGAGCAAGAAGCGCAAGGCTGAGGCTGAGCCAGAAGAGACCTCTAAGAAGACCAAGACTGAGGACCCAGCTGCCACCGGCAACCTGTTCGTCGGCAACCTCAGCTGGAACGTTGACGAAGAATGGCTCACCCGCGAGTTCGAGGAATTCGGTGCCATCAAGGCTGTCCGTGTCATTACCGACCGTGACAGCGGCCGCAGCAAGGGCTACGGCTACGTCGAGTTCGAGAGTGCTGACGATGCTGCTAAGGCACTTGAGGCTAGGCACGGTTACACGCTCGACAACCGCGAGCTTCGCGTCGATCTGGGCACCCCACGTGCTCAGAGGAACGATGGTCAGACCCCACAGCAGCGCAGCAATGATCGTCAAAAACAGTACGGCGATACCCCCAGCCAGCCCTCCGCCACTCTCTTCGTTGGCAACATTAGCTTTGATGCCACTCAGGATATGGTCACCGAGGTCTTTCAAGAGTATGGCTCCATCAACGCTGTCCGCCTTCCAACCGATCGTGAGACTGGCGCACCCAAGGGCTTCGGATACGTCGAGTTCAGCTCCATTGAGGAGGCCAAATCTGCTATGGAGAATTTGACTGGCGTGGATATTGCTGGCCGACCTATCAGACTCGATTACAGTACTCCCAAGCCACCGCGTGAGGTACGTGTTGTCCAAATCCCGAAGACGTCAGTACATGCTAACAGAGGACAGGATGGCGGCTTTGGCGGAGGTCGCGGAGGAGGTCGCGGTGGCCGAGGTGGCTTTGACAGGGGCGGACGAGGTGGAGGTTTTGGACGTGGCGGAGGCCGTGGTGGCTTTGGAGATCGTGGCGGACGCGGACGTGGCGGCGCTCGTGGGGGCCGGGGCGGAACTACCAACCGAGGAGGTGAGTGACTTCCCCAGTCAAGCTCGTTCTGCGCGATCCGGGTCTTTCAGGAGAGCATAGCTCCAACCCAGGCTTTGGAGATCTCTTCTCCTGGAACCATTTACTGACAAGTCGTACCAGGCTTTGGCGATTTCTCGGGCAAAAAGCAGAGCTTCGATGACTAGTCGTTGGCCTATGAGAAAGCGGTGGACGCTTCCAGGGGGAGGCTTTGAAAGCTAAGCCGCAGCCTGAATCAGTTGTGAAGTCCGGTCCGAAGCGCAGGCGGCAGAGGAAGCGTAAAGGCAGAAGCAGTAGATGAAGACGACTGTGCTACTGTGACGGCCGCGCATGAATGATAAACCTGCACTGAAAGTTGGGGGTGTGTACAAGTAGTTATTGGCGTTCTGGCGCGTGGCCACGGCGAATGCATTCACGCTTTTGGCGCTCTTCTCTGTTCTATAAGAAAATTCTGACCCGGTCTCTCCTTTTCTTCCCATCGCTGGTTCTGTTGTACTTGTTGCAATGCTGTCCCCGGGGACAATGGTCCACGGTGCCGCCAAGCGCTTCGACCGCATCTCCTAAAGCCCACTCCAGCGCTCAGACGTGCGGCTGGCACATTCCAACCCCAAGGAGCGAAGCAATTGGTACGAGCTCTGGACGCTCACAACATGCACGCAACTATGAGTCAGCTCGGATGCTGAACAAGCATGGGGCCACGCATTCCAAGATGGCAAAGCCGGCTCTTGAAGAAGCATTGAGCTGAACGATTCTACATTTCTCCAGTGGTCTCGAAATTGAATCACGGTTTTCACCGCCCCACTTCCAGTGCTTTCTTCTGTCATAGCTTGCTATTGAGACCTGATGTAGTGTCTGCGCCTGGCCTCCTGCCTGTAAAGTGAACGAGATCGCTACGCCGGTTGCCATTGCGCTTGCGTATCCTGAGACATTGTCAATAGCGCTTCCGTTGCATAGAGGCCAGGAGTCGGCATTTTTGTTAGCACCCGACGAAAGGTTGTTGCGTCTCAAGCTGTGTTCAATCTCACCTGCCTCATGACGACTAGAGCTATTGCCTGGATGAGCAATGCCACTGCTTCATGGATTCGGCTTTTGTCTATTCGGAAGCAGTGGTCTGCGACACTCATGCCTGACAAATCAAGCCTGCCTCTCAATCATCCGTTCGAAGTCCTTTCGCGCTGCGTGATCACCCCCAAAAGCTCGCTGGCCAGCCTTCACTGCCTATTTGTATAGTCGCTATTACCTTCGGCATGCCGTATATGTGGCTCTACCCTTCTTATGTAGTCGGATTGGCCTGCTGTCAGTCACTCCTCTGTTGTCGTCAACGATGCTCTTCCACTGTTTATAATCGTCTTTTGCTCCTTTCTCTTCCTCTTCTTCTGTTCTCCAATCCAATTCCATCTCTCGACCCGTCCATCCACCCCCTTCAACATTCTCTTGACACATGCCCCTTTCGTCATTGCATGCCTCAACGATCCACGGCCTCAGCTCTCGGGCTCCGCCCCTTACGACCATACTTCGGCCATCCTCCGGTCAGCCTCACAGCCCCTTCGACCATCGACACCTTCCCGTCATTGTTCTTCTCCGATCGAACTCCGATATCAGCCTCAGAATCTCGCCATATCACGGACGCTAGTCTCCCAGCATCCGCGTCCGGTCTCTGTCATCACTGGCTGATATGCGACCTCCATCAGACCGTTACTTCGACAACACCTCACGCACAACCTCTCATGCCCGAGAATACTGCATGGCGACATGCCTTCGAACAAGGTGTAAAAAGGTCTTTTCTTCAAATGACGAGGTGATTTTGAGTCTGATTTATCGAGGTCGGTGCCCCGGGGCCAGCCTCTTTGATGATGTAATCTTGTTACGCTCAGATGGGAACTGCAAACCAAGAATGGCCTCCCTCAGCTTTGGCTGATCGGGTTTTATTGTGATCACAGGATTTGACTCCTCCCACGCAAACACGACAGCAGAAACTGGCGAAGAGAGCATGGTTAGGTTGAGGTTCAGTATCGTCGAAGTAAGGTCGGGAGGCCGGCGAGAGCTTGGATGCCGCATGTACTTCTTGAATTGATCTCAGTCTTGCCAACTTCGCTTTATTGCTTTGGTTGTCGCTTGCATCATTGATCTTTTCTTTGCCTTCCCCGTGCCAACATGCCACAACCCACAGTGCCACCTGGATCGACCTCTTGCGAAGACGAGGTCGCTGCGTCGAGCACATTGATGGTTCCTGATCAAAGAGAATTCGCACCAGTGAAGCGCAGGAGTAGCTATTTATGTCTCTCGGGCACAGCTTGGCATGTCCACGACATCTCGTGCTTACCAGCTGTCGTGATTGCACTATAGCGAAGCTACTCAGCACGAACTTGATCGAAATCTTCGCTTAGTCATCGATTTGACTCGCATAGCCGTTGCTGCGTTACTCACTGTGAGAGAGCCGAAATATTGATAGTTGGCTTGGGCAGGCACAGAAGTGCGAAGCTCAACATTCCTTGGACTTCCTTCTCTTGCCGTGAAGCCTAAGTACTCCGATCCCGTGCGTCATGCAGATCTACTTCTCCGTCTCCATGAAGCTCTTCCTGTCCCATCCAAACCACTTCCGCATGCGCTTGCGCATCGTCTGAAGCATGATCGGGTCCACATTCGGATCAGGATGAGGCTTGTGGAATGCGATGGAGCCAACCGTGGTATCGCGACCGGATCGAAGTGTACTGCTGAGCCGCCAGTGCGGGTGGCGGAGAAGCCAGCGTCGGCCATTGCTGTGACAACCTACTGCCACTTCACGAGAACCTTGGAGACGTCCCCTGCGCTGATAGGGAACATGCGTGCGACGATGCGCATGGACTCTCCGTTGACGGCGATGCGTGGAGCCGATGCTTCGTCTTCGAGCTGGAGGTCGGCAAGGTCTACTGCTGTAGTATTGGCGTTGACGGTACTGCCGTCTGGACCAGTCTTTGGCTTCGTCTTCTCTGGCGCAGGGTCGAACTTGTCGCTCACCCCATCACCCCAAACTGACTGTGAGACTGCATGGATGGCGGGCATGTTCTGCTTTTTGGCTCGGATCTCGGCGATGATCTTCTCAGCTGCTGCCCGCTCAGCGTTGAGCTCAGCCTGGTAATCAGCCGACTGGTCCGCAGAGAATGGCTCAACATACTCCTCGATGTCAGTCTACTCGAAGCCGATACCTGTGACTTCGCGAAGTGCGACCTTGCGAGCCTTTGCCCAGAATGTATGCAGGAGCTCGCGTACTTCTGATGCGGTGTCGAGCCAGGCTTGATCTTGCTTTCCCGCCGGCCATGGAGTCTTGCGAAGGGTGCGAAGCAGGTTGGCGAGCTCAAGGGTCTCCTGCTCGGTCATATTGCCAGTGGGCTTACGCCAGAGCTTCCATGTCGGACGTCGCATTTCTTCTGGGGTGATTCTGTCGTACGACATGGCCCGCGGGCATGGGCGGTGCAGACGAACGGCGCTCACTAGCTCGTAGTAGCAAGTCATGCGGGCGAAGTGGTCGTAAAGGGTCTGGTCAATCTTGGAACGTTCCTTGTTGTTCGAGCCTGCCAGATGGTCATCGATGAAGTTCGTGAGCCAAGCTGGCGCAATGCTGTCGGTGTTCTCGGGATTCTTCGTGAGCTTGAGCAACGCGGAGTGAAGTGGCTTGAGGCGGAAGTACGCTCCGTCAACGCTGTCATAGCCATGAGTCCATCGGAGAGTGGATCCAGCTTCACCGTTGGCATCCTTCCGGTTGTAGTCGTAGTCTTCTTGGAAGTCTGGGGTCTTGCGAAGCTGCTTCTTCAGCTCCTTGCGCTCAGCCTGGTACAGGTTGATGCTGAGGAAGTCGAGCGCTGACATGGCACAGTCGAACTTCTTTCGCAGTGAATCGCCAATGTCGATCTGATCGCGGAAGCGCTTGTAGACGTCAAGGACATTCTTAAGCTCGTCGACAACCCAACGCAGCTTGCGCACGTGCTGGACAGGGTAGACCATGAGGTCGCAGGCGATGAACTGCCATGTCTTTTCAGTACCCAGGCTGGAGTGGTAGCCGAGGCGTCGCTGCTGCTGGGCCCAGTGTTGCAGGTATGCAGAATCTGTCTGCAGCAGTCGTTCTTTGATGCGAGAGCCCGGACTTTGTTGTAGCCAGCCATGTTGATGTGATGTCGGTGGTGAGTGCGGTAGCTAGAGTGGATGTCTTGCTTGTGAAGCTGAGGCGAAAGGGGAGAGTCTTGTAATTCGTGACCCAGCGAGTTTCCGCCTGGTGCACTTTCCTGTTTGTTCACTTGTGTCACTGACTGCAGGGAATCAGCACTCGAATGAATGAGGTTCAATTTTTCGTGCATGTGCCTCCTTTGTCGTTCCGCCAGTAGCCGTCTATACTCGTACATTCGGCCTGCGACCACGTCTTGATGGAGCTCAACCTATAATGATCAGTGTTCAACTCGAAGTGGAACACATGAGTTGGCGCGATGGCGAACAGGCTTTCATCACTACAATATTCCACAACCGAGCCGTCTGCTTTCGCGGACAACGATTCATTCCTCCAGAACGTCTTGAAGTCGTCGTCGTACTTAATCTGTGTCAATGAGCTTTAGGCTCTGAATCGAGGACGCATTCTTACCATTCAGTAGACGCTGCCGCGTTGACGATACACGCAGCTACTCAAAAGTGAGGTTGGCTCCTACGACGCGCTCTACCTTCACACCAAATGCCAGCCGCTCCGTCATGTAACAGGTCCTCGGCGCATCAACGCTCGAATGCTGAGTTCGGGGAATCGAAGCGCACATCAAGTATGCAGGTCTGGATAGCATGATGCGATGCGCTCTTATCTCCGCGTAGACTGACGGCGCTCTGTTCTTTCGCAACCCTTCAGCGCATACAATTTCGAGTGGTTAGGTCGAGAGGCGAAGCGTAGTGCACGCACAGAGGTCGAAGGCTCCAGTCCAGCGTCTAACAGCCGCGTTCGATGGTAAACTCGTATGCTAGGTGCAAGCCGCATAGTGATGTGGTTCAGCAGATCATGCCTGCCCTGCCGCGCATCGACTAGACTCTGCAGCGCGTTCAACACCAACCGCAAGGCTCCTATGTCCGGAATACCATTCAATCAATCCTACCGAGCATCAGTAACCATAATCTTTCCGCCTCCATCATACCTTTCCATCACCTACCACTTTCTCCGCTCGCCATGCTTTCAAATCACCATCTCCCCATATACATTTCTTCACTCTTCCCTGCTCCATCACTCCGACTCCTCGCACTCCTTCATCCTGAACATGCAGCCCTACACGCTCCGCCCAAGACGCACAATCAGCACAACTTTCCTGATGCACACAGAGCATCTCCCAATTGGCACTCACCTCCAGGGCCACTGCATTACCTCGAACAAATCAAGGACTGCATTGCACATATCAGGTAACTCCGTCTGACCACGATTCAGACAAGGGGCATTCATGCACACAAAGCTCCCGCCCAACCTCGTACCTCCAGGCTCCCGTGCGCGAGATCTCTAAAGTGCGAACTATCAGCGTCAGCACAGGTCGCGTTCCTCTCGGTATACTTGGCGTGTACATACGTGAATACATACCCAGAAGTATCGAGTGGCTGAAGCAGCCACACCTCCCGGCTCCAAAGCTTGCTCGTCTCAGAATTCTCCCATTCCATCCTTTCCGTCCTTCATCAAGCGCAGCGTGGGGGTTTCAGCACCCTTCACATTTTCACCTCAAGTTACCCGTCCCGTCCAAGTCCCGCGGTGATCACAATCTCCTTCACCGCTCTGAAGTGAATGAACAAATGACCTGATCATCCATGAATTCCACACTCCCACAGCACCACTCCCTCCACTCCAAACAATCCCAATCAAGCTGCAACGCATTACTGCACCGTAATCTAGACGTCCTCTAAGCGCCCAAAATAGTCACGCGGATGCCAATCCAGAAACACACCAAAGTCACCAAAACCTGTTTCGCCGCTCTGACTGGTCAGCCTTGCCCGAGCGTAATGCAGCTCAACCCAGAGCTCTCGAGCTCTTAGCGGCACATCACCTTGTACAGCAACGATGTTTGGGTAACTTTCCAGGCGACTTGAAATCTTCGTGGAATCTGCACCACACGATACCATACGTACGCTACATCAGAACTCGGTTTCTGCCTTGATCGCGTTTGTTTCAATCGCGCATCCAAGCTGCGATCCTGTTGCCGCCAAAACTGGCGGCGAACCGCAAACCCTGCGATCCCATGGGAAAGTAGCTGACCAGGTACCACACCAACGCAACGATCTGCACTATCGATGATAGCAAGGTGAGAATAGTGCTTCGAAGCTGCGAAGGTATGTCAGCACGCCATATGTCAACTTCGGTAGATATCGAAGGCGCGAATGTAGAGGCATCAAGCGGCTAGAGCGGTTGGCCAATATTGCATCAGTGTATCGAAAGTCGCGTTGTGTGCCAGTGTGGCAGCAAGATAGGGCAGGCCAGTTTGGAGCGTGCAGTGCGGATAGGGTGTGCGAGCCGAGAAGCTGCAGGGTTCGGCTGGTATTCTGGCCAGGGTAGCAAGGACAAGAGTGCAACGCAAGCGCATGATCGACACCACGTCCAAACAAAGATATTGTGGTTGGAGCGTGGTGGTGTTGTGGCGACGGAGGGGTCGCAAAGCCCCGAGACGGGATCTTCGTAAGAACGGAAAGAATGAGCGGAGATGGTGTACTTACTCCAACGGCAAAGTACAACGTCAGCGCGATGCTGCCAAAGTAGGTGGCTGTAAATGGTATCCGCTCCTGAGAAACCAGATGTCGTACTGTAGTGCGAGATCAGCGAAGTGCCTGAGGAGGTAACTACCCTAGCAGAGCTCGGCTGCAGCTATGCGAGACAATAGTGACCTGCCAGGCCACGCTCCGCGATGAGGCGTCGTGATTGCTGGGTGCAATCAGGCGCACGCGAAGGAGAGGGTTGTCAAAGGATCAAGAAGGTAGTGGCTGCTTACCGTAGACCAGTGGACCCATCATGACCGCCCATGAGCCCAAGAAGAGCGCCGACGCCATCGACCATCTGACCAGTTGTTAGCGCTACAACTTGTCAAAATTCGAAGCGTCATGAAGAGGCGTTCGACAGTGAGGCAATTCGGTTGTGGTAGGCTGTTGCTCGGGTCAAATCCAAGCTGCGTGATAGTGAACGCGACTCGGGTGAAAGCATGGCAATCGATGGCAGAGTTGCAGGAGATCGACACGAGGTCGATGCCATTTGCAGCGGGTGGCTGCAGGAGGACGTCTGGCGTCTGTCGCACACCTGCTGCAAGCACCCCGGACCGCACTAAGCTTGTGGTCAGGCGGGCGCATCCACTGCATGAGTGGCCGAGGGCAACCAGGTCGCTGCATAGTAGCGCACGGCTCCGATGGCGAATGTTGACTCGACGCGTCAATGATATCGACGGTGATGAAATAGATGCACCGCTGTGATTGTGCGCGATACGAAAGAGCAATACACCATCTTTCTGCTTGGGGCAATGAACAAGGTTTGGAGCTCAGGCGGACAGGGTTTGTGATCTGCAAGCGTCGAAACAGAGGGTGGTGGAGGAGAGCCAGAGATAGAGAGCGATACGTACAGTATCGCGAACTTGCGCGGACGCAAGCTCAGAATAGGCAGAAGCGTGAAGCAAACGACGAACAGGGCAATGGCCGCGAGGTTGAGGCCACCAAAAACGAGCAAACGATCCCAACGACTTACTGTCGACACAGCTGTTAGCAGTGTCTCGGTTGAAGTGATCCGAAGGGCTCTGGAGGCTTTTGTTGGGCAGACAATTCTGAGTGGTTGATTGCAAAGCAGAGTCAAGGTCGAAACCTGCAAGTCTCATGCACGCCGTGGGTGATGCAGGAACTCCACATAGTCACGACGACAGGCTGCAGTGGTGTATTTGATGCGACCTGCAATGCTTTGCAGCCCTCGCAGGCCGGCCTCAAGCCGAGACCTGGCTGCATGTTCTTTGTGACAGACAATGCTCATGCGCCCCCACGGCTTTCGTATGCATGATGCGAACATCTCCAAGAAACAGGGAAACAGCTCGTGCCGAGACACAACCGCTGCGGAAATGTGTATGCAGACGACGAAGAATGCGGCAGACTTACGCGCAAACCAGCCTTCCTCTTCTTGCCTCCTCGAGGGTGCTGGTAGAGGTGCCCCGGGACCTTCTCCTTCTGTGGTCGGTAGCCTGATGCCATAGCCTTCACCTCCGAACGGGTTAAGCTTCGATAATGTGCCCATGATCGGGTTTTGTGGAGTCGTGTTGGCTGGCTGCTCGGTGCGGCGTGACCAGCCCAAGCTGTTCATGCTGTCTCTGAAAGACGACGATGCCATGGTTGCGCCGAGTTCGCGTTCTTTGTGTGGGTGTGGGTGTGTGTGTGTGTGTGTGTGTGATAGCGCGTTTGAGGTCTCGAGATAGCTTCGCGGCGGTGCTAGGGACGTTGGGAGTGGTGCGTATGGGTGAGATCAGCAATTGTGCTGCCTATTGGATGCACGCGTGTCCTTTGATCCTGCCGTGCGCGCCGGTTGCGAGGGTGCGATGGTATAGCTTCGGCGTGGGCTTTGGCAGCGGCAGCCGGAGAGCTCTGTCCGGACGGTGGCTACGGTGTACAGCTACTTGGTTAGATAGAAGTGTGTCCCAAGGGAGGTAGGTGTGCCAGGAAGGCAAGACGGGCTGGGCCTTCCGCCGCCGGTACCAACTGTTCTCACTACTGCGCGCTGCAGTGCGGCAGGACGCGAGGATTGCGTGCAGCAGATCGACGCGCAACTCGATCTCAAGCTTCGTTGGATGCAGGCAACGGACCTCCAATGACGGCGGTGTCAACACGCAGTGGCTTGTGACGAGGCGAGGTCAGGAAAGCCGCGTGCGCTGACTGGCCTGAAGGCGAGTGCACGAACGTGCCTTTGGCGTCGGATGAGAGACAGACGTGCAATAGCCAGATCGGTGAGCGCTGTCTGAGATTCACCGCTGTAACCAAGAATGCGGCTTACCACGTCGTGGGTGGGCTCGAGATTGTGAAGCTGTCAAATGTAGGTCTTATTCGACACAGCAGATACTCTGGTGCTGTGGCTGAAGCTGTCCGCTCGTGCCACCTGCGAAGTCTACAATCCTCCGCACTCGATCCGCGGCAGGGCAACGGAGGTAAGCTAGCAGTGGTGGTTGCTCGACACGGTCACATACTGTATTCCAGCAGCCTGGGCTCAAAGAGATAGCGAGCGTAGAGGGGGGCAGACTACATGAGTCACCCTGTCATGATGGTGCGCGGCCGATATGAGACCAAGGAGCACTCGCCGCTCGCCTGGCTCGGTCATGGTCATGATGCCTTGGTGTGAGTATCCGTAGACACGAGTACAAAGGAAGCGGCTCCGCTGCTCGCTCGCGTTCCATTCATTAGCATAGCAGCGCATCGTTTTAGAGGACGTCTCGACTTTCGTCCGTCATCACAAAGGCCCTCGAATCAGCCGCCGGGTCTTCCGTGCTGCTGCGTGAACCCTCACACAAGCACATAATCCATCTGAACCCAATATCAACCGCCCTGGTCCCAGGTAATCCAACGCCGCCGCAGCCGCGCTCCATCAACCGCAGCCAAACGATCTCATTTGACAGATACAGCCAGGAAGCCCATTGTCGCCGTCCGCCGACTCTGATAACAGCCAACGTCATCGTACCGTATCTCTCTCTCTGATACAAACGAGCACAGCCTGTCAGAGCGTCGAATCGATCCAGCATCAGCATACTGCATCTTCTCTGACTGGCACCACCCGAGCTACCCCAAGGGTCCACCCCGAAAGTATCCCACTTCGGCGCACGCTTTCACCGCCCTGCATATCTCCAGCTTGAGCCGGCACAGCGCCTTCTGGATCCAAAGAGCCTCTGCTTTACCACAGTCTCACCGACCTCCGAATAGCCACCGTGCTGCCTCCAATTGACATTGGTTGTTGTCCGGCCATCCGGGTCGGTACAGGGCACACAACAATTGCAACGGAACGCACACCCAGCGTCTCCAAGCGAACATCAGCACCGAATACTCACACTGACAGCGCGGTCGCACACGCACAGACAGCACTCTTCGGCACACCTCCGAGACTCAGATCTCCCCGCCATTAGCCATCTGAGTTACAGACTGCTACTACCTGCTCCACGTCGCACATCTTCTGGAGACAGCCCCACCAGCGTTGCCATATCGAGCACGTCGAGAGCGCACTGCTTTGTGCGCCAGAGCCGGCATTAAGCGCCGCTGCCACTCGCGACATCCCAAGCAGCACAACCCAGCTCCTCCGAACCTACGGTACAAGCGAAGTAGCTGGCCACTTCTGACCGCCTGCCGATCGACAGCAGCTATACAAGCACCCTCCCGCCTTCACGTGAAAGATACACCACTCGATACCATCCCCTTCCTCAACACTGCAGCTAGCCTTCGACCTCGTCCTCAAGCGGCCGAATCGGTGAGTACTGTCGTCTTGATGCCCCTCATAGCATAGGAGTACCATCCTGTCCCGGCATCGGCGCACTCTTTCAGGGAAGTGCTTCCGACTTGATGCGACATCAAGAACGCCTCATCGAAGCACCGCACCGTGGCCAATGCCCCATTGACTCACACAGACTCGTGCTTGGCGTCGCATGAATGCCGTATCTGCGCATACCTTCTGTTTCGGGAAGCTCGCACGGCTGGGAATTTCATGCACATGCACCTAGCCGACTATTTGATATTGGATCGCGTTGGAAGAAGGCGAGCTGACTTCCATATCCTCCAGACTCTCCCACTTACACTCCGAGCCACCACTCCCTACGCTACGCGAAGTCGGCACGTCATAGCCTGACACGAGGATTGCGGTACTGCTGTACACGCCGACCCACGATTACGATTGGACCATCCTCGCTTACGCAGCTTGTCCTGTGAGCAACACCGCGGCATTGCAGTAAGCCCGAAGAGCAAGACGACAGCCACGACACCCTCACGTTGCGGGTGATACAGAAGAGGAGAAGCACCACAGCTGCTGATCGCAGTTACATGATTGCTTGAGCTACGAAATCAAGGAATGCCTGTATACTGTGAGTATCCGCCTCCTACTTATTCCTGCTGCACTTGCCCTCCCTCGACAGCTGCCGCCTGCACACTTCAGCTCAACGAGTCTCGGGCAAACATGCGCTGCCATGCAAGAATTCTGCGTCTATACCGCTCGCGTCCCTACACCGGCCACGTTCCGGGACTTGCCATCCGCAGATGTCCTGTTGCTAACATGTGCGCACGCAGCCAGAGACAACTTGACCACATTTCCACCATTTGAAAGCCAGGGCAAGGAAGCACCCTCGGATAAGCGAGATTCTCCTCTCGAGTTCGGCCTAGACGACTTTGACGACAATAGCGATATGGCCTCAGCCACGTCGCCGTTCATCAAACCAGAACCCAACGACTTCAACCACTTTGACCCAAACCAATACATGCAATATCCGCCAGGCCAGACCCACATGAGCAACTCCGGCACAATGAACGTCAACCCCGCCAATCTCACCAACGGCAGCGGCTATATGTCGTCCAGCTTCAATCTCGGCAATGCCTCTATCGCCGATGACGAGCTAGCCGATCTCCAGATTGACCAGCAAGGCAACACCTTTGACTTCAACAGCGGCGTGCAAAGCTACATGCAACAACAGATGGGCGGACAGAGCGCAAGCATGTTCTCACACACACCCGATGGCGGCCCTATACAATCGCCGTTCACAAATGAATTCAACTACAACCAGTTCCGGCCGGTAGCGGGACAGCAACAGCAGTTCGGTGGTCACAGTATCCCGTCACATGCCTTGCGACCGCACCTGCAGCACATGAACAGGAAGGAGTCTGACTCAAGATCACCTGCTACCCCAAACACACCAGGCATGAACCATCTCACAATTGGTGACGATTATCATCCCGGCATGCAACCAATTCAGAACCGACAACATACCAACCTTGGCGGCAACGGCTGGGAGACCACCACACCAAGTGCTCATAGCTGGGACGCCTCCTCACCATTTCCATCACCGAACGGTCAACCAGTTCACCCTCAAATCTCAGAAGTGCTGAAGACAAACACACACCATCACGGCAAAGTAGCATCGTCACTTCCTACCAAGATGGAACCCGGTGTCAGCGGCGCACCTCCCTTCTCTACACAAGAGGCGAAACGACGTCGGCGCCGAGAGTCTCACAATATGGTTGAGCGACGTCGGCGCGACAACATCAACGAGCGCATCCACGATCTTGGTACTCTCGTTCCGCAGCACAGACTCGAGGATGAGAAGGTACGCAAGCATCTCCAGACTAACGCGCCACTTTCACCGTCAATCGCAAACGCAAGCATGTCGCCACCCAATCCCTCCTTGCTTGGCGCCAACGGACATCGTCGCTCCGCCTCCGGTGCCGGTTCCGGCAACATCACGCAAGGTCTCCCCCTGGAGGAGAAGGACAAGGGTCCGAATAAGGGCGACATCCTGAACGGTTCCGTGGCATGGACCCGCGATATGATGTGGTTCGTGCATCAAAAGCTTCGCGAGGAAGAGCAGCTCAAGCAGCTCGTGTCACAGCTCGGTGGCGCCTGGCCATTCGGCGAGCAGACCGAAGATGAGAAGCGCATGCGTTCGGAGATCATCGAGGTCCTCAACAAGCATCAGCCCGTGGGTGGCTTCTCAGGCTACTCTCGCGCTCCCGGCTCTGGGTTGCGTGTACCAGGATACACCAATATCGCCGGCGAGCCGGTGGGCGATGTACATGCCCCCAACGGCCAGGCCATTCCACCAGTCAGCCCAGGATTCCAGTCAGGTGGTAGTGGCATGTCTAGCGGCATGTCCCACCACAATCAGTTCAATTTCAATGACTTCAAGGAGGAGGAAGAGTATGGCATGGAGATGCAGTAGGGCCGCATCGACAGGCAGCCATACCTGCTCTCCCCCAATCTGCTCTCTCCCGAACTGCTCTTCGACTCGACTAGCGACATGATTACTGCTGCTCCGACCTTCCGACTGCCGAGCTCTGGGTTCCACAGACCCACCTCGAGCACAAGCACAATTCCAGAGACTATCCCAGAATAGAGGTGTCAGTCACCATCCCTTGCGGCACGATTACCGAGAACCGGGCATTTTCTGATTCAGCTTGCGACGTGCCGGGCATCAGACTGACACTGCGACACATTGCACCAACGTTCTCACGAACAAAGACACGACTCTCACCTCCTGTCTACATCACCTGCCTCTTGGAGTCTTGACATATACGATACACCACCAGTATCGATGGCGTTGGGATAGGATCTGGCAGATGCGATGCTATGACTGATTTTACTGCAACTGCGACTGCGACACCAATGATACCACCATATGTTCCTGCTTTTTGGCTTAATTGTTTTCGGCATCATCAGAAACCCCGTTGCATCTACACCGGAGTGGGGGATGCATCATTGGGAACGGATGGGAGGGAAGGTGCGATGGGGATCCTTCTGGAGTGACACGACAATCCCTCCAACATGCTTTGGCTTTCTGGCTTACATGCTTCTGCGACTGCGATCTTTTCCCTTTGCGACGATGTGGATGAGAAGATCACGACAACATTCTTTCTTGCATGGTGGTACCTTTTCGGCGAAATGCAAGACCGGAAACTTTATCTTTGAAAGACTCTGAGGATGGGACCCTGCATGATGAGCTGAGACTACCAATGTACCATGGGACAAGAAGATTTGTGATTTACTTGCTACAACCGAGACTATGATTGCGAGGCGGGAGAGCGATACTGAGTGCTGGATGCGAGGTATGGATTCTCGATCACTTAGATGATGAGCATTTTGACACATGGGTGGGCATTTTCAATTTCGGAGGTCGGAAGCGGCAGCTTAACTCAGATTGATTGAGTGAGATAATTGGCATTTATTGATATTTCAATGGGTTATGATACAGTCCACGTTTCTCACATCTCAACTCCCACACATAATGGGTCAGTTCTAGGTAGGCACCAATTACTGATAGCAGGTCGCCAGCAGTAATTCGAACATCAGCATTCCGCCCGTGTCTTGATGCCAGGAACCACATCAAACACACTCTTCAGTACCGATGAAGTCCAAGTCCAGGCTCTCCGTGTCTTCTTCTAGAACTTCGTTAATTGCCGACTACCGAGCGCGAGGGAAGCGAACTTGGTCTAGAGACAGATCTGTAACGCCTAGCCCTAGGGGTGGTGTTCCTGTATAGGAAATTTTCCTAGCGTTCTGCTGGGAGTGGCGGTGCGTCAGCGTTGTCGGTGGGAATCCCGGTATCCCTTGCTTGCGTCGGCATAAGCACCTCTAAGCCGATGCACAGACCTTCTTTTGGTATGAAGATCGAGGGGGAGTGCGGTGGCGGTGAGGTAGAGTGGTATGGGTTCAATGCTACGGTACCGCCATGTCTCTGTTGTTCGTTGTGGTTTTGTCTCAAGGGCTTGAGGTCAGGTATTGGATCATTGGTGTGGAGTGAGTCCTGTCAGTTTCATGCTGCTACACCGTCTTCTCCCAACGAGTCTCTGCAAGCCTTTGATCACACAGGCAGCTGTCACGTCGCCTTGTGAGGCCTGGTTGTCATTTTCCATTCCTGCGCCAGTTCCGGTGGCCAGGGCGTTGGTAGCGATGGTGAACAGTAGGCTTCAACTCTGCCGTATTTGGGCAGTGCACATGCGCTGGGCAGGTGGTTTGAGGGATCATTTCGAATACTGATATAGGTCGCAGCTGTCACTCTGTACGCTGGGAAACTGGGACCTGGTTGCTGGTGCACATTCCTCGAGATCTCTGGGTATGGGACTGCGCTCTGATGCTGTGGCTGGAGGTGTAAGGTTGGGATGCCGGGTGTTGGAGTTCGCACATGTCTTGCCTCAAGATGGGAGGTGTCATTGACTGTCTGGACCTCGAGCCCTCTGCGCTGCAGTGCATCTCACGTCTTCCCTTGCCCACTCTTGCTCGCATCAGGACCTTCTTTCCAGCTGTTGGTCTTCGCTTCGGTGACTTTCGCTGCGTCTTGTGCTTCCTGGAAGCCGAGGTTCTTCATCGAGTCTGGTGCCATGAGGTTTCTGTTGTGACATTGTCAGCATACTCTCCATACATTGCGAGGTCTATAGCCTTGCCCTACCTCTCCATACGACACTGCAAGTAGTTCTTACTCAACTGTCTGCACGCATCCTCGTTCACACCTCGATGGCTGCGCAAGCATTTGAGGTAGTCCTTCATGATCGGTTGACATTCTGCGTCGTGATCCAGCGGGAAACTGCCTCGCTCCGGCGGTGTCGGTTTCGAAAAGGCATTCCTCCCACCGGGCGAGCCAAATGTCGACATTTCTGCTCTTTGCTTGTGTCTGTCACGAACCAGCGAATGAAGTGATGCTAGATCTCGATGAGAAAGGGAACGTCACGGCGCGCAAAACCAAATCCTTGAACAAGTGCGCTGATTCGTCGCGGAATCCTTCGGGCTAGGCCATGTTTGCAGCTGGCAGAAGAACCCCGATGCAACGGACACGATGCCATCTTCGCTAATGTCTCTGCTACCGCACCGATGGGTCCGCCGTGCACGATCTTGCCTGTGAAGGACATGAAGCTGACACCAGCGTCTCGCTTCTGCCTTGTAGATACGCAGCCGCCAGCGGCATGCACGATATACCCTGTTTAGAGGGCGCTCGTGCGTTGATGCGAAGCGAGGGGTTTGTATGTACGACCACAAGGGAGCAATTGCACAGGCGGGATGGCTTGTAGTCTCTGGACGATCAGGTTCACTGGGAAGTAGCTAACGATCGATGATAATCTGGTCCCAGTCTGAGAGTGAAGAGCAGCGGGAAAGCTGAAAGATGCCTTTTAAGGCTTTGGGAAAGCGATGTGCATTGACACTGGATTCCTATTCACGCGCGACGGACTCCAAGAGGACATTGTATTGGGCGAGCGTCCAGCCAAGCGAGCACGAAAGGTACCCACAAGTGAAGACATGGGACGCGAGCTTGGACAGTCCGCTCCTGCAACGGACGGGGATAATCCAGACAGTGAACGTCCATCCCGGCTGCAAGAACTCCCTGCAGAGCTCCGCATACTCGTATACGAGCTCGTCGTAGGCGAGGCCATCATACCGGTGAACCCGAAGCAGCCCGGAGTCATTACAGATGGCAGTCCTCTACTCCGCCTCTCCAAGGCAATCCGCTGTGAATACCTGGACGTATTGACCAAGACATCCACAATCGTGGCCGAAAACAAAGACTTCAAGTTCCAACCCTCTTGTGTCCTTCCTCAACAGACTCGACCAAAGAACGCTGTCCGTCTTCCGTCGCACGGAACAGCCTGCAAAGCGATCGATACGTATCATCATATTGCTGGAAGGAGTCTGGTACTGCCCTCAGAGATTCACCAGCCACCTCCAGCAATGGCTCAATCGGTGCACCACGCTCAGTGAGACGAAGAAGAGCGCATATGTGGCATTTTCATATGAGATCAAGGTTAAAAAACCCACGCATGAGACGCCTCCCGGTCACCAGCTTTATCCTTTCTAGTGCCACCTACTGGACACCTGGCCGAAGCCAGATGGCACTCGCTTCTTCGATGAGTTGATCAAGATTATTGTTGCCATCAACAGCGCGGATGGTGAGCTCAAAGTGTGGCGGACGAAGATATTTGCAGAGGTCGCGGAAAGTTGGCCCACTTGGCCAAATTGGGTGACGGAGGGTGAACGGCATCCATGTAGCCTCTTCTACAAGACGAGGGTGGTGTAGCGGTGGCTCTGAACGGCTGCTTGGGCCAGCAGTCTAGACTTGAGGTCGACACCCGGCAGCCATGGGCCATGAGAGAAAAGCCGACATAAGCAGGACGCCATTCGACTGTTGCATTGCACAAACACCGAAAGCTCCTCCCGAAAGACATCATGCAAAGGACAAGAGATTTTCAGCTACAACGAGAAGGCTTGCCACTTCCGCGAACAAAGGCCGACATTATAGCACAGCAAACAATCGAGCACCGCTCAAGTACCTCTGCCTGTCACAAGCCTTCATGCACGAATATCGACATCACCACTGCACAATGCCAGCAGCCAAGGGAGCCGCGCGCATCGACTGGGAGAAACATGGTCCACGTATGCGCCTCGCAATCTTCATCTTGTGGGAGCACTTCGAGAGATGTGACGGCAAGCAGAAAGTCCAAGCCTTCAACGCGATGTTCAAGGACAAGCTCAAGGGCTTTGGTTTTGGAGAAGAGGGTGTTCCCATCCAAGAGCAAGTCACCGAACCTTGCCAGCAGAGCCGTCTCACCGAGATGTAATTTGAGCAGCTACGAAAAGATCGCTACACAGTACCGCGAGAGCAAGAAAGACAAGAACAAGCACATTTGGGACCCCATCAAGGCTTATGCAAATGCCACGGGCGAAGAAAGTAAGTGCAGCTCCATGGCATTTCGCCCCAGTATTGAGAGCAAGAGCGCTTCGAGTATTCCTGTCGAGATGCTTCACCGTCAATTCATGTTGCTGACTTGCATGACTATCAGAAATCCTCTTCGACGATCTCTACACCAGTCTCGAAACCACGATGGAAGATTTCGGCTTTCCAGGACCTACCGCAGCATTCACCTTTCCGACCAACAGCCAAGGAGATAGGCATGAGAAGGGTGGCGTAGATGCCAAGGGGGAGGAGTCTGTCGCTGAAGCCAAGGCCACTCCAGATGGCGGCGAGGCTGCTCGAGCCGAAGCACCGGAGGATGAAGCATGACTGGTGGTCTAGTACCTAGTAGCTCTGTAACGCTGCAATGAACTCGTCTACTGACCGTTCCCCCGCCATAAGAAGCTTCCAGCGCCATACCCGAGGCACCGGCGCGCTTTTCCTGTCGACATAACAACCACTTACAAGCCTCCCTCATTCCTTTGCCCTCCATCTCGCCCTCACTGGACTGCTTCACGATACCCTCAATCCTTCCTCTCGTCAGCATCACCGTCTGACTTCTGAGCTCCGCTGGGAGGTCCAGAAGGCCTAGCATGGTTGAGCGCTGACACTGAGATTGTGGCTTGGCAAGGTGTGGTGGAGCGGAAGTGTTGTGATATGTTTTTACGCCTGCTTTTGTAAATTGGTTCCACTGCGTAGCTTGAGATGGATTCTCTCATGCTTGGCATAAGGATGCGTCAAACGAACGGCGAGTGATGTCAATCCTGTAGGTCAGTGGCAAGTGGCACATCCGTCAGGCGCATGGTCGTTCATTCGATACTCCACAAGGCTTCCTGATCACGCAGCGCCCGCGTAGCATTTATTCGCGTGAGAATGTAGTTGCCACGCATCCTGACCCCGTCGTATGCTGTCAAAGCTTCAAAACGACAGCGAAGTAGCTGCCGAGCACCATTCCCTCCGACCACTCTACTGCCTCACCATCGGATAGAACAACATATGCACCCACTCCACCGCATCCTTCGTCAAACACGCCATCCTCCCCGGCCGCTGCCTACAACGCCTCTCCACAGCCTCACCGCAAAGGCCCTTCAAGACCCCCATCTTCCCTTCCCACTCCCTCAAATTCTTCCTCTTCCACTCTCTACGCTCTCTTTGCGGAAGCAACGCCACAAATGGGAGCGACACGGTAATGCTGTAGCCCTGACCTTCAATTGCCTCGAATTAACATGAGATCCTGCCGATGCTGATCCTCACGCGCCGGTGTGGGTGAACTCGGGACGCGCCGAAGACCCTCAGCCAGCTGCTGCAGGATGTTAGGCTGTGGTCGAAGCAGAGGGAGAGTTTGCAGTGGTGGTGGTAGATGAGGAGGAAGTCGGAGCGGATCTGGCGGTTGACCTGGGCTAGTTTGGCGATGGCCTCGATGGGCGGTCTGGCGGGTGAGTAAATTCCATCGTCGAGCTCCTCGTTCGCGTCGTCGGCCGAGCAGACTATGTCGTTGGATTCCATGGATGGGGAGGGTGTGATGAGGTAAAAGTAGATTTGATTGCGGAGTTCTGGAGGTAAATGCGAAAAGTGTGCCATTTTTTGGTCCTTCATGCTGATTTTCAAGGTGTCGGTTTCAAAGCAGATAGATGTCGCTGAGGCTTTCACCTGGATTCCCCGAGGATTCGAATGATCAAACGCAATAGTCCGCGAACCACTCAAGCCTGTAAGATCGAGGGGGGAGGTACCCAGCAATGTAAAATAACGAAGTGGGGCTGTCAGAAGATTGCTTTGCATATCTGTACAGCGGCGATTGAGCACTGCGTGACGTGCTGTAGTATACACAGACGTATCCAGCCCATTGCAGCAGTGCCCTGTCAACCATCACAGCAACTGAATGTGGCATCTAACCCAGTCTCCTTGGCTTCTTACTCCTCGGACCTCCCTGCTTCAATCTTGTCGCATCCACCACGCTTGTAATCTTCCTCCTCAAAGCGGCACCTTCGGTTCCCAACAGTATCTTGCTCACAGCCTCTCTTCCCGCTCCAAACCCTCTTAGCACCACCTCCAGCTTACTCACGTCCCTCAGCATGCCTTTCTCCTGTATCTGCTTCATCACGAAAGCGCCCAATTGATATCCTGCATCGTAGCTGCCCCGTCCGGCTTTCCTGAAGCCCAAGTTGCCCGCTGATAATGATATGAGTACATCAATCTGCTTCTTAAGATCTGCTGCTGATGCAGATGTGCCTGATATCCCACTTGACGCAGTCTGTGACGCGGGCCGCGCAGGTTGAACAAATGTAATGTGTGTGTTGTGTTTTGTCGCGTAGACGTGCAGCTTGTGAGGCAGATCCATTGCTGCGCTGTGGATGTTGAGGTTGTTGGCGAATTGTGAGGTCAAGAGGCTGCCCTGGTCTGCGTCCAGAATGCCCGATAGCGATTGCCCAGCCCAGGGATCGCTCGGACTTCCTGGTACCTGATTGTAGCCTTTGGGTCTGTTATTGCGGCCCATTTGGTTCGAGAGCGCACCCAGGCCAGAAAGTGCATCTTCGCCCGCTGGTGTTTTAGGGGTGGACGAGAAGGATCGCTGCTGTGTCGCAGGGAGAAGTCGCTGACGGCAGGCGTGGCATATTGACGAGCTGAATGCTCTCGTTGCTTTCATTGTCGCCATGATGTACGGCCTGAAGATAAATGCACGTTACGAATGTCAGTTGTTGCCAGTTCACTGTTGCGGAGGGAATCGGGAATGGCCGACGCCGCTGCAGATCCCTGTCGAGAAATGTGAGCTGCCCATCGACCCATCGCATGTCCACCACTTCTTGCCTCTCATACACTCGCCATAGCGACATCTCCCTCGTCCTTTCCTGCGTTCATCTCCCGTTGTGGTCGCGACTTCCTCTGTGTACAGTAGCATGAGCACACCCGCCATCCGCGCCATCTCTGGGCGAGCAGGAGGCGCTCTCGCCCGCAACACTACAGCACAACCTTCATATGGCCGAACGGCAGCATATCGACGAATAGCACCACAATTGCGGACATACAGCGAGGCAACGGTGCGATCACGACAAGATGGCGTTCCATCGGCAATCCTACCATCCGCATTGCGATCACATTTCCTCCCGCCTTCACTATCAGCATCGAGCGCAGCCTCTGTGCGGCACGTCAGCTTCAAGCAGATGCGAGAACAGAGGCTGAGAGAGAAGGCGGCGGGACAGGCGGAGAAGCCAGCTGGGCAAGCAGAAGCAAAGCCATCGGCAGCTGCGCCAGACCCGGACCAAGCCAAGCCAGCTGAGCCGGAGGAGACAGAGGCTGACAAGGTGTTTGCACGATTCCAGGCCGAGGCCGAGGCAGCATATGCCAAGCAACAAAAAGCAGAGGCAAAGCAGCGAGAGGCAGAGGAGAAGGCCAAAGCGAAGGCAGAGGCTGGTGAGGGTGAAGCCGAGGAAGGTGCTGAGGGTGAGCAGAAGGAGAAGAAGAAAGAGGAAGAGGCTGCACCACCAAAGCATGGCAACAAGACCCCGTGGCAGGTCTTCACAGAGACTCTGCAGGCCGAGTTCAAGGCCAGCAAGGACTGGCAAGAAGGAACCAAGCAGCTGAGCGGAACGATGCACGACTTCACACAGAATCCAAACGTTCAGCGGGCGAGGAGCGCATATGCAAAGGCTGCCGAGACCGCCAGCACGACGACCGGTAAGGTGTTCTTGGGCACAGCAGGTGCCATCGGAAAAGGCGCTGCATGGACCTGGGACACTCTTCCGGCACGAGCAGCACGATCAGCCGCTGCAGCTGTTGGATCTGGTGTGGAGAAGGCGACACGGCCTGTGCGAGAGACAGAAGCCTACAAGAGCGTGAAAGAAACAATCGACGATGGCTCGTCGCAACGATATGGTGGTTGGACTGAGAAGGAGGAGCGCCGAAGGAAGCGTGAAGAGCGTGATCGCAAGATGGGCTTCTCCAGCAAGGCACCTGAAGCGTACGAAGAGAATCCCGAAGCTGGTACGAACGTCACACTGCACAAAGACTCTGCTTGGAAGGAGGCGTGGAAGAACATGCGCGAGAACAACCCGGCCATGCAGCGACTTTTCAAGATGGGCGACACATATCGAGAATCCGAGAATCCTCTCATCAGCACCGCGCGAAGTGTTACGGATCGTATTGCTGGATTCTTTGCCGAGAATGAGACTGCCATGGTCATCAAGAAGTTCCGCGAAATGGACCCTAGCTTTCAGCTGGAACCTTTTCTGAGCGAGATGCGATCGTATATCCTGCCTGAAGTGCTCGAGGCATATGTGAAGGGCGACATCGAGACATTGAAACTTTGGCTATCGGCAGCACAATTCCAGGTCTACCACGCTCTGATGCAACAATACACAACTGCTGGTCTCAAGTCGGATGGCAAGATTCTTGATATCCGCGGGGTGGATATTCTGAGCGCGAGGATCCTGGACCCTGGCGAAATCCCAGTCTTTGTACTTATGTGCCGAACACAAGAGGTGCACGTCTACAGGAACAAGAAGTCTGGCGAGCTGGCTGCCGGCATGGAGGACAAGGTGCAGCAGGTCACATATGCCATTGGTGTCACCAGGATTCCGGAAGAGGTCAGCAACCCAGAGACGAGAGGATGGAGATTGATTGAGTTGCAGAAGAGCGCGAGAGACTACGTGTGAGCGGGTCGTGAACTCTGTCGTATCTTCCCTTTACCATTGCCCGCGGCGATCTGGCGACAATGCCGATACTGGGTACAATTGGTCAAGACGCCACTCAATACTGGAGTCACCGTGACCAAAAGCTCACACACCCTCGTATGATCCATCGAAAGCACACGCTACGACCATTCCGGCTTCTGTGCATCTGAGCGGCGTTATACATCATCATCAGCAAAGCAAAAAGCGACTTGGCATATCGTCCGTGGTCTGGCGTGTATCAACAATTGTACAGAACTCGAAAAATGCCTCATTGTAGCATCAGCGCATCGGCGCTGGGTATGTTCACGAAAATGGGCACATGGTACCTTGACCATGCTTGCTCCAACCCCACTCCTGTAGTTAGTACGATCACCATATTCGAGATGTAACATTGATGAAGTATGAATACTTCGGACGTACTGAAGATAGAGCCCCCTCGTCAAGACCAAATACGTCGCGCATCCATGGTAAGAGATCAGGTAATAGAGAGCACAGGCTTATAACTACAGAGTCTCGACCATGCAACAGCAGCATCTCTGATCCATGGCGCGTCCTGCCAATATCTGGAATCAATCTAAAATCATCGAGATCGCATCGAAAGAGGAAATCAGCGGGATAGATGAGATGTGAAGTGGCTGTGCATAATCGTCCAAGAATTCCTTCGCATACAAGAGTGAGATTCGCGGACCTTCCGGATCCGATCCCGCCATTCATAACCTGCTGACAGCCAGCATACCAGGTCTACGCACACAACTCTCGACTATTCGCCGACGATGGCGTGGCAGCGTCATGTGTCCTGCTTTATACTCCGCTCCATCGGCGTCGTCATCACGAGTGAGATGGTATAGATGCTGGACCTTTTCTTTTTCTTTTCCATGGAGTTCCGGCAGAGCTGACTTCTTGCTCTCCCACGTGGATTCTGGACAAACGAGACGAGCGAGTTTTGAGGAGTGTTCATCGTACTGTTGGGTTAGAGACGAAGCAAGCAAGCAAAGCAGTGAGACAGTGGCGGAACCTTTCAATGATGACTTACTGCTACACCAACACCTTCGGCGATACAGTCTGCGACGACTCCGGATGGCGGAAATGGGGAAGATGGGTTATCTTGGGCGTGACGATCGCGTTTATGGTCTTGTTGATAGCGGGTTTCGTCATTTTCAGGTGAGTGACAGCGAGATCTTCCATCTTTCTACCGTTCCCGCGCGATATTGACGGTCGACAAGCTACATCTCGTCCCGCCGCCGAGCAAAAGCAGGACTCAGACCTGCATATGGGACGGGCTGGGCAGCGCCGCCACCTTACCAAGTTAAAGATCCACATCCGGAGGCTGCGGCGAAGAGGGTTAGTGAGGAGAGTGAGCTGCCGGATTATACGCCGCCGATGGGTCCGCTGCCAGCAAGGGCTGGGATAGTGTGAGAGCTGTGGGAGGGGGATGATGAGCGCTGGATCCAGGGAGTCTTGAAGTGTTCGAATGGAGTATATGCGTTGCGGTGCTAGATACCTGGAGGACTGTGACTGTTGGCTGTTTGGCTTGCGATGGAGTAGAATTGATGTTCACTGTCTGTAAGAGTTCTTCTTCGCTATGCGGGTGAGTCGCAGTGCTGTTAGCAAGGGAAACATGTTCCAGCTCGATGAGATTGATAGAGTCCGAGGGATTGCTTTCACATCGTCGTATGCTGCCAATGGTCTCGTCGATCGGTGGGCATATGTTGAATTTCTTCTTTGCCCAAGAGCATTCATAAGTGGTCCATCTGCCATCTGGAGTCGTAGTACAGGTCAGAAGCATGAAGTCTTTGGACAGTCTCAATTGTTCTGCACGAGAGGCTGTTATAGTGGTTTGAGCTCGTTTCGATGTACAGCTTTCTTCTTCTTGATCGAACCTCTTGTCTCATCGAGAGGTAAACACTACCTTTTCTCGTGGTTATGTTGATTACCGTATGGGAAGAGCTGCTGCATCGAGTAATAGAAAGGCTGAGAATGTCCAGATGCAATGGTGGACAGATCGAACGGCAGACGACAAATGCCTCGTCGTCATCGCTTTCTTGCGTCTCCAGCACAGCCACGTCAGCCACTGTGGCGGTCCAGACTCTCAAATCGTGCGCGGTAGCTCTCTGTCATCGCAGCTCGTCGGTCGCTGCAACTCCTGTCACCGCCAAACCAAAGCCAGCTCAAAAAGGGCCCGCCACGCCCGTTGGCAGGCCCAGAATGAAGCCAGCGTCTTTTGCATCACTGCCCAGCCTCGTTTGGCACGCTGCTTCCCTCGCGATGCTCACGAGATAGATCTCTGGTATTCCGTTGGGGCTTCTGTCGGAGCTCTCGCAGCCAGTCGTGCCAGCACATCGTTGCCGCCCAACAATCGCTGCCGACGGACGAATAGCAGAACGACGGCGACCCTCTGTCCTGGTCATCTGCTGCCGCTGTAACGACCCCGGATTGTGACGGGATCTGTGCTGTCGAAGCACGTCTGCAACGTTGGAGATCACTTGCCTGTCTGGAAACGATATACATCTGCACCAGTACTGCTCGTCGTGCTGGACCAGGCAGTATTCCAACTCGCGAGATCGACGCAAGCACTACAGACAAAGAGAACGTGCAAAAGACGCCCTTTGTTTGTGTGGTATATTAGGACTCCTTGTCTCAGGCCCGACAAAGGACCATTACACCGACTTCCTCCTAGTCCATCCTCGCGGAGCCCACGACTTTTCCATACCGCATATTCAGTCCCAACGACAGAAACGACATACACGAACTGAACGATATAGAACGCTTGCTGGCCAAGTCGACGACCAATAGAGAATCCATTACAGCCATCTTGATACCAACCTTTGCACCACTATTCTGTAGCCATGCCTGCCTTGATCAATCAGACGGTGACGATCGTTAACAAGTCGGGCAAGATCGTGAGCACGTCCAAGCACTTGGTCAATGTGTTCAACGAAGCCAAGAGTGCATACAACGAACGGAAGGCAGAGATAAACGCGACTAGGAAGAAGGAGAGCGAGAATAAGGAGAAAGAACGCAAGGCTAGGAAACAGCTTGAGGCCCTGACCTTGGAAGATGACGATGACAGGAAGTCACAAGTCTCACGGAGAAGCTCAAGAAGAGGCAGTGACGATGGAAGGTCGATACGTAGGAAGCCTGTTCCTAGCCAGGCTGGTACAAGACCGCCTGTGGAGCGTGGTGTCTCGGACAGCTTCTACGCAAACGATCGTCCACGGCACTCATCGCACCGCCCGTCGCCTCTCAGGAAGGACTCTGGTCTAATCTATGACGACGAAGACGAGCCACAGATCGGCGAGCTCATGCGGAGAAATACAGATGGCATGCAGCCCAAGAGCCAACGACCTACAACACCTCGCCGAAGAGCTAGCTACGACGACATCGACATGGACCTGGCGTACGGCGAGCTCCCACCACCACTTCCAGAGTCACGGCGGGAAGATCAAATCGAGCTTAAGGAGAAGATGAGTTACCTTCAGCGTCTTCTCGACGAAGGAAATTGCATGCAGCACTCCGTCACAGCCATCATCGACAACTTGCAAAAGAACCCCGATGCCCTGGCAGCCGTTGCTTTGACCCTCGCCGAGATCTCCAACATCGCCGCGAAAATGGCACCTGGAGCTTTGACCGCCATGAAAGGCTCTTTCCCAGCTATAATGGCGCTTCTTGCAAGCCCACAATTTGCCATCGCAGCAGGAGTCGGCGTTGGTGTAACGATCATCGCCTTTGGCGGTTACAAGATCATCAAGAAGATCAGAGCGAATAGGTCAGAAGAGAAACTCCTTGAAGCAGGCGTTCCAGGCGAAGCCGAATTCGGTCCCGTCGAAGGCCCTCTCGAAGAAGAAGAAGACCAGCTCCGCGAGATCAGCAGGATCGAGATGTGGCGACGAGGCATCGCAGACGAGCAGATCAACTCCGTCGGTACTAGCGTTGATGCAGAATTCATCACGCCTGTGGCGACGAGAACATTGATTGAGGATGGTAGACTTACCGAGGCGGATCTGAAGCCGCTGGATATGAGGAGTGAGAGGAGCTCGAGGAGTAAGAAGAGCAAGAAGGCGAAGAGTGAGGTCAGTAGCGCGAGTAAGATGAGCAGTAAGACGAAGGCGAAAGTGAAGAAGGAACCTTCGATTTTGAGGAGTATGTTCAAGGGACGGTCGAAGATGAAGGCGAGGGAGAAGGAGGTGATGTATGTGTGAAAGTCCCACACTACACCCAGGAGCAGAGGGTAGTTTACACGATTTTCGATCTGGAAGCGTTCGAGCCTCTACGTACAGCGCCACATCTGACTTCCTCCACGTCGTCATAAACTTCTCCCATCAACATCCATCCTTCATCTCCCCAAACCCCGTCACACCCCTAGACTGCTCCCCCTCGAAAGCGCCCGCCACCCCGTCGCCGCCCTCAACCTCTCCACCGCCTCGCCCTCCGTCACCACATCCGCCATCTTCGCATCCATATCAAACAAATTCGCCTCATGAATTGCAGAACTTCGATCCCCACACGCAGTCCCCACAACCATAGCCCTGAAATTCCAACACATCGCATCCAGCGCCGTGGCACGCACGCATCCACTCGTGCTCACACCACAAATCACCAGGGTGTCCACGCCGGCGAATTGAAGCAGGGAGGCGAGTTCGGTGCCGAAGAAGGCCGAGGGGTGTTTTTTCAGGATGATGTCTTCGCCATCGAGTGGTTCGAGGCCAGGGATATTTTCATTCAGGCCTCGGGTAGATGTTGCGGAGAAGACGGAGATTACGGGTGCTTTTTTGTAGAAGAGGCCGGCGTCGGACATGTCTGGACGGGTGTATTGGACTTGGGTCCAGATGATCGGTAACTGCACACGGCGTCAGGATCTTCGCAACGACGACCCAGTGAGAAGTACTATGGACCTTCGCCTCCCTGGCCGCAGCCAGTAGACTCTTCATGACATCGATTGAATTCGCTGCTGCAGGGTTGGAAGTCACGTCCAATGGACTGCCGGGGGTGAAGTATGCTTTGCAGACGTCGATGAGGAGGAGCGCTGGTCTTGTGCCCTGAAAGGCGTTAACATATCCTCTCCCACGTTCAAACTGTATACGTACCCATCCGATCCTATTACTAAATCCAGCAGCGCGATACGAGCTGGCTTCGGCATGTTCTGAAGGCGCAGCTTCTGCGGCAAGCAGTTGCTCGACCTGCATTGTGTAATATATTACCAAAGAGAGTACGAAAGAAAGTGAAAGGGACGTTCAATCATAGTTTGTCGCTTTCTTCCATATACCTTGTAGATAGGCCAAAGTCCGCATCCGCAATCGCTCTCGAGAGCCGAGCTCCACTTCCACACGTGAGCAAGACCCACTTCTCTCCTCAGGCTCTGTGTCTCCTTACGTTCTCTCAGATCAATATAGTGGTGCTCAGGTAGTCGCAGTCCATTCTAATATCATTCCATCTATCCAGTCTTCGCCCATGCAGCTTGAAGACCAATCAAACTGCTCACGGTACCCGCAATACCGACAATACCATCGTCGAAGCGTCCGTAGATAGCATTCGCCGGAATCGTGATATCGCAGACGTCCGACAGGAGCTGGAGCTGCGCAGCGCCTCGCTCCCTGTTCACAGCATTAGCACAACCCACACCCTCGAATTCGCAGAACTGGACATACTTCTCCAGCCTCTTCTGCTCCACGACCTTCTCTGCGTCCCCACTAGCCTCTTGCCTTTTCGCAACCTCCCTCATGTTCCACAAAGTGTAACCCCCAGCCGCAATGTTACACACCAAACCCGCGAACCACGCCCTATACGCCTCCCTCTGCAGCCTCGCACCCTGCTTCAGCTTGTATATCCCGCTCTGATCGATGTAACACAGTGTGTCCAGTCCAAGATACACCGCATAGCCCAATTGACGGCCCACGGCGAGATACTTCAGCACTGGGTCGAGGGACTTCGAGTCGGACGCGATTGCGGCGGCTTTGAGGTGCTCAACGAATTTGCCAATTCTAATGGCTTTTCGGACGGAGGAGAATTGCTTTTTGATTGTTTCGGGAACGGCGACGGTGGAGGCCGGGTGATTGGTGCGGTAGAGGTACCAGGCGAGGAAGCGAGAGAAGTATTGGATTGTGCGGAGGAGTTTGTCGCGGCCGACTTTTACATGCTATGGTCAGTACGGCGCGACAAGAGGATATGATGGGATTGTTGCTACCTGTAGTTGCGACGAAGCGGTTGAAGTGAGCCACTTCTGGGTGGTAGATCAGTGCATCTGCGACCATGGTTGCGGTGTTGCGACGTTGGTCGCTCGTTGCGGATTACTCGGTGGTTCTGATAGACAAGAGGGGTAGTAAGATCAATGAACAATGCCAGCAGACCTAGTCAATGTCAAGGTGATATATGTTTCATTGACTGGAGGTCAGAGAATCGCGACGTCCAAGGTGAGAAGATAGCTAGACTCGAGGAAGTCTTGTCAGCTGCGCCGTCCCTTCCCTGTGATCAGACCCCGACCACGAGCTCACATGTTCGGCAAGTGAATTCATCAAACCTCGGCTGATATCGGCGGACAAGGATTGGGTTGCAAGGGCGGCCCATGCGGAAGTCGGCAACTCTCACCGGCCGCGAACCTCGACGGAACTCTAGCCGGTCGACTTCTATATCGTGCATTTCCATTGCAACGACGTCAACAATGGCGAAGAAGGGTGGGTATGATCGCTGCGAGTTGGATATGTACAAGTGCTGACAAGAGGCATAGCGAAATCCCGCACAATCGCCGTCCGTCTGATATCAATGGCCATGACGGGCTACTACAAAACTTTCTCGCGACCGCGAACGCATAGACCGTTGAGCATGCTAAAGTACGATCCTGTCGGTAAGTCGCGACGCACTATGGCCCTAAGTATACAGGAATCGGAAGGTGCTAATGAAGGGTAAAATGTAGTGAAGAAGAAAGTTCTGTTCCTTGAAGCGAAGAGGGGTGGAAAGTGAGACAGGAGGAGCACGAGGATGATTATGGATGAAAGGATACCACACCTCATGGCCAATTCCGTCGATCGTGTCGCCGTATAGACACTCAATATGGCAGGGAGCGGTTGGCAAGCCCACCCGGCGTCGCGGAGTAGACGATAGGAGGTCGGGGCAGAACTGCAGACGCAAGGAGAAAGAGACGCACGTCCGCTGAAGAGATGATTGTGCCATTCATGCTATACACATGTGAGCGACGGATGACAGCGACGTCCAAGCATCATCGATGTCGAGCAAAGGCTTGGAGGCCAGGCTAAGGCATACAAAGATATACCTCTGCTCAGCGACATTCAGAAATATACTGAGTTCAATCAAACAGCGAAAATGTCGTCAACCATCCTTGCAGTTCGTCGTTCAGCGCCGGTCCATGTTCAGCTCCTGCGCGAACCGCGCGTTCATCTGTTGATCTGACATCAGTTAGCGGATTACAATCAGCAACGAAGATTTTGGACTTACGCTGTGTTCGCTTCTTCGTGCTACGGGTACCACGAGTCGGCTGGCCAGACAATGTCTGCATGCGAGAAGGCTGCGAACCTGCGCGAGACGAGTCATGTGGAATGCTGAGCTCCGACATCAGCGAAGCATGCGAGTTCTCAGCGCCCGCCAGATGCGACATAGAATGCAGACCAGCGCGGGCTGGAGTGGGCGCCGCACTGCTAGGCTTGACACGCTTTTTGCGCTCCTCTTCACAACCCGTGACGACCGAAGTCTCGCTCTTGCGCTTTGAGGGCGCGCCTGTGTCGGCAGCAGCTTCCTTGACTACGTCGGACTGACGGCGGGATGTGCGACGCTTGTTGACCGGAGTAGCATGGTATGTGTTGGTTGGACGAGCTGGCTTGTTGGTAGTCACGAAACCCGGGGAGCTGCTCAGGATCGATGTGCCTGCACCTCCGCGGAACCTGGTCGGGTCTGGGGTCTTGAGTTGGGACGAGTTGCGACGACCAGCCTTCTTCGAAGTTGGTGCGAGACCTTGAGAGCCACGCGACGTTTGTGACACGTCACTTCGGTTGCGAACGAGCTTCGAAGAGCTGTTCGGAGGTGGCATGGGCTTCTCGAACAGGTACGGATCCCTGGCCATGGGTAGCTCATCTTGCAGATACTGTGGAGCATCCTGTGTGTTCGCATAGACAGGCTCATTGGCTTCCTCGTAGTTTTGAAACTCAGGCGCATTCTGATACACGCTGCCTGCACTGTCGTCCCGTGGTGCCTTGCGCCGTACAGGGGAGCGACCGGCGTGGAACGCAGCAAATGAAGGAACCGCATCGTCGAATTGCGTTTCGGGGACGACGTCTTGATACTGCGGTTTTGATAAGACGGGCGGCTTCGATGTCGGACCTGACCTGTCCGACTTGAGAGGGTTCAGATGTCCAGAAGGTGAGGAATCTACCGTCGGCATGCCAGAAGGACATATCAGGCCTTGTTGAGACTCCTCAGCAACCGGTCCGCGTGTCGCACCCTTATCCTCTGTGGTGTTCAGCCTGGCATTGGATGGTCGTAGAATCTCCGGTGCAGGTATCGCGTTGGTCTCCCTGGTTGACTGACTGTTACGATCAACTCTCTTGCGTGGCTTTGTCGGTTGCATGAAGTTGGAGGCGGCATCCGGAGTGCTGCCTTTGCTCTGCTTGGGTGCCTGACCCTCGGAGGCGCCCTGTTCAAGAGGTCCGGCATCGGCGATAGTCCCGTGAGCCTTTGATACAGCTGGCATCTGAGTCTGCGTCTGCGAGTGCTCCTGCTCCACTGAGACGGTCGACATTTGTTCGAGCTGCCGTTGTAAAGATACAGCTGTAGCTCGAGCCTCGTCGCGTTCCGCTTCTGCCTGGAGGATATTGTCGTTCGCAGAAGCGAGAATCGTTTCTTGATTGATTCGTTCTTTCTTCCAGCTCTCTTCAACCTGGGCATGAAAAGCCTTGTCCTTCTGCTGCCGCTCCTCAAGCTCGACCCGCACCTGTTGAAGCTGGTCTTGAAGCGCCGCTTCCTTCTTCAGGGCAGCTTGTTGTTCATCTTCGAGAGTCTCAGCACACGAAGCTCTGAACCGCTCCATGCCCGTCTCGTGCTCAGTGATCTTTTTGCGAGTTTCCGCGAGCTGCTCCTGCGCACCTTGGGCTTTCGCTGTGATTATCCCAACTGCACGCCGAACCGACTCAGTCTCCGAAGTTGCCTTGCTTGCGTTGGATTTTTCTTCTCCAATCTGCCGCTCTAGCGTCTTCACCTGGCCGCCAAGTCTTGCAACTTCGATTTGCTCCTCCTGTAGCTGGGTTTTGACTTCCTCGAACTTCTTGGCTTCGCCTGCACCGGAGCTGCCCGACTTCTGCAGAGCAGTCACGGTCTTTTGGAGCGTCTCAGCTTTTCTTGCATGAGATCGTGCAAGCTCATTGCTGGCCGTAAGCTTTTCCTGCAGCTCACCCTTCGTCGTTAAAGACTCTCTCTGGGTGTTCTCGAGGTCGGATCTCAGGTCACGAATTGTCTTCTCCGCGTCCCTGTGCTTGTCACATTGTCTGGACAGCCTTTTGTTCTCGTTTTTCAGAACCGACGTCGTCTGCTCATAGTGCTTCTTGATATTCTTGGCCATGTCGATGCGAGTCTCTTCCCTGGCGTCTGCGATCTTCTTCTCCCACTCCGCTCGCTCAGCTACAAAGTCTGTCGATGCGGTCGAGACTTCCGCGAGCTGTTTCTGGAGGTCCTTGATTTCTTCTTGCAGGCTTACATTGGTGGCTTGCAAAGACGCCAGGTCTTGCTTCTTCGCGTCAAGCTCAGTCCGCAGCGTATCCAAAGCGGAGGCTTTCGCACGAATGTTGAGTTCGAGTTCATGTAAGTTCGGTATGGATGCTGCATCAGCGATTTGTGCTTTCTCGAGCTCGACGATTTTGGACTTCAGAGTGGCGTTCGCTTCGCTTGCCTCGCTCTCCCTCGCTTGGCTCTCCGATATACGCGTCTTGAATTCCACGGCACGTTCATTACACATCTTCAGCTTTTCTGTTAGTCCAGCAATGGTCTCGCGGTACGCAGAAGCCTCGATGGTAAGCTCCTCACGACTGCCCAATTCCGCCTTGAGACCATTGAAACTTTCCTCGATGCAGGTCTTGAGCGCAGCAGTCAGTTCGAACGCTTCACCGTCATTGTTCGATGACTGCGCAATGGTTTCTGCAATGCCCTCCACGAGAATTTTCACGGCGGCAACATCCTCCACGGTGGCTGTTGGTCGGGAGCCTAAATTTTGTACTGCGGCGGTGATCTTTTCGAAACAGTCGGTAGTCTCGCGGTTGCTGTTCGACTCTTCCAGCGTGCTAAGTACCTCGCCCAGTTTGTGCAGTACAGCTTCGTGGTTGGTCTCCAACTGACGAATCACGTCTTCGTTGTCGTGATTCGCAGCCTCCAGCCGAGCTTGATACTGTAGGCGGAGATTCTGCTCGTCGGTCAGAAGTCTGTCCTTCGTCTTCAATTCTTGCTGCAAATGCGAGCATTGCGCACTCGTGCTGGACAACTGAGACCGAACCTCGCGGCAGGCTTCCATCGCTTTCGTCCTGAGCTGAGTGGCCTTCTCTGCGCCATCCTGCAGCTCTTGCAGGAGAGCATTCTGTAGGTCTTGACGTTGACTGCATTCAGTGTACAGTTGATCTCTCTTGACCATGTCGGCAGTGGCTTGCCGCGTCAGATAATCATAGTCATTGCCGAAGCTGTGAACATATTTCTTGAGATTCCGGTAGTCCGCAAGGTGACCTTGATACTTCTGGACCTCTGCTGCCATATTCTGCTTCTCTCGTTGAAGGGTGTAGCATTGACTCTCGGCGATCTCCTTTTCACGTGCGATCTGGCCGAGTTGTTTCTGTAGCGCCTCATTCTCTGCTCTAGCTTGGGCTTCCTTCTTCATCTGGTCTCTGCTCGCCTTCGCCAGGTCTTTCGACATGTTCTGTAGGTCAACAGGATCGGACGAGGGAGATGTGCTCTCATTAACGGCAAGTGCGTTGGACTGGAGTGCATATCGCGGAGCGACAGGCTGCTGCGACGCGCTTCGAGACGTGAAACGTTGACGAGTAGTGGTGTTTGAGACAGCGCTATGCCTTGACGCTGGTGGTTGATCGACTTGACGTTGCGCAGGGTAGTCATGCACCGCCGCTCGCGTCGATGGTGGCGATACTGGCAAGACATTGGTCCGTTGTACCAATGTGCTATTCAGTCCTGCTGACAAAGTCTGACGTTCATCTTCGACAGTCGCGAAATGCACTCCGCGGTGAGGTCGTTGCTCGGATGCTACTTGCCGGGCCTGTTCTTCATCCGCGCTCGGATATTTGGTCTCCCAAGCTTGCTGCCGCTGACGGTGAATATGTTGCTGATCTTGATGCGGTAGGAATCGAGCTTGATGGTCAGCTTGATGCTCGTATGCCGGGGCAGCTGGTGTTGGACAGCTGGCCTCGTTTAAAGTACACGCGTCATTATGAGTGGTTATTGCTTGTGGGTGTGAACGCGGTGGCTTTTTCTTCTTCCGCGAGCTCTTCTTCGTAGACTTGGGCTGCTTGGGCTGCTGCGGCAAAGTGTAACCAGAGTTTTGATGGTGGAGAGGATTCGATCTGCCAGGTGCATGAATTCCTTTGTCGTGAAAGCCTGGTATTAATCAGTGACAATCACGTATGGGTTTGTGCTTCCTTTTCTACCATGATCTTCTGCAGCGACACGATCGAAACCAGCAAATGCCTGAGCTCTCCAGGACTTTTTCACTGCAAAAGGCTGCGGAACCTCGTGATCCATTGGAGGCCCTCCATATTGCTTATCGCAGTAGCGGGTCGGCTGGTGTTGGTAACTCGCGTCTTGATCTTGATACTGATATTGCAGACCTTGTGAGTGTGGCTCCTGCATCTCGTAGCCTTGTTCATCGTACTGCGGCTGATCCTGCAGATCTCTCATGCCGTGGGCATAGGCTCCAGCATCGGGTGGGCCTTGAAACATGGCATGATCGTAGTGGTCGTCTGGCTGACCTATACCCTGCATCGCTGGCTGCATGTCGTCATCAGCGTGGCATGGGAGTACATGTTCCGGAGCATCGTCGTCCTCTTGGACTCCACGGTGATTTTGATTGTAGGTGTGAGCATCGTCGAGCTTGCTGTTGAAGTCCCCCACAGTCGCCGCCATCGCCATCGGGAAGGCACGAGCCTGCTGGGACTAGCTCTTGATGAGCGAGATCAGGTGGCTGAGAAGTGTACTGTAATTGGGTGCGTCGAAACGAAAGGTGAAGGTGGGTGTGAAGGTTGTGTTGGAGGAGGAGAGATTCTTGCAGAAGAGGGTCAAACACGTCGTCTCGCTAAGCTAGGCAGACGTGCTTTTCTGTTGCGGCAAGAACGCGCATCACTTACCTTATGACAATGCACCATCAAAGTGCTCTCGTCGCATCGCTTCGCCGACTTCCAGCACCCGATACTATCCCCCGCCTCTTTACACGGCCAGCTTCATCTGCTACATTACTTGAACCTGTCGCTTCAGCGTCTCAGGTCGGTCACCTCAGCATGTCTCTGCCAACGGAGCCGAGCCGATCGCCATATGCTACCACCCGGACGATTCACCTGTCGTCTCTCCCTTCGCAAGCGACGTTGGCTCTCGAGATCATGCGTGGCGTCGGCGAGCGTTCTTAACATCGCCATGGACGACAGGGCCCCTCCAAAGAAGGCGGTTGGTGATAGCTCCTCGATCGACTCAATCGTCTATCTCCTGATCATATGGCACTTCGCGCCATCTCTTGTCCGTCTGAAGCCATCAATTCCTTCGGTCTTCTTGTGACTTATGCAGGAGGCGCGGGCACTTCCATCAGCACGCATTTGATCAGCAAGACTGTACCCTCCAACAGTGCTCCGCCCTTCTTCAAATGTGCTACAATTGCCCATGCGGAAGAGTTTGTACTCTCATACACGATACGAGATGGAAGGCATGATGAAGCAAGACGAAGGCACAGCTGCAGTCGGCAGTGACAACTCGCATCCCTGCACGTTACCAACCAATCACAACGCTCATCGCCCTAGAACTACGCGCCCAACTTCTCTAAGCACACGCCATTCGACTTCACACTTCCACTGCATCTGCATGAACTCCTTTCTCATTGGTACCTGCAGTAGACAACATCCCGACCGTTACTGTGGATTGGTCGCACTCTTGTACGGTCACATCTCTATCGAGCAGATCTCCGTGTAGGGCGCTACCAGAATGGCGCTGCTCTGGTCACGTCGAGGCGAGTATAGTGGTCTTCTTCTGTACGCGATGTCTCGATTCTAATCTTCCTCGTTTCGTACCTTCACGATCCTACCGTACTGTGAGACTTCGCCGGGTTACTGCAAGGACCACATTGCCAAGATGAAGCTCTCACTTTACCTATGGCTCTGTGCTATCGGCACTCTTACATCTGCCCTGGCAATCGACCAAGTCGACGCGAACGGCCCCGTAGCTCGACAAGAAACCGCATCGCAGACCGCAGCCATCACATCAACCGCCGCAACTGCTTCTAGTACCGCGACCTCCAACGACCCCGACCAAACCGACCAACCTTCCTCTGGAATCTACGGCTCATCCTCCTCTCAAGGCGGCAACACCGACGCCGGCGCCTCTGGCTCAGGCAGTAGCTTCAACCTCTCCACCGGTGGCCTCGTCGCCATTATCATTGTTGTAGTCGCCGTCGTTGCCTTTGGTGGTAAGTCTCCCCTCCCAACCTAGCCATTCTCCTTACTCACATCACTATCAGTCGCAACCACCACCCTTTGGGTCATTGCCAAACGACGTCAATGGACCATGAAGCAGACTCTCAAGCGGGCAAGTAAGAGACTCACTGGTAGGGGTGGGCCGAGACAGGATGCGAGGGATGCGGCAGATGAGAGGAGGAGACGGAGAACTGGTGTGCAGATGACGAGTCGGGAGGAGCAGAGGGGTGCGAAGAGGGGCATGGTGATTGAGATTAAGGATCAGGAGGATGTGAAGGGAGAGAGGAGCGCTGGCGGAGGGTTGGGAAGCAAGTTGTGGAGGAATGATTGGAAGAGGTGATGATACAGAAATACAGGAGAGTTCGTGAGAGCGTTTTCACAGCTATACTTTTGCGCTTTGTGGGTGTAGCTATGTCGTAACGGCTGGGTATCATTTCAAGTCATGCGCTGCTCTTTTCAATCAGTCCTCCATAGTCTGATTATCCTCTTCATCGCTATCGTCAAGATCCACGACCTGCGTATTCCTCGGCGCCTGCGAGCTCCGGGGCATCCCACTCGCACCTGTAGGTCTCGGCTCAGGTTTGAGCTGCGTCTTCACATTCACGAAAGGATCCTCATCCTCCGCCATCCCATCGATATCCGAAGGGATGACATGCGCATTCCTCTGTGTCCCATTACCGCCGCCATCATCATTCTCTTCATCATCCGATCCCTCCTCCTGCAGCGCCTGAGCTGCTCTCTGAATACGTTTGATCTTGCGTACGATCAAAGCATCGGTGTGAAGATCCAGGTAGCTGAGCATTTGTTGGCAGCCTGGTACGGGGCATTGGCAGTGCCCGCGTTGGCCAGCGAGGAACTCCATAATTGCGGCCTTCTCGAATGTGTGGGGACACTTCTTCGAGGAATAAGGTTCTACCAACTCTTTCAACGTTAGCGGACACTTCGTACTGATGTTCGCCCTGCTGATTGCGATTTCTTCGTCGGAATCGTCTTCGTCAGCTCCGGCGCGTGGTCGGGCTGTCGTGCCAGGTGGAGGTACTGTGCCGTCTTCGTTGAACCATTCTTCGGGAGGTGCCAATTCGATGGTGTCTTCGGGGTATTGAGCATCGTGCACGACTTGTCGAAACCTCACGTAATCCTCATTACCAGCGTAGCGCTCTGACATGGACTTGATCTGCCAGCGTGTCTTGCGATCATCGACCTGTTCGCGGAAGACTTCGACCGGTGGACGACCGGCTTGTGTAGCAGCAGCAGCGCCGGGATCTGTAGGCTGAAAGTCGGGTATCTCCTCATCTTCGTCGCTGTCTATTTCCTCCTCGTCGTCCTCGCCTTCAGTTCTCCGCCTTCCCTGAGTTCGTGCTGGCTGTGTGCTGGCCTGAGTACTGGCATGATTGCGAGCGTCATTGTGAGCAGCTTCAACAGACTCCTTCATGAATTGTAACATCTCCCTACAGTCTACGGTCTTTCGCATCTGCCCTTCCATCCTCGTCGTCATGCTCTCCGTCTTTTCGCGCAGTGTCGCCAAGCTCTGCTCTTGTTGCGCAAAAAATGCGTCGTTCTCCTCGTCACCTGGCTGATGTTTGTCCCGTATCTTCTTGAGGCGGTCATCTTTCTCTTTCAGTCGGTCGTTGATCTCCATGGCACTCTCTGTGAGCATGGCCTGGGCATCTTTGAGTCGCTTCTCAAGCTTCGATAAGTCATGAGTGCGTGATAAGGCGGCCAGAGCACGCTGCCCCTGCGGGTTGATTGGGAATTGAGGTGCTTCATATAGCGGTGGTTCTATATTGCTGGTATCACCGCCGCCTCGAGGCGTGGGCTGCACTGTGGACTGTCTGCCAGCTCTCGAAGGCGTTGGCGTCGGCCTTGCCGTGGATTGTCGTGAGCGGGAAGCCATGATGTCGTTGTCGAACAATGGCCGCCAATTGTGGTTCACAGAACGCGTCAAGAGATATTTAGACGCGACTGCCAATTTGGCTCGGACCAATGGGCCGAAGCCCGCATCAAGGGCACCAGAAAGTTGCTGCTTCCTCGAGAGAGGATTCACCGACATTCAGAACAAGAATATCGTCATTATTTACGGTACATGTACTTCACGCGAGATCTTACTTCGCCGCTATGCCATATGCTATGCGCATGCTGTTGCGACATGTCGGTATGCTACCTGTGGCGTCTCGAGACCCACCCGAAAACGCCTGCCTACCTCCTCCTTCTACTTCGTGATGAAGTTCAGGTGATCAGCGACTATCAAGGTAACCATCCTGCGACGGAGTCAGCATCATCCCCTGACATCTTTCGATATTGAACTTACGCATGCGGTGCGATACGGGTATAGTAAGTGGTGAATCCACGATAGAACCGCAGCGGCCCTTCCTCCCGAATGACCTTCTGTGCGCAGTCCAGGAAGTTCTTATATGGCATCGTGCCATCCGGCTTCCGGCTCTGCTTTTGGAGACGAGTCTTGATGAAGTCGAACGGCAGACTGAAGAAAGAGGCGAAGAACCCAGCAATCGCAGACGCAGTCAGTGTCTGCGCTCGTGGGCTGAGCGAAGTATCCTTGAGCTGCGACTTGGCTTCAGAGAAGAACGCAAGCTGGCCAAAATTCAGTGCCATGGCACGGATTACAGTTGGAGTGGCGCCTGCCCACAGACGGGCAACACCTTCGTTCTTTGCGATCCTCATGAGGGCATCTCCAACACCACGGTAGTTGGCACGCTCTGCCTTGGGCTTCAGACCATCGCTTTGCATTCGGATCAGGGCCAAATCTGCTGGATTGCCAACGAAAGCCGCGATGCCACCAGCGGACAGACCAGCAGCTGCTCGCTCCTTGAAGCCGATCTTGCCGCCTTTCAATTCGGCTCTTGCACTCAGGCTCCTCATGAAAGTGTCAAAAAACCCGAGACGTGCAGTGGTGTATACGGCTTGTCTCAACCACCCAGCAGAAAGACCAGTGTAGAGATCCAAGACCCTGCCAGCAGCAATGATCTCTCTGGTCACAGTCAGAGGCGTTGGCTTGGGCCCGGTCTTCACACCTTCGCCAGCGAGTTGTAATCGGACCTTGATCATATCGATCGGCTGGATGACGGACGTCGCGACCATACCTGCTGCACCTCCATTGACGAACGGCAGCGCAGTACGCATGAATGGTGAATGTAAGAAGTCTTGTGTCGCCTTCTGGGGATTCTGGGATGCCTTCTGCATTGCTGCTGGTGCATCCTCGGCAGCTACTTTTGCAGCGTTCAGAGCCTCATTGGCCTTGCGCTTAGCTGCTTCTACTGCTGAAGCCATGATCGATTGATTGTCTCAATACTGGTTACCTCGTGGGTACACTCTGCTTCTGTCGCTAACCTCCAGGTCCCAAGATCGTCGTCCGATCGACCGCACAAAGGTCGGGGTGAGCTCTGCGACTGTTGCAAGTCAGTGATTATTCAGATGCCAACCGATCCGGCTTTCAGCACCGCTCCAAGCAGCGAAGTCGCTACACATAACTCCGCGATCAGCATCCGGATCGCAGCAAGCACGTTGGCGAGATGAACAGTCCAGGCACATCCGGTCATACCCGCGGTCATCATCGTACTCACATGTGAAGATAGCAGAATTGCCTGACAGCTGTGCCGACTCGCTCCGCGTCTAGCTCGCGTCTACACGGTCTCCGACAAGCAAGCCCTCCGGATACCAACACACAGGCCAACCAACAAACAATGGGTCACGTTTCTGAGGTATCGAGGTGGAAGCAAGCAAGGCAGCTGTAGCCGTAGCTGTTCCCAGCAAATGAGTCTCGGTGGAAGTCCCGCGGTAAGTAAGACAGTCAGGTGTTGCGGAGGACCATGAGAAGCGACGTCCTGGTGCTCTTGAAGAGCACACGTTGGTCTTGACCAACCACCCGCCATCTGACCGTTGCGCTGTACTATTGTATCTTTGCGGGGATACAGCTAATCACGAATCCCTGTGGTACTTGAAGCCTGCATCTTCTGTAACGTCACGGACAAGCTCGAGGTGAGTACAGGGTAGCTGGAGTCGTTCTGGCCAGGAACCATGGAGGAAGCTGCGCTGCAGCAAGCGCATGAACTCGGAAGACCGCACGCCTCAGCAGGCACAGCTACACGGCCATCTGTGGGCATCGGTATCGCAAACAGTACAGCATTGAAGAGCAGGTCCATACCAACTACTGCCATTCCTCAGAAGAGCGTCAAGCGATGTTTCGCCGTGATCAGTAAGGGCCCGAAGAAAGGAAGGGCACTTGGCGTGTCACTACTGCGGGGTCTGATAAGAGCTCGAGCCTTCTTCACGTGCACTCCTACCTGATCCGACCTGCGAGAAAGTCCCGGGGCTTGACCGACTTCCATATCGCGGCAGTACTGCGCGGCTCAATGGCCAGCCACGTGCTGATGACTGAGACTAAGAAGCAGTCGAGCCTAGATGCGTGTTAAAAGGCAGCCTCCTTGGACTCGTCAAAAACGTTCGGCGGCCTTCGTATATGATTTTCGGGCGATGGTATGCAATACAAGTATCTAAAGGCGGCCGTATCTCATTGAGTCTACATATATGCTGCGGATATGAAGCTGGAATGGTAAGACAGGGCTCAAGCTGGAGCGTCCTTCACGACTTGAGGTCTCTCATCCGCTGAGAGCTAGGCAACCATCCACAGCGCGGCCTACATTGCCCTCCTGCGCGCGGACGACGTCTTCAATGACTTCTTTGTCAAGGTTGGGGAACATGCTTTGGAGTGTTCTATTCACAGTCAGCGTCCTCAACGTTGTCAATATCAGAATTATGGGAAACTCACTCAACCACAACTCTATGCTCCTGCGCCCTCACTCTCTGCGCCTGCGCAACCTCGGCGTTGGCCTGCCTCATCGCATGATCTTCCGCAGACCGTTCATTCAACCTTTGTCGACTCCGGTCTCGTTCTCGCTCAGCAGGTGGGCGCTGATTAGCACTCTTATCATCACTCTGCCTGCGATCAAGTCTCGGCGCCGGACTCAGGCCTCGAGGTGTTGAGCCAGGGAGCGGCGTGCTGGCAGGACCGCTGCTATTGGGCTTCCCATTCGACACCTCGTCGGAGAACATACGCCCTATGCTGCTGAGGGGCTTTTGAATCGTCCGGAGGAGCCCTGTTACTGCGTCTTGGTCGTCGGGGCTTGAGAGTTGCGCTTGTCGTTCGGCGAGTCTTTGGCTGGGCTGTCGTCGTGGGCTGGAGCGTTCGGCGTCCATGCTGTTTCGGTTTGTGACTTCTGCACGGCTTGGGGCGCTCTTCTCGTTGAGATGTTGCATGGGACCTGTGGGTATCGCCGGGTGTGTTTGCGCTTCGTATTCATCTGCCCGGTTTTGCTCCGCGATGGCGCTGACGGCTTGCTCGACTTGTAGCTCGAACTCTTCGTCGGTGATTGTCAGCGTGGTTCGGTCGAGGTTCTCAATGAATTGTACAACGCCCATCAACGAGGACATATAGTAGCCTGCTTCGCCGCCGAGCTTTTCCTGATTCCTGAAGCGCCAGATGTACTGTACGTTGCTGACCAGATGTTCCGGTCGCGCTCGCAAGACGGTGTAGATCAGAAGTGGCACGAATGCATCTGCTGACTGGTCCGCTTTTGAGTTCCTTAGAAAGCCGAAGATGACTTTGCAGGCGTTGAGCACGCAGATGACCTTGTCCCTAGGTGCTCGATAGGTATTGATCTTGAGCAGCTCTTTCTGTGCCAGGCCAAGAAACTTTCTGCCTTTGTCGCCGATTGGCCTGATATCAAGGTGCTCTTCTGACACCCATCCGTAGATCTTGATCTTTTGTGCAATAACCTCATCTCGCTCGACATCTTCCTGATGCTGGCCTCTTCGACCTGGCCCGTGTGGGTTGGCTTGGTCTGCTGCAGAGCGTCCATTTCGGGCACCTTTTCGTGGACTACCAAGAGCTGACGGTATCGCTGGCGAGAACGTCTGCGAGTAGAGTCTGTTCATGACCAGCTTCTCCATGCCTTCTCTGGCGTTGTCGAATTCTGCATCGGATACTGTTCGCCACACATCGCACATGCCCATCCTCTTTGTGATGAACTCCAAAAAGTCGGAAATGATCTTGACCTGCTCGTGCACCATCCACTGCTTCTTGTTGAATTCACCAAGAAAAGAGCGCAGATACTTGGCTACTGAATCCGCGGACTTGTGTCGAAGCTGCTCCAGAAAGCGATGGAAATCGAAAGGTAGCGCAGGCTCAGGATCTGGCGAGGGCGGGGGAGGTTGATATATAGAACCAGCCTTCCCGCTGATGATCGACTCCTGATCGTTTGACCTCACCCGATGCACACTGGAATTGGAGACTGAGTTCCCTGTACCTTGCGGACTCAGTGGAGATGCACTACTTGCATTTTGGCCAGTAATTTGTGCACCGAGCGTGAAAGAAGGTTGTGGCTCAAGGCTGCTAGACCGAGGAGGTAGTACCAGGACTGGCTGTTGCTTCTCCAAGCGCGGGGACATGATGTGGTCCTTACCTAATCCACCCATGCCGTCTTCAAACTGGTCCATTATCGTCTGTATTTCCAGCTCAGTGGTCTCGCTCGTCCCTTGTGGCGCATCAGGCACATCGTTCGCAGTCTCCTCATTCGGCGGTGGTGGATGCTTCTCGTCATACTGCTTGGCAGGTTCGAGCTTGACCGGCGCCTTGTCTTTCCGCGGTGGTTCTGGCGGCGGTGGCGTCGCAGGAAGCGGCTCATTCTCCCTCACAGCTGTATCCACCGCATGACGACTGGTACCGCTAGGTTCCTCTCCCGAAGTCATCTCTGCTGCTCGTTTCGCCAGGTGTTCGCTCGCTCGTCGCTCAATGTCCCTGGTCATAGCCGCATGCTCGCCGTCGGAGTTGGCAGAGCCTGGGGCAGCCGTTCGCGTCTTGTGATCCGCGACCACGCCATCGCGTCCGCTGTCCTTTACAGAAGATGTCACCGCTGTCTCCGTTGAATTTGACTTGGCCACATCGTTCTCACTCCGATCTTCTCTCACTTCGCCTGCCACCACGCTGAAGTTGTCCGATGATGTCCGCACTGCTTCGGGCTTCGACTTCGTCAAAGGTTCATGCTGTTCTGTAGGCTGGGATAGCTCTGGCAACTCGTTGGTACTGGACATAGACGATCGCGGAGTTCTGTGTATTCGTGATCGTGACTGTATTCGTTGTCATGCGGCATTCCGTGAGCGTATCCTTGCGGCGCAAAGCTCTCTATCAGCAGTGTTAGTGCAGGAAACACCCAAACAGGAGACGCATTCAAGTGAAAGTAGCAGGTGATCGCCGTCGCAGGGCCCAAGCTCCGAAACTTTGGAGTCGCCCCTCGTCATTGGCGGCGACGCGTCTCCTTCACTTCACCGCAGACATGAACAACTCACCACAAGCGAACGATAGCATCAATCGGTCATGTGCGGCATCTTCTGCTCCATCAGCAGGCACAAGCATGTCCAGCCATCTGCATCGGTTCAGACTTTACTTGAGGCTCGAGGACCTGATGCCTCGAACACGCTGCTACTGGAATGCTGCACCGAGCCTGGACACGAAACGACATATGTGACATGTCACTCCACTGTCTTGTCCCTACGCGGATCTGTGACCACCCAACAGCCTTACCAGGGACATGATGCATCACGCATACTCTGCTGGAATGGTGAAGCCTGGACGATATGCGGCCACCAACCAGACGGCAATGATACCGCAAGTGTGTACAACCTTCTGAAAGAGGCCCTCTCCCAGGATGTGTCGCCCATGGACGCCCGCGATGCATCGCTAACAGCTGCGCAAAACGTGTCAAAGGCATTGTCACAGATCGCCGGACCTTATGCATTCGTGTTCCTGGATGAGTCTGCTTCAAGGATCTGGCTTGGAAGGGACTTTTTGGGCAGGCGATCTCTACTGTATTGCATCACTGAAGATGGGAACATACTGCTTAGTAGTGTGACCAATCGCCACGCCCTCGAAGACTGGAACGAGATCAAAGCTGACGGTGTCTATTGCATCGATCTTTCTCAGCGAGCCTACCGTCATGACGAGACCACCACGGGTCTGCATAGATGGGGCGACTTCTTCGTCACGAAGGCGCCATACACTTACAAAGATATCGAACGCAAGACTGGCTCTGTAGGTGCCCAAAGTCTGCCATGAGTGTATATGCTCATGGCTAGGTAGGTTCTTCCCCGGCTCTCACTTTGCAGAGACGTCTCGTCCTTTCCTACCACACCCTTTGATTCGCATTCAGTCGCAGTCTTACGTTTGGAGAGACTTTTGCGTGAGTCTCTCATTCGCAGAGTGCTAGATATCCCAGAGCCGCCAACGTCCGCAAGCACACAGCAAAGATCGAAGCTCGCAATCCTGTTCTCGGGCGGTCTCGACTGCACAGTTCTTGCTCGGATGTGCCACGACTTGCTACCCACATCAGAACCGATTGACCTACTGAATGTGGCATTTCAGAATCCGCGAGTGCACAAGGGTAAAGGCGATGCTGCCTACGAACTGTGTCCAGATCGCATCACTGGGCGAGTGTCACATGCCGAGCTGCAGGAAATATGTTCGGATCGAGAATGGCGCTTCGTAGCCGTCGACGTCCCGTATGCAGAGACGCAGGAGCATCGGCAGCAGGTCATCGATTTAATGCATCCGCACAACACCGAGATGGACTTGAGCATCTCGTTTGCACTCTATTTCGCCGCTAGAGGTAGTGGCAAGCTTATTGTGGGTGGGCAAGCTGAGAACCAAGCGTACACCACCTCTGCGCGAGCATTGCTTTCCGGACTTGGGGCTGACGAGCTGTTCGCGGGCTATACGAGGCATGCCACTGCATTCAATCGACATGGCTTCGAAGGCTTACTGGACGAATTGGATCTTGACATAAGCAGACTTGGTAGACGCAACCTTGGACGTGATGACAGAGTCATTAGTCACTGGAGTCGGGAAGCTCGCTTTCCCTTTCTCGATGAGAAGCTCGTGGGATGGGCTTTGACTGCGCCAGTGACAGAAAAATGCGACTTTGGGACAGACTCGAGAGTAGACATTGACGAAGAGTCTTGTGCTTCCATTGAGCCGGGCAAGAAGGTACTGCGATGTTTGGCCTGGAAGCTGGGCATGCGCCAGGTGGCGAAGGAGAAGAAGCGTGCCGTGAGTAGTCCTGCTGCGTCACAGTGACCATGATGCTGACGTCCACCAGATCCAATTCGGAGCCCGGACCGCGAAGATGGAGACAGGCAGGAGCAAGGGCACAACGCCATTGTCATGGAACGCATAAAAGGTGAGAAGAACCGTCCTTCATTATCCCCTAGCACTTCAATGATGATGTGGCGAGGTTCTTGAACCCGCCACAGATACTGCTGAGGCACCACGTTGCAAGCTGATCTAGCCCACTCCCACGTGGGAGATGAGGTCAGGCAGCCACATGAAGTGGTGTTGATGACCTCCTTAAAGGCAAGTCTGACCAATGAAGGTTTGTAATGCGTAGCATGTGTACATGATGAAGATCGAGAAAGATGCTAACCCCATGACTCAAGTAGTGGCAGACGATAGAGATAGATCACGAATGAAAGCAATCTCGTTTCATGACCTCGAAGATGGCTAGGCATCAGCTCAACGTGCCTCCGCTGGCGTGTCACACAGGCCAATCTGGGTGACAACCTGCTTGAATGGCCCTACTGACCTGACAAAACTGTACTGTAGTCATGACCTCGAATGCCGTGCAGGAGCGCATGCGACGTTCCTGTTGTTGCTCAGAACCTCAAACTCCACGTCTGATGACACATGATAAACAATGTCATTTCTACGATCTCGCCAGCTCATCAAGCTTCGATGAAGAGATATATCAGACCTTCATCCTGCGACTCACTCCTAATCTCTATTCCTCATCAACCACTTCGAGAAGCCCTCTGAAGACTACCTCCGGCGACGAATAATACAACAGCCAACCCCATCGACAGCATCCATCTCCTTGGTCCAGAGTGACACCATCCCGCAGCTCAAAGCTCTGTATGCCACTTCAGCTCAGTCTGAGTCAAGTCATCAATACATTGCTCAGCTCTTACAGGACCAATATCCAGGGCTTCGTGAGCGCTGCCACTGAGCAGGAACAGAACGACAAGTACGAGCCATTGAGACAGAAGGGAGACACCACCAAGCAGCACCCCGGCGCCACTGACTTCAGTCCATACGACCAACACTACGAGCAAGCGTCCCAAAGCTACTGTCAGAACAGTCACTGACGCATGATACAGTCTCCCAGCATCAGAGAAACAGTTCAAGTGATCTAGCCATCTGAGCTTATCACATTGATCGCATCACTCAGCCAACAACACAACAGCACAGACCTTCGGACCCATCACCAGTCTTCATTTCTCTCAAGCTACATCCTTGACCTTGTTCACCAAACAAACTTTACATCAACGCCTCAGTTACCGATACCATTCAAGATGAAGACCATATCCATTTCAGCTCTGGTCCTGGCCATCGCCACCGCAGCCATCGCGGCTCCGAAACCGCCGGCGCCGAAGTCTGCCTTCGCTTCGGTCGCCAGTCCTGCTTCTGTCAAGACTCCTACGGCGGATGTCAAGGCGGGTGGTGCTGCAACGAAGTCGACGAGTTCGTCGATGGTGGAGCATAACGGCAAGCCAGTTGTGGGGTCGAAAACTGCGTCAATTGGTGCAACGGGTGAGGGAGGGGTGGCGGCGGCGGCGGGAGGTGCGCGTAAAAACGCATTGGCATGTACAAACCGCAACGCTGCGAACGGTAAGAGTGAGAAGCCAGCTCCTGCCGCCTACGTGGGTGGTCCACAGTCAATGGCGACTCCTATTCCGAAGTCAATTTCTGCCAAAGGCGATAGCCCGAAGCCAACATTATCCAAGAAGCCAAAGCGCTGGGCCGAATCGGTAAGTCTCGCCTCTCACCGCGTTACAATGCTCTACTGACTCCCGCAGACCGACAGCGGTAACGCAGCTCCGACTGACATGCCAACGCCACGTGCTCTCAGCGGTCATGGGGCTTCGACTACCGATGTGTCCAGCTATTCAAGCGCTGTGCTCGCAATACGGAGCATGACTGCGCACATGAAACCCAGAGCTGTTGATGATTTGAAGAGAGCGCTCGGTATCAATGGCAAAATCACCACATCTGTGTCCTCTGTGGCTGCCGTGGCGACGATTCTGGCAAGAGATGCTGATGGGGATGATGTCTTGATTCATGTCGATGAGGGAGCGACCGCGACGAAGACGGTCACGCAGGCAGCAGAGACTACCGTGGAGGTCGGTCAGACGATTACTTCTGGACATGACGATGATGAGCACGACGATCGGGAGCACGAACACGAGCATGACCACGATGAGATGTCACGTCCTTTTTTATGGTAGGTGAGACTGTTGTCGAAGACGGTGAGGGTCTTCATGGCAGCAGTCTCAATGATGGGTCGGGGTCACTGGAGCGGCGCGATGGTCCCTGTGACTATTCGCATTGGTTGCACGTTGCAAACGCAGGGTACGCACAGCGCCTCCGACAGGATTGTCTTTCGTCATCATCCACCTCAAGATCCGCCTCGGTTGCGGACCAGAGGTCTAGCATATCGCAGGATCTAACACCGTCACCAAGACCGACTATTAGTCTCCGAGTCGCGCCGCATCCGATTTCTGGAGGTGGGTCGGAGGTCAACTTCGCCGCCACTGGAACTGAGGGCGCCGTAAACCGACGACGTCAGGCTGGTACGCTTGCTGCTGCTCCAGGTGTGTACGGAGCGCGTCCCTTGGCACCTGCCAGTTATGCCAGTGCCGTCGGATACGTACCCAACACCAATACTCAAGCTGTGCCCAAGCCACCAGTTTCTCCAGCCGTAATAAGCTGGTCACCTGGTGCTGCTCCCACGAGCCAGGCGACCGATTTGGTATTAGCTTCGACCCCGACAGCAGCGATTACTCCCGGTGCCTCAATCTTACCAGCCAAGCCACCAGACGTATTGCCTCCAGCTGATGTTGCTCCTGGAATGCCAGTAGCCGACCTTGCATCATTTTCCACGCCTCTAGCTTCAACTCCTCCTCTCACGGCTCCCGCTATCACCCCCGCCGTCGCCTCAGGAGTGGCTGTTCCATCAGTAGAGACTCCATCAGAAGGCATTCCTTCAACAGAGCGTGCTCCAGAAAATACTCTGCCATCAAATGACCTCGCCGCAAACACTCCTGCGACAGACCCTCTCGCAGCGACCACTCCAGTAGACCTTCCTTCAAGTCCAGATGCCACCCCTACTGGTGCTGCTGGTGGAGAAACACCACCATATCCCATGCGCGGTAGCAATTCAGGGCTCAAGGTGCCAGCCGGTGGCACAGCGGGAGTTATCCTTCAACGGCCAGCAGCTGTCACTGGCGGTAGTGCAGGCTTGTATTACGGCCTGCCCCCAACAGGCAAGGCACTCCAGAAACGAGCAGTTCTGACCGGTGGCACTTCAGGTCTTGGAGTTATTGCAGTCCCAACAGGATCACCCATATCGATGGCTCCTCGACAGACTACTGTGTCGAGAGCATCGATAATCGTAATGTCTACCACCGACACTGTGGCCGTGGCAAGCGCTGTCACGGGTTCCCGTAGTATCTTTGGCCGGAACCTGAAGCGTACTGCGCTTGGCAGGAGAGCACCAGACTCGCTGCAAACAGCCTCCGCACCTCCACCCGACTCAGTCATCAAGGATTTGCTCGAGACTGGCTTCAAGTTCCAGTACCTGCAGGAGCAGAGACCGGACATCTGTACTGGTGCACGTGAGGAATGCGAGCAAAAGTCCTCCACGCTTGGCAACAACACCGCGCTGTACGGCTACAGGTACGGCTATACTCAAGGCAACATACAGGATATGATCCGTGCTGCAGGCCTGAATCGAACTGCGCCTACTCCTCTGAATCGGCAGAAGAGATCATCTGAAGCGACTGGCACAGAACCTGAAGTCGATCAGGCTGTCGAGCAGGTTCTGGAGTCAAGCTTCAAGATACTGTACTGGCAGACCCGTGTGCCGGGCTTCTGCTGGGGACCCAACTGCGGCGCCGAGTTCATCGAATCCACGAATACTTACGATAGGGTCGTGCGCTATGCTGACAAGCATGGTTGTAGCCACCATATCATCCAGCGCATGGTCATCGATGTGGGCTTGAAGTATACTGCGCCTCAGATCAAAGACTTCAACAACCCAGATCATCCATTGAACACGATGATGAAGAGAAGTCCAACATCAACACGCCTTGGCAGTTCAGAGGCATCCTCCGGCGCCGCTCCACCTAGCTTTGAGTTGCAAGAGGATGTGATAGAGATGCTAAGGGCGAACTTCGCCTTCGCCCGCAAAAGCCAGGGACGCGGGCCCAAGGATCCGGGAACGAACAACTTTATCCTGACGGTGATCGATTATGCATTCACCTTCGGCATTTCACGAATTGAGGTGGCCGACCTTGAAAAGGAAGCAAAGCTCGACATGGGTGTGCATGCTTCTACGCGCAAGAGAATTGCGAGCATTGGTCAAAACACTGGTCAAGGGATCAAGCGAGATGAAGAGCCGTCTGCCACTGCCACAATATCCAAGCCTCGATGGCAAGAACAGACCAAGAGTTTCCTAAGCGGAGGATTCTCGCACCTCAAAGACAACAAGGACATGGGCAACGCAATGAAGTGCTCGATTCAAGCGCTGGCAGAATTCGCATACTGTTTTGACATTCCGCAAAGTACTGTGGTCGCTCTTATGAAGAAAGCAGGACTTGACGGTACTGTACCTGCTCCTAGGCTGAAGACAGTTGCAAGTGGTAATCAAGAAGTGACTAATGGTTGGAACCATTGGCATTCGGGTCATGGTATGGCCACAGTGATGAGGAAGACGCCACAGCCAACTGACTACATAGGCCAGACAACTGAATCGAAGCGGGAGAGATCTCTAGTCAAGCTGGAGGACTTCACGGAGTCCTCGATCGACCCATCCAACGATGCGATCGATAAACGAGCACCTGGCTCCGAAGATGGGAAGCCTGCTGGCGCTCAAGGTTTCGGAGGCAATCACCCGAGCCGCAGGGAGGGATATTACGACACTATTTCGACTGGCAATCCTGAGCGCCACCCCCGCTGTATTAATATCGACGCCTTACAAGGTGACAGAAGCGGAAAGGTTTATGAAGACGATCTTCGGTGCCAAGTTGAGCGCGGCGACACTAATGAGGTTCCAGGGGCTGCCAGTACTCCATCTGGCGGTTCTAAAGGCGGTGAAAGTCGCAGCGGGTCTACATATGCTGGCACAAAGCGTACTCTTGGTGGCTGGACGGAGAAAGCTAAGAAGAGGTATTGTGAGAAAGTCAGAAAGGGCAAACACAGGAGTGGCAAGTGTGAGGTGCCTAAGAAGGGAGGTGGTATACGGACAGAGGACATTTCGAGACCAATGCCTATAACGGAGCCAGACATTAGCGGACAACCTGGGACGGCGGCCGGCGATGGTAGAAACTACCCTGGCACTGGCCCTGGATCGCAGAACGCCGATGCTGGCAGCTCAAGCCCAGATGCTACTGGTGGGAATGGTCAAGACTCTGGCACTAATCGCAAACCTGGTACTGGCGTTGGATTCGGCTCGGGCAATACTTATGGGTTTGGCAGCGGTCAAGGCGCTCAACATAGTGACCTGGGAGATGCAGAAAGCGGCGACCCTGAATTCGAAGAGCACCAACCCTCAGTACAAGACGACGCATCCAGCGACTGCACAAGCCATCCGTCCGGATCAGAGTCAGCGTGCTCCGACGTATCAAGTGGCGCGGCGGATGTCGGTCCACCAAGTGACATTACCTTCCACGCGGACGCCCTCGATCATGGTATTTCCAGCAGCCCGCCTGCAGGATCAAAGTCAGAATACCACGACTCAGAGAGCTACTCGCCTTATCCAGCTCCATCCAGTGAGCAAGGCAAACCGAAGAACACGCCGGACCATCCATTGAAACAGGCACATCGCAAGCGCAGTCCCAAGGGCTTCGAGCAAGCTAAGGAGACCGGTACTTTGGATGCAGCGGCGAATATTGGGTATCAATGGCTTGATCACGACAATGCTCGGCGCGACACTGGAGCTGTGAAACTGAGCACTGGACCTTATTCCCGCCCAGACTCTGGAATTGCGATGAGCAGTGATGATCTCCATCGTGACCAGGAATCAGGAGCCGCGAAAGCGACTGGTGCAGTTTACCACCGTCAGAAGATGGGAGCTGCACAACCTACCGGCATCTTCAAGGCTCGGCAAACAGGCGCTGCAGAGCCCACTGGCAGCGCCAATGTTCGTGATAATGCGGGAGCCGCACGAGCGAGTGATGCCCGCACGATCATTACGAGGCCGAATCTCCCGCGCCGCAGTCCGACACCGACCGCTGCATTGACTGAGCCGGCCGTGAAGCGGTATGTCGTTACTGACTACTAATGAGCGATGACTTTGACGATATGGTATTGGGAATATGTATGACCACCATTTCGAGATGTTCGAATAGAAAGGACAACATCACTGGCCTATGTGTCAGAATTAATGGAAATACCAAGAACGGTTTTCTTGGACTACACCTTGCAGATTATTTCTTCGAAGCTTGATGCGGTGCCTTAGGATTCCTTGGGCGGCAGAGTTCATGGAGACTTGAGCCGCAGCCAGAATGGGGTACGGTCGTGGTTGTTGGCGGGAGGGACGAGAAGAAGAGAATTTCATTTTTTGTTACTGGGATCTAGGTCCGAAGATTTGAAGGTGACACTAAATTGGCGGAGGCATTCGAAGCTAGGGAACAGATTGTGGACAATGATACCTTGGAGAGTGGTTACATCTCTCATGTGACTGTAGTTTTAGTGTATGATTGAACAATGCCATTCGTTGCTGAGTTTACCACTGCTTGAGATGTTCTGAGCAACGTCGTGAGTCTGATTGAATGGAGACATTCTAGCTGACTGGGGCAGCGATTTTCGTCCTCGCCACTCCACTACATGCCTCACAGATTTGCCCTAGGACGTGATACAGGGCCAGGACGTGGTGTCGACGAGCGAGCGGCAGAGATACCGCTATATTTCAAATCCCTGAATCATCATCCACGACGGCGGCTTGACTCGCAAGTTCCCAGGGCAGTCATCTATGCACCACCCTCGCGCTTAGCATATTCATCCTCCATCCTCTCCTCGTAGAGCTTCTCGGCCGCTGCCTCGGCAGAGCCTGGTTTGCTGCTGGATAAGCCTGCCGTGCTTGGTGGCTGTCCGGCCGCTTCCGTGGTCGCGGTATCCTTGGGAGCGATATTGGTTCCTCCTTCGCCTCCAACTGCTGTCTCTGAGCTGGAAGGACCTTCGCGGGTTGAGCCAGCCATTGTCGGGTGGTTCAGCGAGGACATGATGTCGCTCGGGCGTATATGTGATGTTGAGATAGTGGAAATCTGAATCGATGCTGTTGACCCTCTGTTGATGATCACATGTGAGAGCAAGAGCAATGATGTAGGTGAGAACTTCCTAATAAGGGTTGAGCCGCACGTGGGGCATTGAGCATTGACGTTGACAGGGATTCGGATTTGTGCTGCCCTCGATAAGACTGATTGTGCTAGGCTTCGCTTCCTGTGCAACTTCTGGTTGTGCAGTACGCAACACAACACGCATCCTGCGACCACACAATACTCGCTAGTCGCCAGAGTAACCAAGCGACGGCAGCCATGGCGAAGAAGAAGAGCGCGAAAGAGGCGGCGCAACCAGACGCGGGTCCGCCAGGCTCGAGTCTGATCATCTGCAGGAACAAGTACGTACGTGACCCTTCCCATACTTTTACTGCTCATACCTCTGCACCCAATTGCGCGAATCGTGTCTAACATCTCAGAAGACACTGGCGCTATATCTCCTCCTTCCACGGACCATGGCTCCAACTCCCACCCGAGATCCTCGACTCCCTCGCGCACCAGAACTACACGATGCCTGCTCCACGATTGGTTGATCCTGCCGTCTTCTACGATGTTGTCAAGATCCGCAAGGCTGTTGACGAGGCGTCTCAGGACTCAGTCCGCGCATCCACTGGCATCAGTAACACTGCCATGAACGGGCGCATGGACTACTTCGGTGCAGGAGGTGGGCCTGGCAGTCAACTAAGCAAAGAGCGTATATTCAAGATTCGGCAGAAAGCGGTGAAATTGCTCAGTAAGGCCTTCACGCTGGACGAGGTGGCAGCAAGTGTTGCGACAATGCAGGCGACGTCGACGGTGGAAGATGTAGCTTCGCATGTCTTGAAGCGCGAGCCGAACGGTCCAGGTATGCGACGATAATCTTGCGATGGAGGAGGCTCAGACTGACACACACACACATCAGACGCCAAATACGTTCACTTCTTCCACGAGAAGATACCCAGTCGAGCTATGGAACAACATACCCCTCTCGATCCTCTGAACGAGATCATCTCTTCCCTGCCTGCCGAGCAACAAGCAGCACCTCTTCGAACCCGAGCTCTTGTCCAGATCTTCAAGCACCAATGGGACGGCGCAGCGATTGACCTCACATGGGCACTACGGATAGTTGAGGACCTGAAGCGTCAACATCAACCGAACCAGCAGCAACTCGAATTGGCCAGCAAAATGCGGGAAGAGCAGGAAGCATGGCAAAAGGGCAACAGAGATTGGAGGTCGGTCCCTCATTTGAAGGAAGAGCAGCAGCCGAAGAGTCTGGAGATGCAATTACTGTTCAACCGCGCTGGCGTATACCTTACTATGGCATGCCAAAGCGTACATCCGGCGTTAGATGGGCTCAAGGAGTATCAGGCGGCACAAGAGAAGGGTGAGACCAACGGTGTGCATGCAAAGGCGCACGCGGCAAGACTCGAGGCTCGTAAGAAAGTCAAAGGATATGCGAAGCGCGCGCTGAAGGACTACACGGCGTTCCTGGCCCACTTCGACTACACTCCCGGACTACCTTTCGAGATCACCAACGAGATTATGCGCCGAGTGTACGATCTTGCAAATGGTAACAAGAGGGAAACTCCACTGCCGAAGAATAGGTTGATCGAGCTGAATGGAGACGATGAGGAGGTTGCTGGCAGTAGCGATGACGAGAAGGGTGCTTCGTCAGGTGCTGTCCAAAAGTACCAGAAGCCCAAGTTGGATCCTTTCGAGCGTGGTGAAGACGGCTGGCCACGGTTTCCTTCGCCGAAGATCCATCCTTCAAGCGCTCTATTCGCTGAGAAGCCACCTGCCGATCTGCCGCCGTTCCCGACATCAGAAACCGAGGAAGCGATGTGCAACAACGAGACGATCCACGAAGCTTTTGGAAGTCGAGAAGCTGTCACGTATCACCCTCTCTTGACGGACGCTCTTCACTCACTACTTCTGGCGCATGCACTACTCCAGACGAGTCCGACCGAGCTTCTTCGACATGCCCACAACGCAGCACGTCTTGCACGTATCGCCGACGGCTATCCGATCTTCCAGGCAGCTCGCAGTCCAGCACGCGCGGATTGGATTGAGGTGCTGCGCCGTGCTAACAACTGGCTGGGCCTGTCTGTACCTTGGCAAAAGCTATGCGCTCCAGCACCACTACCAGAGGCTGCTGGAGGATGGGCGAAGGAGACGGGATCTGGCGCTCTTGCAAAGCGTCAGCAGCGTAGGAAGGAGGACGAGACACCGGAGCAGAAGCGTGAGCGCATTAAGCAAGAGTCCATCATCGATGCTCTGAGCGACGATAGAGTGGTCGACGAGGAGTCTTTCCAAAAGGCTGTTCGTGCTCGGGAGCGTAGAGCGATGGAGGACGAACAGGGTATTTCCGGACCACTCAAGGACAAGGACGCCGAGTCGAAGTCTCCCTCTGAGGCCAGCTCCAGCAATGGCGACGCCCCACCGCCGCCGAAGCGATGGGCGCAGGACGAGAACGGCAAGGAGTATCCGATCAGTACAGATCGGGCTGCGGCGATTGCGAGGTGGATCAAGGAGTCGCCGCTCAGTATGGGCGGCAAGAAGAAGAAGCGGCCTGCGAGGAGAAGGCCTGCCGGGGCTCATGGTGTCCATGATGCTGCTGACGGAGTTGCGGAGATGTCGGTGGCGGATCAGGGCGAGGACGAGGATGGGCCGGATTAGAAATGCCAACAGTCTTGACGGCGCCAATAGTCTGCCAATCGTTGGCATAGTGGTCTTGGAAGCAGATAAGTCAGAATTCAGCTCTCCTCCCTAGCGTGAATCTCGTCTCTTTCATGGGCGTGATAGGATCACTTCCTTTTCCCATCTAAAGACCTTGCTTCTGACCCCACCTGGAACCTCGCACTCGCAAATCAAATTTTCAAATTCATCTTGCCCATTCCTACACGGCTCCCAACCTCTCCTTCTGCGCCCGTAGTTCCACGACGACTTTCTATATGTTCGTCAGTCCCAACCCCCGCTCCTCTCAGCTTCAACTAGCTTCATGACCTACCGCTAAACTCTCCGGACTCACCCCATTCTCGATCAGACTGACACAATATGACAGTGATTGGCGATCCAAGTGCGTGTTGAGGATGTTGGCGATTTCTTGGAGAATGTCGATGGTTTCGCGGGCGGCGCGGCGTTTCTCTTCACCGGTGATGTTGGGGAGCTGGGTTTGAGGTTGTTGGGAGGGCATATTGGGATGGGCATGTAGATGTTCCGCCCTTTCGTGTGAGTGGTGTTGATGATAGTGGATTGTACCGTCTTCGCTGAAGTCACGTCCAGTCACTTGGACTATCGAAGGTGAAATGGTGCAGAATTTCCTGTATTGTCGCCGGGAAGATCGCCCAATCTTTGAATATTGTGTTGCGGTTGTCGTGTTTGATGTAAGTGTTGACACAAAGTGTCGCGTCGAAAGGTGAAGTCGCCGACCGACGCCACATCCTCCGCCCCACCGGGGTTTCAGCCACACGACAAGGATACCAAGGCCTCTCGAGCAGGCACGGAGTATCGTCCTCCTGTTCACTGCATATATCGACGAAGATGTTTGTACATTTCATATCATTACGATATCTCGAAAAATTGTAACGGAATCAGTTAGCTGGGCATGGATGCATACCCTCCGCTCTACACAGAGCATAATCTCCCGCTGGTGCTCCTATCTGGTCTTGGCGAAAGGGAAGATACCGGTCATCAACCTCATATACCCCGACGGGAAAGTGGTGCTAAGATTCATGGAGACTCGCCAGACAGTCGGACGGATTTGGCTGAACGGCTCCTGGGTGAGCTACTGGCGCTGGATGGATCCGATCATGCCTGGAATTCGGGAGCTCTGCCTGGGCCTTCCGGCGCTATCAAGTATCAGATGAAGACAATCGGGAGGGTAGGTATGCTAGACTTGAGACAGGACTCTTTGAACTGCCGTGCTGACTTTTTTATAGTCATATACTCTCCCAGCCAGGAAAGCAGCGCCACAACCTCGGTCACCATGCTTGGAAGGGAGTCCGTCACCACGGAGTGCCGAACTACATTCACCGCTCTCGCCTCTATCTCCTGGATCGCCGGTCTTTCCAGATGGTATCTTCACACCCATGTGGTTCTCGAAGCATCAACAGCAGATCCCAGCCTTATTCTTGGCCTTCTTTAATCTCAACGCGAATGAGGCCTCGCAGGACGAGCAGATCAAGGCTGACATCAACGCCATCCGTGGCGCAATGAGCCGATCAGGGTTCAAGACTCGCCTGGCTGTTGTTCTGATCAGCGACAAGAGTATCTTGCATGCTCCAGAGATTGAGGATCGTCTTGGCAGCATAAGGCGCGCCACGACGCTAGATCCGAAAACTGGTCTGTTCTTCATGCCTCCGATGTCATCTCAAGCCGAGATCGCCACCTTTGCACAGGACATGATGCATACGCTGCAGCCTTCGATCGTTGAGTACTATCGTGATTTGACCAAGCACGCGCGACGAAAAAAGGCACGAGGCGGTCCTCCTCCATCACTTTACTCACCTGTTGGTGGCTCATCCCAGACTACTTCCGCCTCCGGCTGGAACGTAAGATATGAGGTGAAGCAGGGAGTTTTTGCCGAGTTTCGACAAGAAATGGACGTAGCTGAGCGCCACTACTCTGCTGCCATCGAGGAACTCTTCAGCTCCGAAGGCGGCGTCCTTGAAACGACACACAGCTGGTCGCCTCGCTTCAATGAGGCACGACTCTTGTGCGATGCCGTAGCCATCCGTGTAATCAGATGTCAACTATGGTCGGGCTATACGACGGGCGCTGCACAATCCTGGCAGAACTATAAGCTTCGCGTGAGAGACCTCGTCGATCGCCGTGGCAAAGGGTCGCTGACCTATGGCTGGGATGCATGGGAAGCCAGATGGGCGGAAGTCATGTCAGAGCTCATCCAGCACTCAGCCATACCGTCTCTACAAAGTCCAACAGCAGACGACGCGGAATCTCTGGCAGCATCGCAGACTTATGCGCCACATGAGCGGCCGTCCAATACGCCAGATCGCATGCCAGGCCTCAATCTCCTGCATCACTCAGGATATTGGTTACGACTACTCGCAAAGGGGATCAAAAGCAGGTGGGAGAAAGCACTTGCCATTCCAGACGAAGATCGTATACCGCCTGGTCAATCTCCTGCTTCTATGGTGGCTAGCAGATCGAAGAACTACGACACATATCTGGCTCTGGAGCCGCACGAAGAAGCTACTCATGATCATGTTACTGAGCTGGCCTTCGCGTGCGATCGAGCTGTGCAGGAGTTCGATGCACGGCAGCAATTGCGCATGAGCCAGCAAGTGCGCCTCGATCTAGCTGGAGATCTCATTCGAGCCGAGCGCTTCGCAGACGCTTTGCAGGTGTTGATACATCTCTACGAAGCTTCTGCATGGCGCGAGGACGAGTGGCGTATCCCTTTCAGCAGACTGCTAGTGCTGCTCTCTGACTGCGCCAGTCGCGACAAATCAGAGGCTATTGCATTTCTGATTCCGGCTCTGACCTGGGAACTGCTCAGTACTACACCCGTGGATATGCCAAGTAGTGCGCTCGATATTGCGGGTTGCCTCGACTCTTGGCCCATCGACGACAAAGTAGAGCTTCACATGCAAAGCACGAATCGGCTCAGCCCTATCGTGGCCACCTTTGCTTTTAGAAGCCGCGAGAGTCATGTCGGCGAGGCCTTCGAATGTCAACTTGTCCTCGACTATGCGACTTCAGAGACTTCCCGGCCCATGACGCTTTCCAAAGTTGAAATCGTCCTCGGTACAAAGACGCTGTCAATTCAGCATAACGAGAACAGTAAAGACAAAGTTTCTTCGATCAAGCTATCGGATCTACCTCAAGCCCGTGAGGCTGGCGAAGGTCGGCTAGAGACCACGGCCGATCTACATCTCACACCTAGGCAGCGGACTATATTCCGCGTGTCGCTGTACCTGCGCGAGGCGGTCACTCACGAGGTTGATTCTGTCACGGTGTTTCTTGAGACGAACAAGTTCACGCTCAGCCATCGATTTGCATCCGAGACGATCCTGCCGGGCTCGCTCTGGTACTTTGAGCATGGAGATGATGTGGCGAACATTCTTGTGCCACATATAAACCCAAAGGCGATCGCCATTCTGCCAAAGCCACCGAGGATGCAGGTCCTGCTTCATGGCTTGCGAAACCAGTACTTTACCGATGAAGCCATTTACCTCGACATCGAGTTGATCAATGACGAGGACGGAGCAGTACACGCTACGATCTCACCGAAAGTCATTGGAGCTTCCGGAGGTGCCTGCCCAGTACGCTGGCTCGACGGTGAGGAAGATGAGTCTGTCAGGACAGTGACAGGATTGGATGCCTCCGCTTCAAACCATGGTCAATTGGTCATATATGGACCGCCAGAAGCTGCGTCGTTCACCTTATCACTCGATCTGCGATACACGCTCACATCGGATACGGGCACTCCGCTGGCCAAGACGATCTCCGTTGAAATTCCCTTCGTGGTGCCTTTCGAAGCAAAGTTCATGTTCGTTCCTAGGCTTCATCTAAGCCCGTGGCCAAGCTACTTTGGTCACAACAATTACACTCCAAGGAGTGCAGCCGACGGAATCCTGCAGCTGTGGAAGCTCGGCTGTCATTTCACATCGCTCGTTCCTGACACGCTCCATATCGACCAGGTTGAGCTTCTCGTCAATGGTGTCGATGGCGAATCGTCGTGCGAAATCGCAACGTCGGTCATTGATCGGCAATTCGAATTATCTCAAACCAAAAAGGCGCTTTCGGACTTTGAGCTCACGACACAAAAGTCGTCCCTAGACGATCGCCAACCTAGCCACCTAGATCTTGCCGTTGAAGTCACGTGGCATCATAGCGGCCTCTCAACTCCAGCAACGACAAGCATAACAGTGCCACGCCTCACCGTTCCTGCATCGGAGCCAAGGGTGGTCTGCACCATGTCATCAGATGGACCACATTCAGCACGTATCACATATCATCTCGAGAACCCTTCAGCACATTTCTTGACTTTCGCATTGACCATGGATGCCAAGGATGACTTCGCTTTCAGTGGGCCCAAATACCGGACACTCAGTCTTGTCCCTCTCAGCCGACATCATGTTGAGTATTCTGTAGTGCTTCATGGAGAGCTGGAAGATTCCGAGCCTGGACGTTGGATCACGCCGAACTTCCAAGTCATGGATTCGTACTATCAGAAGAATCTGCGGGTACATCCTGGCGGAGATCGTATCAAGATCGACGAGAAGAAAGAGATCGCTGTATGGATTGGCAGCGAAGAGCCTAGCTGAGCCTCTGGCAAGCGTCCATCGCACAGCATATAAGGTCCTGGGAACGTGGTGCTCACGCACAAAGAAGCTGCACACTCCTCACTGTGTGATCTTCACGTTGATCCTGCCAAGGACGAATGCCCGACAGAGGCAGGATATGCACGGCAGTGTAAGTCTACGTTCTTGTGCTCATCCTTCGCTGTGAAGAATTTCCGCGCTGCAGCTGGTGCATTGGCCGGATCAAGATGCTCAAAGCCATGCCAGTAGCAGGTGCTTGGATCAGGCTGTCGACGTCCGGATCGGTGCATAGTATCTCGCTTGCTCTGTATCTGGAGCAGAAGTGCTGTAATTCTGTTGACCACTCAAGCCCTCGATTTGCTCATATGAACCAATCTTTCTACGGTCCCGTCGTCGTGGCCGAAGCTTTGGGTGGCTTTTCTGCGGTGGATCCTCAAGGTTGTCGCAAAATAGATCATCACAAGGATGTGCCTGGTCGGGTTATTATCTTTGCTGGAGCTTCACGGCATTTCAAGCTTTCGACTCAACGTTGATCAAGGATCAGGCATTGGGAGCTTGTCGTTGGAACTCCACGTTGCTTTCTCGCCGTTAGCAACCGCAGGAAGTCGCCAAGCCAACGCTTGCGCTTGGGGACCACTGCACAGAGCTGCAGAACAACATGTTCTCGAGCATGATCATGCCGAACCTAAACATAGTGTGAGACCCTGACGAGCGCCCGTGAGAGTCCGTCGGTATGTAGGAAGACGGGCATCATCAGCATTAGGTATAAGTCATACCCACAGCATCGCGGCTACGATATTCCCTCTGATGAACCTCATCAACGTTTCGCCACTGTCCAAACAGTGATTAGTCTGTCGTTCCACCTCCAACATGCGTGTCCGGTGTCTAGCGATAACATTTGCTACCTGCGCCATAAGCAATGTACTCGCAGCCCCAGCCGCCTTTCTCAACTCAGATGTACGGTTCACATACTCTCCAATATCTCTCGACATCCTGGAACTGGTAAGCTGACGCCACTGCACAGGTGATGTCTCTTCGAGTCCGGGCTGAGGCAGCACCCCAGGCACAACAAGACGCGAATGCGCAGCTGAATACAGCAGGCGGCGAGGACCCAAAAAGGGAGCTCGTGGCGGCTTCGTACATGTCGCAGGAAAATGCAGATCAATCTGCAAAGCCCGCGCCAGCTGCCTACAGCTCGCAAGAAAATGTAAAGCCCCCTACCGAGGAGCCGAAAAAAGGCGGGAAGGAAGAAAGTCCTGAGAATCAGCCCAGCGACGTGAAGCCTGATGCCCAGGAGCCCACTCCTCACAACGAAAAGCAGAGTGCGCCAACGTATACGCAGCAGGGCACTGTCGACACTAAGGAGCCGATCGAAGACACCAAGGATCAGCCTGTAGACACCAAGGAAAGCAAAGACCAGATTGACACTTCGCAACTCCAAGGCAACCACGATTCCGAGAATCCTGCTGCTGCTGCTGGAAAAGTGGGCCAAATGAGCGATCAGAAGTCACAAGCTACGGCGGAAGATACGCAGAAGCCGAAAGATTTGGACTCAACTGATCAGCCCGTAGAGGAGAAAACCCAAGACGAAGATCAAGCATCCCAAGCGCCAGCATCTTACTCCCAAGGTAAAGGGCAAGGTTCGGGTCAAAGCAGCGATAGTAGTTCCCAGCGTCAGCAAGCCTCATCGTACTCCGGCGGAGCCGCAGGAGGTACTTACAGTTACAGCATCGCCTACACGATCTCGACCTGCGAACTCCACGGCGAGTTGCTGTGTAATGGACTATATCTATTCGGACTTTGTAATTTCGGAGAGGTGTTCTGGTTGCCTGTGGCGGAGGGAACGGTGTGTTGGGGAGGACGGATTGGGTGGGAGTGGAGGAGGAGATAGGTGGATGGGGGGAAGGGAAGTTAAGAAGGACATAGAAAGGACAACAGGATGAGTCTGATGATGCAATGATGTAATGAATATTATTGCCCTAAGTGTTTAGGTCGACGATGAATACTGATGTTGGATGACCATGATGAAGAAAGAGAAACAGAATCTGGTGATGACTATCCTTCGCGCAGATTTTGTTCCTCTCTTGTTCATTTGGGCAAAGGGACCATCTCTGTCGACCTTTCCGGTAAGCGTATGTCGAAGATCCTCGCCCATACCCTTCAGCTACTGGCGGTCATACTTCGATGTGATCCTCAAAAGCGCATCCATATGGCATTCGCCAATGATCAGGTAGTGGCCTCGAACTTTTCTGCAGATGATCGCCATAGGGAGCCAGACTCAAATGGATACAATGTTTCCCCCGGAGCGCTGGGTTTCGGGCAACATTCTACGTTGCTATTCGTTGTTGCCGTGAGCCCGCTATTAGGGGAGTAAGTCGAGCCAGCAAGCCTCAAGGACTTGGTTCCTTCCGTTTGCTTGGACGACTGTTGAGTGCGACTGCTCTCCGTTTCGTGGGTAGGTCTAGAGCTCATAGAAGAATACCGAAGTCATGTCTTGGTCGACGCGGTGCTTCGTGAGCGAGTAGAGACCGGGCTAAGCGATGTGCGTTAGGTTCATGTGACGACAAGTCAGTCCAAGCACTAGAGAGTTCTATCAGTTGGCTTGACAGACACGACGCTTAAAGAGGTGCGGTTCTGATACCATCCATACTACATCGACCTCCTTGCCTTTTAGTAGCAGGATTCTCCAGTCTTCGTGTCGAAGAAGGATCGCGACGTCCGGCTAAAAGGCGCCTGAAATTTCCCGATACAGCCCAGAGCGTGTACTAGATCAATTGCCTGACTGTAAACTCGATCGACACGACACTCGTGACGGCGTGCAATCAGCTGTGAGCTCATCGATACTCCTGTGGTGCACGAGTCCCAGATAATCGGCAGCGTGTCCCTGTTAAAAGCTGTATAGACAAACGACTTGTCACCCCGCTGCCAGAGACTTAGCATAGTCTGGAATGATCAACGCAGGTATGACGAGCATTTCATAAGATCCTGTCGCGGTCATCGGATGCTTTCACAGCTAGGATCGCAACCAGTGTGTCACTCAGGAGCATACCTTTGGTGGGTATCCCGGCAGGCTTTGCGCATACCCGGGAGCCGCACAGCGTCGAAGTCCTATGGTTCTTGTAAAAATTGCGGACCCAGGCATCTACGTCGATGGCGCTACGGAAGTCGATAGAAGGCTTGCGTTGGTAAAGGATGCCCTTGAACGCTAGAGTGGCACGCAGTCGATGGGCATGCGATATGGCTTTGTACAACGTAGACAGTCGTTTCGAGAGTTGCCACTCGATGGTGTACATGTATCGTGAGGGTCTACCAATCGTAAGGTGTTGTTGTTCTTCGAAGATGCAATTAGCGCCCCTGAAACTCTCTTTCACAAGCCACAACCGACGTTCCGCTCTGCGCCGCACCGCTCTTCGTGGCGCCAGTGCTCCTCCATGGTGGGCATGTCAGGCGCCAAGTTAACCTTCTCACATGCACATACATGTACCTCCACGAATGCATACGCCCTCCCGACCAGTCGCATAGCATCGCAGTGACAGCCGATAAGACGAAGAGCGAGTCAGAACGTCCGAGGATACACCAACAGTTGCACAAGGCGGGTCCGAGCGCTTCTTCGTCAACAGTGAGGTCACCACTTGCGCTGGTCGCTGGTCCTAAAAATTGAGCGAGGGAAGATGGTTGTGAACGAGACACGGAAGCGCCTGTTAAGGCAGTTGAACAGCAGGTACATCTATGGGAGATATGTACGTTGGCGACCCTTTCCCGATGCGCAAAAGGTGGATTACTCGCTTCGGAGGCGACGTATGGAAGTTGGCAGGATTGCACTGGCTATGCAAGAGTTGAGGATCGTTTCGCTGAAGGACTCGAAGAACATATGGATTGGTGTTACACATCTGGTTGCTGCACAATTTGCTAACAAGACATCTCTCGCGAACAGCCGCTCCTTCACGCCATCATCGCCCTTCTTCAGATCACGATGGTGTCCATACTTGTGCGGAAGTTCAACGCCTACTACTCCAACCGACCTATACTCACGACGATGATAACGAACGCCGTACGTACAACCCTCGCGATTCGGGTGTCTAAGGGAGAACAGGTGGCTGACAGAAACATCTGAGCAGGTTCTTGGTGGCATAGCAGACACGGTAGCACAAACCCTCACAGCAGTGCGCATACGGCAAAGACAAAAGCTGTTGAACGCCGACGCATCAAAAGACGACTTTGCCCTAATCGAGATACATGAGCTTGATACCAAGGTACCGTGGCCTGAGGAGGATTACATGCTCCCGGCGTCAAAACGAGGTCCAGCGCCTTTCGACTTCGAGCGCCTCACAAGATTCATGGCATACCCATTCATCATGGCGCCTATTCAGCACAAGTGGTTCGGTGTGCTCAGCAGCCTGTTTCCGATCGCTGCGGGAAAGCCCCACGCTCTCACCAACGCACTGAGGCGAGTAGCCTTCGACCAGTTCATCTTTGCGCCGGTCGGCTTGGCAGCTTTCTTCACGTTCATGACAGTGGCAGAGGGAGGCGGAAGGAAAGCTGTGGCAAAGAAGTTTCAGGACGTGTACCTCCCGGCGTTGAAGGCCAACTTCTTGGTCTGGCCGCTGGTGCAAGTGCTGAACTTCCGGGTGATACCTATCCAGTTCCAGATTGTGAGTTCGGCTACAGAGTCATGAAGCATGAGTGGTACTGACCCATCCACAGCCCTTCGTCTCCACAGTCGGCATCTTCTGGACAGCATACCTGTCGCTCACCAACGCATCGGACGAGCCTGTAGTGACGCCGACCGAGCGAGAGTCGCCGGCATAGACAAGACCATCCTTTATCGCGCACCTTGTGAAACGACCATCCTAGATATTCAAAGAAGCGAGCATTGCATAACCTACTGTACCACATCGGACGAAGTCGGGGTCCTCGATCGGCAGTTGGAGTCTACGGCGGGGAACGGGACTTGACTTTGGCGTACGGAGTTGACAGCGTGGAGGAGAGGCGTTCTGTACGCATAGCCTCGGGGATTGAGGCATCAATGTATGTTGCTGAACCTATCATAGCTATTTGAACATTGTAGCGTTGTTTTACTGCTCGGAGATCTTCGGCCAAATCCGACGTCACTGCCTCGCCAGTGCCCCTCCAAAGACAGAGCGATTGACCTTGGTGGGGCAGATCTTCTTCTTTTTGCTTGTGACTTCGTAACCATTCATACACTCAATACAACGACAGCAACGAAGCTCACGATCAGACTCAGAAACTACTGCCACATTGCAAAGATGTCGCTCAGCAACAAGCTCGCCATTACTGACGTCGATGTCAAGGGCAAGCGCGTCCTCGTCCGAGTGAGTCGAACCAAGCTAGTTGCTCAACAAACAACGCAACAACGAGCACATGCCAGCAGGCACTGATGAAGGCTCCAATAATTACAGGTTGACTTCAACGTGCCCCTCGACAAGGAGACCAACTCCAAAATCACCAACAACCAGCGCATAGTCGGTGCCCTCCCAACGATCAAGTACGCAATCGACAATGGCGCCAAGGCAGTCGTTCTTATGTCCCACCTCGGTCGCCCAGATGGGCACCCGAACCCGAAGTACTCTTTGAAGCCAGTCGCTGCTGAGCTCGAGAAGCTTCTTGGCAAGAAGGTGACCTTCACCGATGACTGTGTAGGTCCGGACGCCGAGAAGGCTGTTAACGGTGCATCGAACGGCGATGTGATCCTCCTGGAGAATTTGCGCTTCCATGCTGAAGAGGAGGGCTCAAGCAAAGACAAAGACGGCAACAAACAAAAGGCAGACAAGGCAGATGTTGAGAAGTTCCGCAAGGGTCTCACAGCGCTTGGCGACATCTACATCAACGATGCGTTCGGTACCGCGCATCGTGCTCACAGCTCGATGGTGGGTGTAGACCTCCCACAGAAGGCTTCTGGCTTCCTCGTGAAGAAGGAGTTGGAGTATTTTGCCAAGGCGCTCGAGAACCCACAGCGTCCATTCCTCGCCATCCTCGGCGGTGCAAAGGTCTCGGACAAGATTCAGTTGATCGAGAATATGCTTGACAAGGTCAACAGCTTGATCATTTGCGGAGGCATGGCCTTTACCTTCAAGAAGGTCATTGACAACATGGCCATCGGCAACTCCCTCTTCGACGAAGCAGGCAGCAAGAAGGTCAAGGAGCTTGTCGAGAAAGCCAAGAAGCAGAACGTCACAATCACTCTGCCAGTCGACTACATTACCGCCGACAAGTTCGCAGCCGACGCCAACACCGGCTACGCAGAAGACAAGGACGGCATCAAGGACGGCTGGATGGGTCTGGACTGCGGCGAGAAGAGTATCGAGCTGTACAAGAAGGCCATTGACGAGGCGAAGACGATCCTCTGGAACGGACCACCGGGTGTATTTGAGATGGAGAAGTTTGAGAATGGCACCAAGAAGACTATGGATGCGGCGGTCGAGGCGGCGCAGAAGGGCAAGATTGTGATTATTGGTGGTGGTGATACGGCGACTGTTGCGGCGCAGTATGGTGTGGAGGATAAGCTGAGCCATGTTAGCACGGGTGGTGGCGCTTCGCTGGAGTTGCTTGAGGGTAAGGATCTGCCTGGTGTGAGCGCGCTCAGCGAGAAATCGTGAATACAAGGTAGATTGTAAAGACTGCTCTGTACGCAGAGACAGGTGATACTTGTAACGGGCAGGCGGGTAGTCGCAGACAGCCTCTTGTTCACTGTTGCTTCCGTAGCAAAGTGCTAGTCCTCAGTATCGGATAACCTACCATGTCCATGACATGCTGATGCTCATCATCGTCCTCATGCCTCCCACGAAGCTATCCATCTCGCCACGTGGTGGTCGCCGGTCTACCGCGCCAGACTCCGCGCTCATCGTATGCCGTTGTACCATGCCTTGATATTCATCATTGCAGCTCTTTGGCGCCCTCGCCTCTAACTTTTAATTTCCCGCACCTGGCTCACTTCTTGCCCATCTTCTTCAACTCTTCCTTCAACTGCACACTGAAATCATCCGTCGTGTCGTCGTCGTCCCAGCTCTCTTCCCAGAGATGTGTGCTGCCGCCAGCTTGTGCGCCGACTTCTTCTTCTTTGGTCCAGTCTGTAAGATGTGCGTCAGTGTCTTGCTTGTCTGTGAAGGCCCCGAGCTTGTGAGAGTTGGTGATGCTGGAGGATGGTGGTGGAGGAGAGATTCAGTGTCGGGAAGTAGGCAGGATCCTTACCTTCTACGGGGAAATCTTCGAACTCATCGTCTTCCTCGAGGGCTGTGGGCTTTTGGGGCTGCAGAGGTTGCGAGGTGTCTTTGGAGTCGGAGACCGTTGCTTGGGTTGTGGTGGTGTTGTTCGAGGTTGACGCGCCGGACATTGTGGTGGTCGTTTTGGTCGAATCGATGGAGCCTTTTGAAAGATGTCCGGGTCTGGTGTTGGTATGCTGACCTGATTGAGGATCGCAATGGTCGGTGAAGGTGATAGGGATTGTGTTGGTTTCAGCTCTCGCTGCTGGACATCGGTGACGGACACAAAGGCCGACATTTCTGGCACTTGATACGAAGACTTTTGGCCGGCTCATCTGACATCTCAAAGGACACGCATTCTGTTTGTTACAACCACACCACATCATTCTCATTCCTTTTCCGACAAGATCCATACTCAACGACTATCAATCATGTCTTGAGCCTCTATTGCACGCCCAACGGCTACGTCATCACCGGACTCAGGCCAATGGTCAACAAGACATGATCGTAGTCGCTGAACATGAGCGCGACATTGTTCGCAAATGAACTCTCCCACCTCAGTTCGGAAGCGAAACGTAAAAATGCCGACCTTCGAAGCGCGGCAGATAAAGCATTACAGGTAGGTCCTTCCAGCTGTGGGTTGCCATTTGAATCATCAGAGTGGCCATTCCGGCTATAGCAATAGGCTGAGTGTAAGTAGGAGCTCAAATCCCTCCCTTCGACCTCAGAAACGCAGCTTGCTGCTGACCTTAGCCGCCGACCGACGTTTATTGAGCCATTCTTGATTGCATGCAACACGAAAAATGCAAAGTTTGCAGGAAGTGGCATAGTCTGTCTTCAACGACTGGTGATCTCGAAGGGGCTACCGAAGGTCCGCCTACAGGAAACCCTCGGAGCCTTCAATGCGTGCACGGATCTTGGTCTCGACATACAGCTCAAGATACTACAGGCCCTACCCTCATTGCTACAAAACTACGCCTCTGAGTTGGAGGGCAATCTGTTGAGCAGCGCGTTGCAAGTATGCTCGTCGTTACAGACTGCGAAAGCTTCGACAGTCAGCGGTGTCGCGGCAGCCACTCTACAGTCGCTCATCACGAGCGTTTTCGAAAAGGTTGAGACGGAGGACTCGAACGCAGAGAGAACCGCTCCAACCGCAGAGATACCTGGTGATGATGGCACGCTACAACTCAGACCTGCTGCATATGACGCGTACCGAGTATTCCGGGACCTTGCCTTGTCAGCTGACAGTCGCAGCACCAAGTTCGTTGAATTTACTTCATTCTCTGCAGATAACGGCCTCGAGCTTATCTGGTCATGTATCGACTCGAATCCGGAGCTGTTTGGAGCTCACGAAGAGCTGATGGCCGTGGTTCGGTCGAACGTGCTACCACTTGTAGTCAGAGCGCTTTCCGAAAGGTTACCCTTCTCCACAACAGTCCGCAGTCTACGACTGCTCGGCATGATTCTGGATCGACACCTCTCTAGATTCTCCGAGGACTGTGAGGTAGCTCTGAATTTGTGTACGCAACTACTGGAGCCCGAGATTGCACCAATCTGGAAGCGCTCACTTGTGATGGAACTCCTTCGCGACTTCTTCTCCAACAGCAACCATGTGATTGAAGCATACTCGATGTTCGACGGTCGTGAAGGCGGCAAGCCCATCGTCCAGGACATGATGTCTGCATTTGTCAGACTTTCCACAGAGAAGCCGAGCGCTATAGGCCTTGGGCAGCAATCCACTGTACCTACGGGTCCTGCGGTACAACGAGATACGATTCCCGAGGAGACTACCTTCGAGGCAGCCGGCATGGCTGGTGTCATCAGTTCTGCTTTAGGCGTGGCGGAGGCCAGCGTTGCCGGCATCAGCAACCAGTGGAGCCTTCCAAAGATTCCGTGTATGGAGCAGCTTGACAAAAACGATCCCCCTCCGGTGCCGGAAACGTACATTTACGCCTTAGTTCTGGAATGTCTGAACGGGCTCTCAGACGCCCTTGCACGAACTGTGCTACCGCTCACCGTGCAGCACGAACGAAGCAGGACAAAATCTTCGAGTGGTAGCTCGGAAGCTAACGGTGGAAGCAGAGGCCGATCGACGTCGTTTCGGAGCCGTGCTGTGCCAATGAACCCATTGGACGCGAAAGACGCACCCTACGCTGGCAAGGTAAGGGCGGTGGCCGGACTTGTCGACAAATGCTGGCCAGCAGTTTTGGCCACCGCGTCTACATTCTTGAACGCAGCCTTGGACGATCAATACTTCCGAAACTTGATCAAAGCTTATCAGCGCTTCGCCCAGGTGGCAGGCCTTTTGCGCCTTACAACGCCAAGAGACGCACTCATGACCACTTTAGCCAAAGCTGCAGTACCACCCCAGGTACTGAGCGCTGCCACCTCCGAGACAATGAAGTCGCCTGCCACAGACAGTCCTCGGGTGCTCTCGAGCCCTAGAGGTCTGCTCTCAGTCGACAGCTTCGTGTCGCAAGCCTCATCACTGTCGACGGACACCAGCCGAAGGCAGTCGATAGATCATGCACGGCCAATACTAACTGTGAGAAATCTACTTTGCCTGCGAGCTCTGCTGAATCTTGCGATAGCGCTCGGCCCAATACTCGGCCGTGCGTTCTCTGTGATCGTGACAGCTCTCAAGCAGGCTGACATGGTCCTCAGTCGGACTAATCCAAAGCAAATGACCCGACAGGCATCTTATGCAGGACACAGGGCGTCGGACGACCCAAGCATCGTCCAGGCATTCAGCTCCGAGGTTGGTGCCGTCGAAGCTGCTGCTTCTAGGCTATTGGAGAGTACCGCAGACTACCCAGATGATGCTTTCCTCATTGTCTTACAGACATTTTGCCAGCTTCTTCATGCGAGGCCTGAACAGGTACAATCTCCATCTGTATCTCCGCGACCAGAAACTACGCCTCCGACCACGCCGCTTACCGCGCGAAGGACCTTTTCTGGACTCCCAGGCCTGTCGTCCTTCGTGGAGCTTCAGTTGCGAGATTACCAATTCGTGATTCCTAAGCTTGGCACATTAGCAGAACTGAACATCTGCCGGTTCATTGCCTCAAATGATGCCGATGGAACAGGATGGAATATGCTCATCAACGAGCTCACGTCCACGGCGAAGTCAAACACTAGCCCACGCGAAGCACGACGTAGTGCTGCCAATGTCATGGCCAAGCTAGCAGAAGCTGCCATTGCTGAGGTGGCAAAAGAAGATCGGGACGACCGAGCGAGCGTACAGCGTCGTGCACTGGCCTCCCTTCTTCATCTCGTTGACGAGATTTACCTGGAGCAGAGCGATCTGTCGAACGTGGATCTGGAAGTTCAGAGTCAAGTCATGGAATGCCTGCGAACAATACTCGAGCGAGGCGGAGAGACTCTGGTTGCTGGCTGGAACCGCATTGTCGCCATATTGAGCGTTGCGTTCGAACACTCCGGCAGCCCAAATCGTGGTCCCGACGACGACATTGCCCGTATAGACTGGACACAGGTGACGACTTCCCTCGTATCACCACCGATCGGGCGCGTGGCATTTGCAGCTACACAGCTAGTGTGCTCGGACTTCCTAAGTTCAGTTCCGGGTGGCGTAGTACCATCGCTGGTGGAACTGCTGTATCGCTTCATGTGTCAGAAGGACGATCTGAATGCTGCGTTGACCACGGTGACCATGGCTTGGAACGTTTCCGATGCCGTCTTCAGCCAATTCTTTGGAACGGATCTTGATTCCTTGGTCGAACAAATCGAGGACGAAGATCTCGAAGACGCTCTCGCAAACCTACAAGATCTGCCTGCTGCTCAGTGGCTTTTCATGTTGACACGGTTACGTGACGCTGCTGGTAGTACTTCAAGAGAAGTGAGAAACGCAGCGTTTCAAACTCTGTGCAACGTCTTCAAGAACCATGGCGACGAGATTCCACCGACGTGCTGGAAAGCATTACTACGGTCCACTCTGTTTCAGCTGTCCCGGGTCGACGCGATGCTTTACTCTGAAGAAAGCGACAGCGAGCAGACTAGTGATGCAGAACTGTCGAGATCGATCCTTGATGGAACATCCGGAGTCCTGGCTGCGCACATTCGGGTCATTGAGCAGATACCACAGCTGCCAAGCCTGTGGGAGTCGTTCCTGTCGATGCTTGAGCGATATTTGGACCTCGACATACATCTCTTGACAGCCGGCGCCTGGTCTGCCCTATCAAGAGTTCTCGCCGCGGCTGGTGGACCAAAGTGGAAAGATCTGACATACCGTACGCTAGCACTCTGGCTCAAGCGTGTCCCCGCTACGGGCCCCACGAGCGAAAACGCCTGCCAGAGCAACCAGGCTGCCTTCACAGCGTACACTGAAGCCGGCCAGGAGATAGCCACACTGACCGGCGACAAGATCAGTGACGCTCAGGGCCGGAACATGCTCGAAAACTTGTTTGAGATCATCAAGCAGTCCGATGGACCATGCTATGATAGGGAAAGTCTATCGCCATTGCAGACAAAAGCACTAACTTTGCTTCGAGGACTTCCGGCTAGCCGCAGCGCACTTGTGGTGGTCGCTTCACGCCTCTCTACATTACACCATGATTCTGTGCCATCTTCGGGCGTAATCACTGGTCCTACGTACCTAGCCATCGCTCACGAGAGCGTCACTTGGTTACAAATTCTAATATCCGGTGGCGATATCGAGTCCGACGACGCTTTGCCGCAAGCAATCCAGAGCCTGAGACGTATAATCGAGACGAAGTATGGGTATCGTCTCGAGCACAAGGGCATGCCGCTCTGGCATGTCGCGACGCAGACTGCTGTCGCTCTAGCGCCCGTCGTCCTGGGAGATCTACAAGACGCTTCGGAAGAGCTTTGGTCCGAGTATGCCAGGATCGCGAGTAGCATCGTGATGGGTAAGGACATGCACCTTGTAGAAGATCGCCTCAAGATTCAGAACGACATGGACTTCGACATCGAGCAATACAAAATTCTGCGGGAGGTGATTACAGCTCATTTGGGTAGCGCTGAACTACCGGACCAGCTGCGCTTTGACTACACCCGAGCTCTGTTCGATGCGTCTATCGTGCACCCTACAGAAAAGGGCGAGGTACCTCCGCCCGGCCAACCGCCACTTGAAGGGATAGGCAAGGTCCGTCGCGGCCGCGTCAAGAAGGTTCCATACTCCTACAGAGAGGACATGAGCTATGTATGCTTCAAGGAGCTCATTGCTCTCTCCAGTAATGCTACCGAAGGAGGGGCCAAGCTGGCAAAAGCCGCGGCACCTCTCCTCGTCCTGCGGCTGGCGATTCCCATCCGAGCATACATCGCTGATCAACCTTTACGCGGTCTCAATCCACAGCCCTTGTCAGAGCTCGAGGAGCTGGTGTTCTGCTTTGATAGCATCAGAGACCTGAAGCTTGCGCCTGGTGCACTGGGCTCCGACTCGAGCGAGAGAGCCCACATGCGATATCTTTCTCCTCTGTTGATCAAGGCTGTGGCTACGGCGGGAGATTCTTGGTCGGGCACGCAGGAGGTGCTTCGTCCGTTGCAGGAAACTTTGGCGGCGCTCTCGCAGGATTCGTTGGGTGATTTGTAGTTTCTTGTAGGCTTTCAATATAGAGTCCACCGCGATGCACGCACTTTCTCAGTCCTTGTATTCCCATGTCGTGCTATGTCCCTCCTTGATGAGAATCGTGTATGCATCGCCAGCGAACGCCGTCCCCGTCATCGCAACCCACTGGTCTCCCGAGGCTTTCATCGCCGCGAGTAGAACATTGTACGCGAACTGCCCATGCACCAGACCTCGCCACCGTAGCCTTACCAAACCTCCAACCTGCGGCTCCCCAAACGAAGTCGGAACCTGATACCGCGAAAACACCGAATCCACCCCGTTCCCCTCCCGCACCCCCTCCGACCCTACCATCGCCATCGTAATCCACTCCAAGATTTCCGCAGACTCTGCATACTCCTCCTCCTTGATCTCCATCGGCATCACCGGCACGAACGCATTCTCAATTTCCTCAACCTCTGCCTCAACCCTCCTCACCTGCGGCGCAAATTCCTCAATCACCCCACTCCCACTCTCCTCTTCGCTCCCACTTAAATCACAAAACAACCACGTCAAGCTCTCATTCAGAACATTTTTGAACGCCCAGACAATCCTCTCAAAACCCGGCTTCCCCTGCACCATTCCTGGCGCTCTCAAATTAACCTCGATAGCATATCGGGCTTTGACATGTTTCCTTCCTAATGTTTTCTCTGGTCCAATGACTTTACCCTGGAGACCAAGTTTCTGGAAGGTCGCTTTGTCGATTTCTAGCCTCAAGATCCCCGAGGAGAGCGAGAAGAGTGGGTCTATGCCGGGGCGGCCTTGGGAGAGCAGGAGGACGTTGGAGCCGGGAGATTTGATGTAGGTGGTGAAGAAGGGGTTGGTGAGGAGGTCGAGGGGTTTGAGGTGGAGTTTTGAGTAGGTGAGGGTTCCAATGCTGTTCTTTAGAGTTTCTTGGAGGGGTGAGGCGGCAGACGCAGGGAGGAGGAGATCGAGCTGATGGGGAATCAGTTGGGGAGAGAATTTCGGGAGGATATCAGGCAGATCTTACTGTGTGAACGAACTCTTGACCGAGGACTGTGGAGAATGGTCGCTTTTTCGTCGGAGGCTGTTCATGATTGAGGAAGTTTGAGAGTTTTGTTGTTGTGACTAGACATTTGGGCTTTGGGCCGGTATCTCTGTTGAAACCGAGCATATTGCTGAGAAGTGAAGGATCATTGCTTCAAAGCTGTGTATGTATCCCGATAAAGGTTTCACTAGTGGTCGTAGAATTGTGCGAGCATGTGTCTGTGCAATATAATGGTGAGTGGAAGAAGTGTTGTTAGAAGGCAAGAAGTTCGGTATGGACGGTCAGACCCTGGTGTGAAGCTAGACCATGTTAAACAAGCTGTGGTCTGAGCTGCAGTCTACACCGTTACTTCCTCACGCGCATGCCTTCCTCCGAGACATCACGATGGGTCACTCTGACTACCCATCACATAACGACGGGCGTATTCGAGGGCTCAGCGAAGCGTCTGCGTCGACCATTTCCATGCTATCCATGGCCTCTTGCCCGGATGACTATAGAGGTCGAGTATTCGAGAGTGAGAGGTTCCCGGAAGAAGGCATCAATGAACGTGAGTTGATCGGATGCTGGATAAGTACCTACGTGCAACTGCCTACATATATACCCTAGTCAAGGGCATTTGACGCTGACTTCAGTTGCTCAGACATGGCTATGATAACCTCGCAGAACGAAACGATATGAATAGAAAACGCTCAAACGTAGTTGAAGTCATGAAACCGGTGCTGACATCTTGAATCATACTGACAAAGACAAATGCTTCATTTGATCCGTAAGCCGGCCCACAACTCACATCACAGCCAAAGTCACGAAGATCCTAGCAACTCGATCAAGTCACAATGCCCCCCTCAAGCGCGGTCGGCGGCACCAGCTCCCCTACCTGAAGCATCTTCCGCTGCGGTTCAGCCCCAAGTCTCAGCAAAGCCCTCGCAACCTCAACATTCCCCTTCATGCAAGCAAGATACAGCGGCGTACCCTGCTTGAACAGAACGTCCCACCGGAACGCCACGGGATTGTAACACCGATACGCATTCAACCCTGCACCCCGTTCGGCAAGAACATCAACCAGAGCTGCGCCTTCACCCCGATTGCTCCGCCGCACCGCACAATGCATCAGATCTCCATGCGTAACATCTGCCCCCGCTTTGTGAAGAAGGTCCTGCACTACCTCCCAACTTCCGTGCACAATCGCTCTGAACAACACTGGTTCGTTGAGACAATTACGCGGGATATGGTCCTACCACTCTCCAACCCACTACCTCGCCCGCTTCTTCCCAAAATCCAGCGTGCTCTGACTATGCTCCCTCTTATGACCCCGCGGACTGGCTTTCTCACCACCAGCTGCTGCCTTCTTCCCCTTCTTCGGCGTCTCCTGCTTCTCCTCGCCATCCTCCTCATGCCCCTCCGCCTCCTCAAAACTCCGCAGCCCACCAGGACCTCCTTTGCTCCCCTCCGTTGGCCCCTCCGCCGAATCCTCAAACAACTTCTTCCAGCTTCCATCCATAACTTTCGGATTGTTTCCATACAACCCTACGTGGTACGCATTCTTCATTCCCTGGATGCAGATCTCGCGCTGGGTGTTGAAGTCGAACATTGGCTTGGGGTAGAGGGCTAGGCCATCGCGCTGTTTCTCTGTCCCATCACCGTCGACGCGGACCTTGGCGGACTTTTGGTCTGCGATCGGGGCTTTGTGGGGTTCGAAGATGTATTTTGCTGGGACATCGGCGAGCTCGGGGCAGTATTTGCGGATGTAGTCGCCGTTGGGATCCCATTTTTTGCCGAATGCGATGGGGCCTGTTCGTCATGATCGTCAGTAAATCGTGCTCCCTCCCTGTACTCCATTCGACAAAGAATGGCAAGACTCACTGTAACACCGATAAAACTGCGCGAAAAACGCAGTGCAACTCAACCATTGCCAATTCCCAATATTACACGCCGCCTCGTGATCGATCAACAACTCCTCGAAAACTTCCGCCCCTCGCTCCCAGGAGATATAAGCACCACCTCTCGTCAAAAAGCACGCAACAGAATGTCTCGCCAGATGATGGATCCAACCCTCCTGCCTCAACTGCCGCATAATCGCATCGATCCATGGAAATCCCGTCGTGCCGTCAGCCCAGCGCTTGAACTCAGTCTCTTTCACGGGATCATCGACTTCGTATTCTCCAGTGATGAGTTTGGTCTTCAGGTCGATTTTGGAGGGTAAATGCCATGGGATGAAGCGACAGTTGGGGTTATTGTAGGTCTGGCCGAAGGAGTAGCCGAGAGCGGCTTGGGCGGCAAAGTACATGTCGCGGAAGAGGAGTTGGCCGGCCAACGATTCTGGGGGCGTGGAGACGGTCTTGTTGGCTTTTTTGCGTTTTTTGACGATTTCTTCGATTTTGTGGTAGAACTGAGAGGGGTCAGTGGGAGCTAGAGATCTCGACGCAGGATTGTCATGCTTACGTAGCGGCAGCTGAGAGCGCCGAAATGGAGGTAGGGGCTCGTGAGGAATGTTGACTGCGGTTCGAAGGCTGCGGGTGACGTCTTGGGTTTCTGAAAGGTGCCGCAGTAGTCCTCGTCTTCGAGGATCTTGCGTAATCTCTCCAAGATGACAGTTTCGCCACCTTTGTGCGGTGATGTGGCAGCTGGCATACCCAGCTCCTCTAGCGAAGGTGGAGCAAAGTCTCCTTTCGGTCCAGCTATGCCAGCGCTGTATGAGGACTCCTCTCCGTCGCGGTGCTTCTTGTTGATGTCGGGTTCTGGCGCGGGCTGAGTCTGTTCGATATTGAGCTTCATGTCCCCGGGAGGAGGTAGACTTGTTGGTGTCTCCACGATAGGCTCAATCTCTCCTATCTTTGCGCCTGCTGCTTGGAGCTGGTTAATGCTCATCGTTGGCTTACCTCCATGAGCCTTGACGAGCTCGTCTGGATCCCAGAGAGTACGCCCTGTTTTGACAATGACTTCGACGCCGGCGTCTTCTGCCATCTTCACGACTTGTTGATCTCGTTCTTTGGCATATGCATCTGTGTCTTTCTCGAAGACCAGATGGGTAATCTTCCATTCTTTAAACAGTTTCGGTAGCAATGTCACAGCAGGCTCACGCATCACGAATAGTTTGCTCTTCTTGTTGAGCTTCGTGATGCTCTTGGAGAGATCATTCTGACAATCGATCAGGAATTGAAAACGATTCACTCCAACTCTTGCTCGATAGACATAATGACTGCGTCCAGTCAGCATTGTGCTGCAACGTCAAACGCGATAATGCTCACCTATCCCAGCACCAGATGGGGAACAACACATCCGGCTTCAAATCCAACGCAGCCTTCAATGCTGGACTGTCATGCAATCGCAAATCGGTGCGAAACCTGTCATGTTCCAATCAATAAACATCAACACATTCCCACAGCATACTACCAAACATACCAGTATATCACCCTCGGCTTCGACATAACGCTGTACGACCAAGTAAAGCCTCTTCACAACGCTTCTGAGTAGAAGCCAGCACGACCAGAGCATTCCAGCCATCACAACAAAGTGAAGTGCACTCACTATTACCAGTCGTGACTTGATTGGCTCCCAAGACGAAAGCGACCACGAAACAAAGTTTGGAAGCGAGGACGGTAGACCTGTTACTGAGGGTCATGACGCAGAGAGGCGGCGGACAAGAGAGGACCGATCAGAACGCTGAAGATCGACATTGTTCACGTCTCTATGTACCGCGAATCGCAGAGCTTAGGTGGATATCGGCCATGGCCCATCAAGACACTATGTTGGATTCTTGATTCCAAAAGCTTCTGGTTTCCAATGAGCTCGTCATCCTCCCAGCTCGACGTTTCCAGCAATGAATAAACTATATAAACAATTTTGATTTCGGCCCTTTCATCAAGATACATATTGGAGCAGCATTGGTGGTTTAGTGGTAAAATTAGCCGTTGCCATGTGACTCAGATCCATTGAGTAGCATTGTCGGCTAGCCCCGGGTTCGATTCCCGGCCGATGCAGTTTTTTTGCCGTTGCGATGGACGTACAGGCGGTATAAACAGGAGGTGGAGAAGATGTGGTGTTGTGGTACGTTGGAGAGGAGATGAAATGGGGACAGGGCACGAAAATTTTGGTCTGTGTGCCGGGGCCGAGATCCGGCTGCAGTTGTGTACATATGTGCTGGGCAGCAGGCAGTGACGAACCTTTCGACGTCGTGAATGATGTGGAAGTGCTACTGTATGCAGTGAGATGGTCCGGGAGAGGAAAGATCAAGTCGTGCTGAGGCGACGCCAGAGTGATGGCGTATTTGTTATCGAACCGCTCTGGTGCGTTCTGAGACAGTGATAGGGTGAAGAAGAGGGCGAGGGGAGGAGATAAAAAGATATCACTGAACAGATAGAGAATATTGAGGATACATAAGATGAGGCAAGTCCATGAGTCCGCCTCCTGCTGAAGGCTGGGTATCGTAACGAAGGGAACAGCATCATCTCCGTTGCCGTCCGAGCAAAGAAGATGTCCTTTGTGGTATCAGTAGTCGCGATGCCGATGATTGAAAACTTGAGCTCCTTGAGCATGGGCGGAAGTAGTCGTCCGAAGAATGCGATGGTCCGCTAAAGTCGCTGAACACCATGGAAGCTCTTGGAGTGACCTCGAGACCAGGACTTGCGAGTGGCCAAGATGGCAGTGGCCACGAGTCAACGACACTGTCATCGGTACTTGGGTCGCACAGAAGGCTGTGTCTGTGTCCCGCTCAGATATCAGATCGTACCTCGCAGGTGAAAGTTGATATGGTCGACTTACAGAGTGTCAGAAGACATCGTGTCTGACTGCTTCGCTGGCTTTCGCGAAAGGACTGAACCTAGACCGCTTCGATAGCGATGTTTCTTCGGGGTAGGCTTGTCCTTCGCCAGGCGCTCGTGATCGTGTTCGGCGGTGAAGAGGTCGACAGATCCTGGGCTTCCGGGTTTGGAATCTGCAGATGATGCTGATCGCTGAGTACGGTTGTCTGGGATGATTTGCTCCATTTCTGGGACAGGATTGAGATCGCGTATAAAGTCTACGAGACGTCGATTGGACTCGAGTTTGACCTGCCGACATGTTAGCTCACATCAGCAGAGCCCGTTGGTGCCACACACCTTCGCTTCTTTGGGCTGCAGCGCGTTGCCTTGGGCCGGTAGATTGCGGATACAAGCTGCCAGTTGTCTTGTAGTTCCATCTTCGATCCTGGCGTTTCTAGGCTCCATTCGAAGCCGACTTTTCGGGGGCACTTTTGGTGGTAGCCCAGTAGGTCGATATGTGACCACGGTGGGAGCGGCTGGGAGTATTTCAGGCACGACTGCAACCGGCGGCGATACCCGGATTTGAATTGACCGAGGTTTCACATCCAGCGCCATATCAGCTCGCAGTGATTTTTCCTCATTGAAGCTCAACTTTTCCGATGACCGTTCCAATTGATGATCTGGTTCGTCTGTCGACCTTTCCCACAGCATATCGATCTCATCGTGCTCTTCCATCGGAGTACCGACTGTAGGTGTTGCTGGCGCTGAGACGTCGCTGAAGTCTGTGAGATCGGGACAATCATCGCTGCCAGTAGACATGATAGAGCATGCTGGAGAGCAGTTCGAGCCACCGTCCGGGATGCCAAAGATGCAGTCTGCAGGTAGAGAGTCCATCGTCTCGTTGCAGGTCCCAAATTTCTTGTAAGTGTCCAGAACAGATAGGCTTCGCTTGACATGACCAGTCTGCAAGACGAACTCAACGTTGTACCTCTTGTAGCTTTGCGGTCGATGGTCAAGTGCCCGAAGAGCGGATTCGAAGTCACTTTCAGCCTGGTCCAGCTCGAGGAGAGCAAAGTTCATATGGCCCATGAGGAAGAAAGTGAGAGCCAACACTTCCTTGGTTGGCTGAGATTCGCCCAGAATTGTAAGTGCCGGCGCGAAATCTCCAAGACGTGCACATATGAGTGCAGTGTTGATGAGACATAGTGCTTGCTCCAAATCTGACTTCAAACTTCGGGCCAGACTTGAGAAGGTCTCTGCTGCTGCCTGCCATTCGAAGCCGTAATATAAGGTCGTGGCGTGTTCCCATACATGAATTTGCTGATCGGTGAGCTCCAAGGGTGTCGACGCAGCTTTTCTTGTGCTTCCCTTGCGGCTTGGATGTCGTGCTGGAACCGGAACACTGCGCGGTACTGTGTGAGATGTTGTTTCCATCGTTGCTATTTGTATAGACCAAGTCGTCACTGGCTCGGTGTAAGTCCTGCTTATTTGTAGCCTCGGCTGCAGTGAATGATGTCGCAAGCTAAGCTGTCCTCCCAGTAAGTGGCCGTATTCACCAAAGGAGATTCTGCCTCATTGCGAATTGAGACGCGTCATGTGTGATCGATAATTAGTGCATATGTACACTTTGGCTTGCAGCATTGCCTGCAACTTGTGCTTGATTCGAGAAACAGAACGAGACCAGGCTCGAGAGCGCAAAGAGGCACCGCGTTGTTTTTGGCTTGCACGTATCGGGCCAGATCATCTGATGCATGCAGTTCTTTCTCATGTGGCTTTCAACAAAGTGTGCGCAGTCGCTCTCGCCCGATGCGCAAGTACTGTCTGTATGGGGCGAGAGCAGCCCATCAGGCAGCCCAGACGCCTCCGCACGTGCGATGGCTGCATTTTAGCTTCAGTGGCGGCCACGAGGTGCTGATGCCACGACGAGCACTTCATATCCAGGCAGTCCTGCACTGTCAACGAGCTCGACCGTGGAGAAACAGTCGTGCAAGATGTCGCTCAAGCCATTCCAGTCGTTGTGGTTGACGATCAGCACAATCTGAGCAAGTGCGCCGCTGCCGAATTCATCGACATACTTTGCGATCAGGGAAGGCTCTCTTGGATAGCAGAATATCAACGTCTCAGCTAAGATTGCATCTGCGTGAACAGATGTAGTGCTCGGGACTCTGAGCGTACGATCCTCTGGAAGATATACAGACCGACATGAGGGCACTTCAACACCGTATATATTGATGCTGCCATTCGTCTGCAAGTGAAGCAACTCCTCCAAAAGACCGGACCCACTTCCGACCTGCTGAAGTCAGCTGGTCCAGAACGCCGAAGGCTGGGGTACATAATAGATGTACTCACGCTAAGAACAAGCGAAGGCGTTCGTGGTAGCCGAGCTGCCAAAGTCTCGAGCAGCCTCGAAGACATGCCACAGCAGACATGAGGGAACAGCTTGGGCTCTTCTGTGAGGGCCTCCAGAATTGCGCTGGCCATGCGAGCGTGTGAGGAAGCTCGCCGTGAGTCACAGCGCACTAATGTGTGCGAGGTGAGGTCGCGTGAGAAGCAGCTGTTTCAGAGGTGCGTATCGAGCTACTGAAACGCGGTATTTTCTTGCATTCGTCGAAGCGATGATCCGAAGCTGGCAGAGTCTCATACCCAAACAAATCCTGCTGTAGCTGGCATGTCGTGGGAATGACTGGTCCAGAAGTGCTCCTCATGATGTCGAATGGACAAGCCTCCGCATGGCATAATTCGGGATTCTGCTCTAGGACAGTGCCTGGCATAAGTCGCGATTGTGCTCGTTGGCAGTTCTGACGGCATGAATCGTGGGCATGGCGTATCAGCGTTCGATACTGCGATGCTGTTCAATAATACGTGCATGCACCACCGAAATTGATGAGGTCAGGTCTTGAATAATGTCACGAGTGAGAGGCAAAGGACGACTTGGATGATCCGCCAATAGCCGAGAAATTCGCCTTCCCTCAGCTTGTCGCTTCATGCACGACCGTCGACTGTGCATGCCCGCGTCTCCAGCCATCCACGACATGTTTTACACCAGCTTCCGCTGTTCAATCCGCTGCCAGGACCCGTCGCATTGTCGGCATCTTCTGCTGGTACGGTGGCTAGCGACGCCGGAAACGGCCATATAGCCTATCTCGGACGACACGTGCAGTGTTGGCAGCGACATCACGCGATGTGCCATGCAAGTGAGCTGCCAGTATGCGTGGGATGTCTTGTTCGGAGATGCCTACGATCGACCGACAGAGCCTCACCTGCAGAGCAGCAGCGTGCACACTTCCTCATCATCCATGAGCCATGTCGATGCCGCGAACACCGAGGATCCACGTGGGCCACCGCCACAGCTGTCGGTGAGCACCGCCTCAGTCTAGGTGAAGCCGAAAGACCGGTCTTGCATGTGCAGGGCGCTAGCAAGGTCACGAGACGCCGCGTCAGCCAAGCCAGTTCCTTCACGCCATCATCGCAATCTCTGCTATTGCATGGCACGAAGTGTCGGCGAGGTTCAAGATGCTGACTGTAGGAATAGGCGCTGGTGCTACTCTATTTGAGTCTCCGGCTCAGGGACGCTGTTATACTGAGGCGTTGGAAACCCTTCCTTGATCCCCGTCGTTGTGAGCTCTGCAACAATGATTGGGGCCTGCAAAGATGACGCTTATGCCTGTTGAAGCTTAGGGCACAATCGCATCCGAGACTACTCGGCATGACCGACTGACCACATCCAACCAACCCGTTCTACAGCATGATCACGACCGCCTCGTCGCACACCCTTTTTGAAGTTGGCAGAGCATCGGTACGGAACGCCTGCAATTGTATCCGCCTAAGCTATCCCCCTTGATTCATTCCAGCTATTTGACAGTGGGTATTCCGTTCAGGGCCGTCTTCCAGAAGGCCCGCAGCGCCGTGGAGCGTGCCGACGACCACTGGCCACCAAGATCAGGCCGCCGGGTAGTAGATGAGACCGTGCTCGCGCCCTTTCCTGTATGCTGCCCTCACCATCGCGCGTGGTCTTCGATGCGTTTCATGGAACGTATCAGCACACCGTGCACACGTCATAGACACAAAGTCGTGAGTCTATGCCAGTAGCCATGGGAGAACTAAAAGCAACCCGGGGCAGATACCCTTTCAGTACGGCACCGACTGGAAGCGCCCTTGTAACGTTATGGAGAATAGACACTGAAGTTCATCTCATTTGAAGATCGCAATCGCACAGCGTGGCTCCAATGTACTATGTCGCAATATTTGACGCACGGCAAGCAGCAGCCCAGGTGTGCGGACGCTGCAGCGCATGAAGGCGATAGAGAAAAACCCTCAAAGCTGGAAGTGTAAACTAATGCATGCATACAGTAGCTCTGTATGCAGCCCACCTCAGAGGAAAAGTGGCGCAGTGCTCTCAGCTTAGTGCATGGGATCGCTCAGATTGTTATAAGCCCCCGCAAGCCCGCTAGAGGCCTACTCTTCGACTCACCCTCTACGACATCTCATTCGCCGATCCCATCCTCCCCTTCACCTTCTATCGTCCTCTATAAGGGTGCGCGCTCTAATTCAGTCGTTGATCGTTCTGAGACATATTACGTCGTTACTACTATTTTCATTTCTAGTCCATCTCATCACATTCCGAAACCGTCCACACATTGCATCGCTTACATCATCCATATCGTCGTCGGGAACGCAATCACATCTTCACATCTTACGATGCCGGTCCAACTACTACCGGCTTCGGCGCAGGCCTTCGCGCCTCGATCCGGACCAGAGATTGTGCTCAACACTAAGGCAGAGCCTTGGTTAACACAAACACTGAAGCGCATCAACCGGATAAAGCGGCCACTCAACAGCATACCGCAACATCACAGATGTCTCACAGAGACTCTTGGTGGAAGCGATGCGATCTGGACGCTGGCTTCTCTCATGCTACCAAAGGCACCCGACGCAGACCTACGAAAAGACTCGAATCCACTGATAGAAGCATTATTCAACTACCAGCTTATCCACGTTGAGGCATATGTCGTGCATGTGGACATGGTCTCTCAACACGAGGTTGCTTTCAAGCTCACTCCAGAGACGATCGAGTCGTTGGTCGAATATCACAACGACATCTATTCGGTGGATGCCTCTGCGAGTACCTGGAGTTGGCCCGAGAAGGAAGCGCAAGTCAAGAAGATGCAAGAAGAGTTTGTGCAGGCCACGAACAGGTTCGTGTTCCGGACCAACGTTCGCGCCCTCGAAGGTCTGGAGGAGGATGGCGCCGGCGAGCTCCTGGAGGGTCGTGCAGAAGATGTCAAGAACTCAATCATGAACATGTTCCTGCCGCTACTTCCACCTCCACCACGGATCGTGGACGTTATCCACCCCGCGCCCATCATGCCAAACGTCTCACTACCAGGAAACTGGTGGGGCGCACAACAGCACACAATGGCGCCGGCACATCCTGCGCCTGTGGATTCATGGAAGGTGCTAGCGTCTACGCCGTCTCCTACCGCCACGACGTGCAGCAGCGACAACCAGTCCAACACTTTCTGGCAAGACATGCACCTCAACGCCGTTCAGCTCCCTTCGCCGACGCCATCCTTCAGCACGCCGTACACATCAGCGCCATCGCACTACTACAGCTCACCGCAGTACGTACCCGCGATGCCAGCCCTCACCCTGCCATCATCACTACCACAACACTGCGGAAGTGACTACAGCATGGGCGGCTTCACCGATTTCGGCTGGAGTCAAAGCAACTTCGCACCGCAGTACGCCACTACGGTGTGACAAGGGAGTGATCGACCACGAGTCTAACCCATCTACTGTCGTTGAACGACAACTCCTGGCCTAAAGCCTTTCTGGCCACTCCCGGCGCCCTCACTGGGAGTCCAGTTGCCGAAGCAAGCCTGGTGCACACAGGTCTTGTTCTTCCCGACATATCCTCACGAACGATGTGTTTTCTGCGATGCGATGCGATATCTCCCCGATGTTGATCATCAAACATGACTCTCACCAGCATCGTCCTAAAAGTGGGCACATGGACGGCGTTCCACCGACCCCAATTCTTGTTTTTCGTGTTTATTCGTCTGGATCTGGGATTTAGCAAGCGAGCATTGGGGGTCTGGGTCTTTGGTTAGCGTTTTTCTGCGTTATGGGAGGCAATGCGCATGCAAAGACATTGGGGGGATCAGGAATTTTCTCCACCCAGGAGGACCTCGCGGTCACAGAGAAAGGAAGAAAGAGATATGGAACATGGAACTTTTATGGGTGGAAATGAATGGTTATGCGTACATGCGAGGAAATTTCTGGATCTTGGTTTTACGACGTGACTGGATTTATGTCGACATTCGCTTCTTGGATGGCCAGATTTCCGTGAGGAGGAGTGCCTGGAAGCCCGGAGGACGTACACTCCGGTCTTGTTTACCCGACTCCCTCTCTTTCTGAGAAAGTGAATGGGTGCAGACAGCGGATACGGCCTTTGTGGTTATGAGGGTGCTCTGCCGAGCGGAACGACGAAATGAAGATCTCGGTGAACTGGTGTCACCGAGAGCTGGAACACTTCATCTCGGCGATATGGTGCCCTTTTTTGTCAAAATGACAAGAGTGCTGGGAACTCAAACCTAATAAGACCTCTACAACATCCTACCTATCAACGTGGGTCTCTGGACTTTCCATGGAACTTGGTAGCAAAGCCCGCGACCATTTCGACTGCATTTAAGACCAGTCGTGAATCATTGCCGAAGCTTGTTTCCGAACGCGAGTCGGGAGGAGGTAGACCTGCTTCGAGTGGCTTTCTGCCAGTTCTTTCATGGATTTTTGGGACTTTGTTGCATGGGAGCCGCCTTGATTGGTTTGGTCTCCTCGGGTAGTGTTGGGATGTCAGTTTGATAGTGATCATCCTACTATAACTCCTACTGCTGTGTGGTGGGAGGAGTCTGGCTGCGAGGACGGTCGGATGAGACGAGTGGATGCGTGGTCACCACTGGTTGGGACGGGAGTGCCGAACGCTGCGGATTGAGTCTGTGGTGGTATTGGCGGAGTACATACATTCTTCTATATCTCGTAGTGGATGTAATTTCACTTGCTGAGGAGTGGTTCCCCGTGTATTGTTCTGATGTGAGAGGCCACGTGTTGTGGAACATGTACGAAGGTGAGTGACTGCTCTCGATAGAAGCTGCTGTCCGCTGCGCCGGCGCGGAGGGCGGTGAAGCGTGTGAACGGCGGCTTCATCTTCTCCGGTCAGCGACTTTCAAAACGAGTCAGTGCCCTGGATACAGTTGATCGCAATTGCTCCGAGGGAGAATGTTCGATGTGATATTCCGTCCATGATACTACAATGTTCCAAAATCTCGTCTTATAGTATGTAGTTGCAGATGTCGCGATTAGCGGTTGCACATGTCAGAGTTCCGGACGAGGCTGAAGCGGGAAGGCGCGATGACGAGACCAGCCAAGCATCACCACGTGCCGACTGCGTCTCTTTGACCCGACAGTCAGTTTGCATTCAAGGTCATATCATACACCCAATACATCCGAAGTATTTCGATCCCGATAGCACTTACCATATCGCTGAGAAGGCATCGCCGTGCATCTCCGACTGTCCAGCTTGCGCCAGTAACACCACGATGAGGTAAATCCGTCCGCAATGCCACCTGCCAATACGCCGACCATTACTTCTCCCTCGGATCCGGTGAGTCGCCGGGATATTGCAGAAGATATTGACGGTGGACATGGCCTGACGATCATCAATGCAGAGGAGCCCGAGAAGTGCGACGAGTCCTCCGCTCGAGTCCTCCGTCCAGCGCCCACTCACCCCACTATCCTACCTCTCCTCGCCGGTCCCTGATCTGGCTGCAACATTGCATACCCAGGCAGCCGACGAAGCAGACGAGGCGAACGTGAGTTTCCTTCGGGATTCGCTGGAGTCATTGGATCAGGCTGCCGAAAGCAACAGCGCGTCGAACAGCAGCAACTCGTTATCGCGAACCGATCGCCAGCAAGAGTACCGGACCGAAAATCAGCGGCGATTGGACGCCCAGGTAGACCTTGCGACTGCTGCCGTGCTATCAGACACTGGCGATGATCTCTCGCGGCGAGAACGGCTGCAGCGCGTGCTCGCCCGCCTGAATCGCATCCACGACCCAGCGGGGTCTTCAGCGTCGGCGTATGGGAACAGGACACCATCTCCCAACAGACAGAGGTTGTACGATTGGGCGCCTTCTCAGGACGAACCATCGCAGCAGGACGACAACGAGCTCGACCAGATTCTGGCTGAGCTACGGCGACAGCAGCCGGAAACGCATCCGGATATCCTTCGTGTCTTGAGCCAGAGGCAAGACTCATCGCAACAAAGAGATCGAAGCGCGAGTAGTACGGCTACAGCTACAGCGGAGCAGCCCGATGCGACAGATAGGCGAGACAGACTGCGGGAACGGAGGAGAAGAGAGAACGAGTGGGTCAGCTTGCGGAGTAGAGCTGTACTGCAGCGTGCACGACAGGAGAGCTCGCCCTCTGCGACGGAGCGGATGTTGCGGTATGTCATGGAGCGGGAACGGAGTGGCATGAGTGAAGAGGAGGAAAGAGCAAGAGGGAGTGGGTGGCTAAACCCCGGAGCTGGAGGCACAAGCGATCGTGCTGGCAGCAGTGAACAACAGCACAATTCAGGAGGCTCGAATCGAGATTCGTGGCCTTTGCCTCCTGCTGCTGGAGAGCTGAGGGCGAGGACGCTGCAACAGAGGGCAGAAGTCATGCAACGACGATATCAAGCGGAAAATGCGCCTCCACGGTTGCCTCGTATCTCGACGCCGCCGGTTCCTGCGACTTCGACGAACAGTTCATCTTCGCAGTTCTTGGAGAATGCGTTGAAATATCTGAATCAGCTGCGATCGTGTTGTCGGTATGAGGAGGCACTTTCGGCTGCGATCGATCATGGGCTGGCTACGAAGGAGTTCTTCGCGGATAAGCATGACGATTTCGTGATGGACCTTGAAGAGCTGGAGCCATTGCCTGTATCCTCTTGGATGCAGCCTGGAAGTGAATTCGGAGGGCACCAGCATGCAACGAGCGGCAATGCTGGCCTTCTCCAGTCACGACCCAGCAGCTCTGCATCTCATGCAGTTGAGCAGATCAACCCAAACTACCGCAACCAGAGCGCTACATCGACAGGATTTGATCATCCACCTGGCTCGACCCACGTAAGGCCCTTTGATGCGACAAGGCCGTGGCTTTCGCACCAGTTCACGCCGCCCTCGTTGCATCCAGGCGCACTCTCAGCGAAACCTTCCGAGCCAGCCCACGACCACTGGCCAGTGCGTGTCACGATCCACAGTATAGACCCCGAAAGGATGACTCTGCAAGGCACAATGGAAGCCTACGACGTCCCACAGCACCCTGCCAACGTCTCAATCCTCAACTCGGTGGAAAGACCCAAAGCCGGCAAGAAACATGCCCCTATCACAACCTTTCTCGAAGGCCACATCATTGACCTCACAACCCACTCCTTCCTCACCCCAAGTGCTAAGGACACCCAACGCCATGGCCCACACCCCACCGCACCTCAGAACGCCACACCCTATACCACACTCTCCGACCACATCTCCTTCCCCTCTGCCAACGCCCATACCGACGCCTCCAATTGGCGCAAACTCCCACCCTTCAACACGCTTTCCTCCTCCGATGAAATGGCGCGCCTCCTCCTCTCCAAGGGCCGTATGGACGAGATCCACCAGGAGTACGTTTTCATGCGCTGGAAGGAGAGGTGTTTTGTCCATACTAAGGAGGACCAGTGCTCGGCGGTGGAGAGGGCGGGGGATCAGGATCGGGGACATGGGCTGACGATTAGTGGGTTCTACTACGTTAGCCTTAGGAGGGCGGATGGCAGGGTTGAGGGTTTGTATTTTGATCCTACGAGTACGCCGTATCAGTGTCTGAGGCTTGGGGGTGGTAGGGGTGGGTGGGGAGCTGTGGAGCTGAGGTGATGGACGGAGAGGGGAACTGGAATAGGGGAAGGGAACGGGGATTATGGTATTGCATAGCGTGGCGTACTGCTTTGGGAAGTTGTGGGCCAGGGAAGAAATCTTGTCAGAGTATGGCCGAGGTCTGGAAGGCTACAAATGGCATTTCTAGGAGTTGTATGTATGAACATGATGAGTTGACACGTCGACAGGATATCTGCGGTGCCGTTTCCCTCATATCAGAAGTTCAGTAACTCAGACGCCGAAAACCACAAACGGAGCAAAGCCCCGAACAAGCAATACAAATCGAATCAAAAAGCAGTGGAGAATTTTCTTCGTGCCGATGCTGTTCGCACACGCCCTTACCCTGACCCATATGCGACGAATGGACCTGTCTAATCTGTAGTCAGCGTCGAACGCGTAAGCGTGTTGGTGATATGGATATCTTGACCCCGTCGACGGCCAGCTACGATCTCAAGGCTCACCGATTTGCTCAAGAAGGAAGAATGGAAGAAGCGAAACGTTCGTCACCACTCTAATGGCCAGGCAAGTGCTTGTCTTGTCTGGATGTTGCTAGAGAGCAACTCATCGAAGGAGTGAGAACACGCTACCACTCGGCCGTGAAAGAATTAGCAATGTCCGCTCGATCTGCGATGATTGTTAAAAGATCGCGTTGAGTGTGCGTATGCCTTCAGGATGGGGCGAGTATGTTGGTTGTGGTGGATGAATGTGCCATGCCGGTGTACGATGCGTGAACGGGGTTTAGATCATGTGAAGAAGATATGATTGCGGAGCGTATCATTGACTGCCGTTGACTTACAGCAAAGCAGCGTGTGCAGCAACAAGTGCGAGTTTGCGATCTGGAGAATTCATGTACTACCGTCATTACCATGCCCTTGAGTAAAGTCACATGGAAGCAACATCCTCTGTCGGCAGTTACTGATACGAGAGGTGTGTACATCTCCTGATCATTCCGGTCTTCGAACCATGGGCATGGAAATAGCGGTTTGGATCAAGTTTATATTGCTGATGCCCCGGCTGAGACACAAGCTGCCAGCTTCGTGGAGTGCGGTGCTGCTACAACTCCAAGCGCAGCTGCCGATCTGGCAATGGTCATTGTTCTGCTTGTGGTTGTGCTTGGAAATTGTGGCTTACAGCGCGATGTTGTTCTCTTTTTGCTGTGGAAGTGGTCATAGTACTAGGAGTTAGTCCTTGTGCGAGAATGGTCTGGAAGCTGACGTGGGAGCACAGGTGCTGTGGTGAAGAGTAAGAGGGGGGAATGTCGTCTATCCAAGAAAGGTAGGACGAAGCGCGTCATGGTGGGAAGTGAAAGATGGCGGACGTCGCTCCTCGCCGTGTATTGACTTTTCGACTTGCTAGCAACCGATGGGTATCCATGTCCTTCTATCATGCCTCCTCCTATACTTCCAACCTACTGCTCGGTCTGGAAGTAGTTGAGCAGGATGGATCGCTCCTGCGATTCCTCACCCCAGTCCTTCACGACAACGCACGAGCAGTTGACGACCTTGCGAGCGTTGCCCTCACGGTCAATCTGGCCTGAAATCACACAATATAGTCAGCATTTCGTCCCAATACCCCACGAGTGTATGGGGGATGACACTCACAAAGACCAGCCCACTCTCCCAACTGCTTTCCGTCAGGAACCTTGATGAGCGGAATCTTGTGCTCGCCGCAAAGAGCGACGACCAACTTCTTGTAGGCCTCCTCCTCGCATGCCTCGTTGAGCACGCACATGTGAGCCTGGCGACGGTCGAGGGCTTTGCTGGCTTCGCGCAGACCGCGGGCGAGACCGTCGTGGATCAGGGCGATCTTGAGAACTCCCTTGAGGGCGTCGAGAACGGACATGCTGCCGCCCTGGGCGGAGCTGTCGGCGGTGACTTCGACCTCATCGGCAGCGACGACTTCCTGAGTGGGCTCTTCTCCGTCCGACTGTTGGATGTGGTGTTAGTATAAGTGATGGACAGGTGGTGGTGGTGGCATTGTGGGTGTGCGTATGCCAGGTCTCGTGCGTGCATCGTTCAATGCGAAAATTGTGATGTGGTGGTTTGAGACATTGACGATTCTGAACATACCATCTTGAATGCTGTGTTGACGCTTTTTCTTGATATGGACCTCCTCAAAGAGCGCTGGTTGTGGATGAAATGTAGGGACTGTCGCTGTGTTGCTCTAACAGCAAAGCCAAATTATCGGCCATAGTGCATTTCTGCTCCGCGCCAAGGCCCGAAGAACTGCCGTCTCCGCAGGAAGGTGCATTCGAGCTCCTACGTGAGTTGACGTTGACGATGCTGACTTTCACAGTTGCCTTGTACATTCCGTCAACCACAGAATGGCATCTTCAACGAGAGCTACCATGAGGCTGTTGTCCCCACGCATTCAATGCCTCCAGCGACCGGTTCGCTGCACCCAACAAATCCGACATGCCTCACGATACAGCAACCCAGCCAAGCGGAGCTTCACTGCAGCACCAGCTCAGGCTCCGTCGTTCGTTGAGCAATCGGCCGTCGCAAGCCATGAGTACGCACAGCAAGAAGCATTCCGGAATCCACTGGACGCTCGAGCAGCCCATCTTGCCCATGAAGAGAAACGACAGTACCATCTTCGGCGCATGCGTTTCGCAGGCATGGGCTTGTTGCTGAGCATCTTTGGTCTGGCTGCTATCATATACAACCTGGATCTAGACGATTTGGAACAGGCGGAGCAGAAGAGGAAAGCCAAGCAACAGTTGGATGCATCTGATGATTCGAATAAACAGTTCCAGGGCAAGGAGGTCGAGATCATCGGTGCTGGTGAAGATAAGAGGATAGTGGCACGAGGAGCCGATGGTCAGATAGAGCTTGTCGAGACTGGAACCAGCAGTGTACCGCACTTTCCGAGAACGATACATCTTCCCACCTCTCCTGAGTCCGCGCCTGCGAAGGCCGCAGCAGGAACAGATGTACCTGGCTTGAGCGATGACACCAACGCAGGGAACGTCCAGAACCAGGAGGAATATACCCTGCTCGGCTTGGGTATTCGAACCGTGTCGTTCTTAGGCATCCAGGTATACGTAGTGGGCATGTACGTCAGGACACAGGATATTAGTGCTTTGCAGGAAAAGCTTGTTCACGTCATCAACGAAAGTGCGTCAACATTGATCCCATCGGAGAAAGAGGAGTTGAAGAAGCGACTGTTGGACCCGAACGAGAGCCGCGCGATATGGCAAGAGCTCCTGAGAGTGCCTGGTCTCAAGACAGCATGGCGTGTCGCTCCCACAAGGAACACCGATTTTGGCCACTTGCGAGATGGTTGGATCACCGGCATCACGAACCGCACACGAGAAGCGAAGCAGCTCGCGAAGGGCATCGAGACAGAGTACGATGCTGAAGACTTTGGCAAGGCTGTCGGCAACTTCAAGAGCATTTTCGCTGGTGGGAAAGCGCCTAAAGGATCAGTCATGATCTTGTCGCGAGGGACGATGGGAAATATGGACGTGTGGTTCCAGGAGAAGCCAGGTGCAAGCGGCAAGGACAAACAAATGCAGCTGCTGGGATCTGTGCCGGACGAGCGCATTAGCAAGATGATCTGGCTCGGATATCTTGGTGGCGATAAGGTCAGCTCCGAGGCTGCGAGGCAAGGTGTTGTTAATGGATGTGTTGGATTTGCGGCACGGCCAATTGGAAGTGCCGAGGCGAGGGTGGTGTAGAGGGTTCAACGTGACCTGCAGTCGAGACAGGACTGTGCGGTTGTTGCGACCTGCCGCCGAACGGGAGTATTGACATCTTCTGGGTTTGAGATCGCAAAATTGATGATGAGTATGACAAAACTGTGTGTACGTTAGGAAGAGGTGTCTCGAGATGTGTTCTGTCCACGGTAGGACATCCACAAGACGGAGGAACTCGCAACTTCATGTCGATACTGTAGCAAGAAATGCACCGTGGCGCCAGAGTCTGCTCTGACACTCAACCGCGACCGACCCGACGCTTTCTCAGAACGCAAGACATTTGTGTAATTCACTGACTGTAGGCGCGACACCTACTCCCCGACATCTCTCCGCGCGCAACAAGCGACAACGGCAACGGCAACGGCAACGGCAACGGCCATCTCCATCGACCTTCAAAAGTCACGGCTACAGACACGAGCATAAAGGCTACAATCATGGCAACGGGCTCTGCACATGAGCAGATAGAGTCAAAGGCGAAGGGTACAGACCTCGAGGCGACTACATGGGCAGCAGAGACTCGCCCCACGGCCGCGTTGAAATAGTACGCTACGTTCCCGCCTTTTGCCTTCACCCATGCTCACTCCCGTGCAGCTTCGAAGTCTTTCATACTGCTCATTTCCCTCATCAATGGCGTCACTCCACGCCGCGGCAAGCATGGAGGGTGGTGAAGTGCCTGCGCTACACGGAACGGGCTATGGTTGCTGCGCTGAGCTTGGTGCCGTATGATCCGACGACGATCGCGGACCTGACGCTTGCTGGGGTGATCGCTGACCAGATTGCGACCTTCTGCGTGTGTGGTCGCAATATGTTTGACGGAGATGAGAGGGCTTTGCTTGTGGCGATGGAGGAGACCGCGGAGGCGACACTGGAGCCAGAGCATAATGCGAATAGGCCGCTGTGTGGGTGGAGTGCTTGAGGGTGCTACTGTACCCGGACGTCGAGGAAGGCGTTGATTGTCTGTTTGAAAAGATGGATGACTGCGTGAACTCTGCATTAAGGTTGGACTTACCTGGCTACAGATGAGGGAAACGAGGGCACCTGTTCAGAGGTTAGAAATGCAAGACGCAAGTGTCATACTTGATCAGCAGAATCGACATCGAGCATGTGAAAGCCCGGGATGATGAGGTTGGCGTGATGTACTGCAGGGGTCGGGCCACGTGGGGCGGTCGAGCCGAGCATTTGCAAGTGAGAGATACGGGCAGGCGCTATCAAAGCACCGTCTCGACATTTTGGTATAGATCTAGACATCTTCTCCTTCTTCCGCATCATTTTTCGCCATCTTCGCGCGCTCGTGGTGCACGCGATCAAGATAGGTACGCTCCAAAACCATATTCTCGTCGATTGGCTTCAAGAATTTCGACCTTTCAACCACGTCATAATCTGCACAACTCCACCATACCCCATGTCAAAAATGGACGCAGACGCGAACGCAGGTCTCGCCGGATCCGCCAAAGGTCATCTCCAAAATCACTTGCCCTCCCTTGAAGATGAACATCGCGCTCCGCACCAGCGGGCCCACGGCGGTATAGGCCCGAAGCCGATGACAGCAGAAGAAATCCAAAGACATCCCGAATATCCCCACGTCCACTGGCAGCTGAAAGCAGACAGCAAAGGAAAGATTGACGTCGCTGCCGGCCGCGGTGGACCTTTCAGACTCGCCTATGAGATTCACGGCCATGGACCGAAGAAGATCGTCTGGATCATGGGCCTGGGCGGCTTCATGAAAACGTGGCAACGACAAACCAAGGACTTTGGCCATACCGAAGCCGATAAATACACATGCCTCATATTCGACAACCGTGGGATGGGCGAAAGCGACAAACCAATACTCCGCTATACCACCTCAGAAATGGCCAAAGACATCGTCGAGCTCCTCGACCACGTCGGCTGGACTGACGCCCGAAGCGTCCACGTAGTAGGCATCAGTATGGGCGGTATGATCTCACAGGAAATCGCAATGCAGATTCCAGAGCGGATCTGTAGTCTGAACCTTATATCGACCGCGCCGCGCATTGTCAGGACGCTGCCGTTTATGGAGAACATCAGGAATCGTATCAATTTGATGGTGCCGAAGAGTCTGGACGATCAGATTGCGAAAGTCAAGGCGGACTGTTATTCTGCCGAGTGGCTGGCGAAGGCAGATGAGACGGAACATGTTGTTGAGCCATTTCCTTCGAACGGAGATCGATTTGCTGCGCAGGAGATCAACAAACGACTTTCGCCCGGCATTTTCACGCCGAGGGGTTTCTTGTGTCAGCTTTATGCCGCTGGCTTTCATCATAAGTCGGATAAGCAGCTGAAGCAGATCGGGGATGCGGTTGGGAGGAATCGGATTTTGGTCTTCCATGGGACGGGCGATCATATGATTGATTTTGTGCATGGGAAGATGCTCCTCGAAGGGCTGGGTGGTGAGGCGAGTGGTGTGACGAAGTCGTTCCATGAGGGTATGGGGCATGTGGGACCGTTTGAGATTAGAGAAGAATTTCGAAGGCTCATTGCGGAGAGGATTGAGAAGACAGAGGCGCTGGGTAAGGTGTGAGGTGGAGGTGGAGATGTCGTTGCCACTATCAGATGGTGATGTGCTTTGCTCGGCGTCAGGCCCCTTACCACAGCATCGCGTTGCCCTTCCGCATTGCAGAAGCGCCTCATGTCTACGAATCCAGATTCTCTGACGACGGTACAAAGCCAAATCGTCTTCTCAGTATCTCGAACGATTAGAAAGCGTACAACGACAAGAAGCGAGCAGCTTGACGCGGCTGGAAGTCCGCCATGAAGATCCGTCTGGACCTTGGCAGCGGCCTTCTCAGCTCTCATCAAATGGCTTTGACGTCCAGCTCGCATAACAAAGGCACCATTCGGCACAAGCACTGCCCAGACGCCACAGAAAGGCTTCTGCACCAGAACAGGAAGTTAGAATTTTCTTGCAACATAAACACATTCGGCATTGCTTGGAGCTTCTCTCTGCGTACCAATCTCGTGCAGGGACGAGCGTACCAAGAATGACACGACATGGCAATAGGTAGTGACTGCATGCTGTGGTGGAGAAGGACGAATCTGTAGCCTGAAGGCAGCAGTTTATAGATAGTAGGTCCAGGCCGTCAATGTGCTACAATCCTCTCGTCTCCATGCTGACATCTTCATGTTGACACCAAGATGTAGAATTCACTCCTCAATCACCACTCAATCCCCAATGAACAATCTCAAGACAGTGATGCCATCATCGCCACGATCCACGCTGGGAACCCGCGCCTTCGAACCCACACGCTACGACGCCGTCGTAGACTTCATCCCCTTCCCACCCCTCCACGTCCAAACCATTCCAACCCCCGAACCCAAGATTTCCTAGCTCTATACAACGATATCGACAGTACGAAATTCCGCATCGACAATGTATCGTACGTCGTCTTCGATCCTACACACTCTCACAATATCAGCGCCGAAAACATGACGGCACCTCTCGTCCTCGGCCGAGCTGGGGAGACGGCATGTTCAGTTGGGGAGCACGAGGTTTTCGACATGAGGGGGAAACTGGAACCCGTAAATTCAGCGTGGGACTTGTCCTGATGTGACGACGCTTGCTGGGAGGATATAGGCTGCTGTGGCGACGGGGGTGGGGATGGTGAATTTGTGTAACGGCCGGTATCGTTCTAGTAAGTTTAGTGACCAGCATGACGGCGAGGCTTTGATTGGAGGTGGAAATTGGAGAGTGGAGAGGAAATTTGAGGCATACCTTCGGCATATGCAGACGATCGAGGAGTGAGTTACGCAGGATGTTTTTGCTGAGGCGAGGATGGTAATCCGATGGGGCCGCATTTGAACTCTTCAAGTTATATCTCTGTCTCCTGTCTGGCAAACAGTGGACTCTGAGTATCTGACTCATCCCACCGGCCGGCGCAGGAATCAAGACGCGACGGTTCAGGAGGCAGTCTTCTCCTTAAGATCTTCAATGGACTGCAGAAGTTTGAATTTCAGGAATGAGATTCGAGCGTAAGTGAGCATCACGTTGCGCGACAACGACCGAAAGGGAAGTCTCGTGCCGCCTGTTGAGAGATAGCTGATTCGCTCTTCTCCATAGGCACGGTGGACCGTAGAAAGAGGCGGCCTATTCGGCAGTAAAGTCTGCACGGCGAAGACCAACAACACCGAAGAATTCAGAAATCTGCTGCTAAACTTGAGCTTCGACACGATACGTGCCTCACCGTTCGATCGCACTGGGTGCCAAGGCACGCGCTTTGCACAGCGCTACCTTTCAGTAACTGCATTATCTGCTGTAACATCAGCACGTAGTACTCAAAGAGCACAGCTGACGCGGTGCCGCACAGCTCTCACGAGGCTGCTTCGGCGTCTTCGACGGCGATGAGTCAACGTGCAAGTTGAGTGGCGCGCCGGAACGAATGTGACTGAGAAATGGTTTGTTGATCACCTTTAGTGATATTGCAGGTACGGGTGTAGCGCATTCGGTGCCAGCGACACTATCAACACCAAGGTGAGCTACGAGAATCGTTTGCGCAGAATTCTACTGACGACGATGACAGGCGGCGGCCCATGTCGTTGCCACACTCGTGGGAGAGGTCCACAAGCTCATTTCCAAGAGCTCGGAGAAATCGACTAGACACCTGTTTGGGCGTGCGGTTGATAACGCTACAATCAGTGGTGTTGACCTCTTCCCGCGGAATGTGCTAGGGGACGAAAGGCATCTTGCGATTTGCGGACACGATGTGTGAGTCGCCTGAGCGCCGGGAACGTGTATGACGAGAGATGCTGGCGGCCGCGACGTTGTATGGAGATCGGAATGACACTGTCGAAAGCTCGCAACTTGCTTTTGGTAACGTGACTCCTGCATCCATGGCCGAAGCAGCGGTACTTCGCGACTCTTGGAAGTCAGCAGTCATCCATATGTCGACTCACTATCGTAGTGACTGATAGATAGTCAGCACGTATAGGATGAGTCCAGATGCAGTGCTGGCTTTGGGCTTCACTATGCCGACTCTCTCCGGTACTACATGCAAATGTACGCGATTGAGCAGTGAAGTCGTCGACCAATGTAGGCAACTCGGGTGTGCGTGATGATAAGGTCCACACTCACGGTGAGCCGCGTCAACAGAGTATAGGTGCTTGGTCACATGGCTACGATGTCCGAGCTCGCGATGAACGACCAGCAGGGGTTGAGCTTCCAGCTGCAACGGGCAGATCTGGCTGTCGGCTTCAGCCGGTGACGCGTTTTCAATAGCCTGCACCTCTGCTTAACGGACAGCAGCCACGCCATCGTCGATGACAGACCATCCGCGTCAGGAAGGATGTTGGAATTTCGAGCATGCGGATCCAATGTTGCTTCAGTGCTATCGCTGAAGTCAAGTTTTGCGCAATGGTACGGCTATCGTTGTACCATCTCGGCGGGACCACATGTGCGGATGCCGGTCGCAGCACAATGTGGACCAAACCGCACATGCGGCGGCGTTGACACAAACGAAATTCGGCGCTCGTCTTTGTCGTTCGCCCGTCGTGAAGTGGTTCCCGTGATACTCTTTATGTCCGACAAAGCGAACGCTTTGATTGGGTCCATGATCCTTTCGTGCATGGCAGGCATAAAGCTCCGACAGTGAAGTGAGAAAGATCTTCAAAATGTCGATTGGCCCTGGCCGGCTTCTAACGTTCCTGTGACAGCTCAGCTGAGCATTCGTCAGTGGATAGGGCAGCGACATGCGTAAGCCACACCTCTGCCAAGTGCTGCCTCGAGTGCGAGATTTGCAATCGTCAACGTGTCCACGACGACGAGATCAATCGTAGCCAGTATTGCTGGGTAGGTGTCTTGGATCGAGACACGAGTTTGTCACGGTGTAGCGCGTCCCGTGCGATGGCAAGGAGTGGTGGTGTTGGAGTTGTCCATCGTGCCGAACAGATGGCGTGGCAGGAGCGCCCATGCCGAATGTGGACCAGGGTTCCTGACTGGCAGTTGATCCCGGGGGCTGGTGAGGGCGTGCGCAGGCAAGAAGCTCCTGTGTGCGTTGCACGGTCGCCGACAGCGACGAGGGCTCAATTCGCGCCGATCATGTCGAATGCATGACCATCGCTTGCGAATCGTTGTGAAGAGAGATGCGTCGCGAGACGGAGGATCTGGTTGACGATGGTTGGTCCATGCGACAAAAAGCACAAGCCAGCGACCTCCACACGCGCTGCCTGACGTGCTCGCTGCTGGCACACTGGTGCTGCTGATCTGCTAATGTGCTAGGGTCCACCACTGGTTACGAATCGCCAAGCCTGTTGGCTGGCTTCTGGGCTGAGAGCACAGCGCGGCCGTGAAGGCAGGAGGGCGTAGGCAGACAGATTGGTAGTCGCAATAGTGTATGAGGTGTACTGTATATACTGCATGGCCCGTGTTTGGCAGACCGGAGATCTGGCCAGGGCATCGAGTCGCAGATGTTGGGTTGTGTGTCGTGTCGTGGAGGCTGCGTACGTGTTTCGCACGGGCCTGAGACTACGACGCCGAACACAGAAGGAGGATGGCTTACGCGTCGCCGAAGAAGGACATGTCGAATCGCCCTCCTCACCCACGTTACTCTATACCACCACCAACAACGCCGTTGTCAACGTTGGATCGCCTGTCTTCACGCTGCATGCTGCACACTGCATATTGCACACTGCATACTCTCGCGGCGACGAGATACCGCCAGTAGCAGGTGCACATTCGACAACATCCATCTAGGACGAAAGGACCCCTCGGTAGTCTCACCCGCGACCTGAGGCGCAGGGCTGAGCCGAACTAGACATTGCGACACTGCCACCTTCCGTACAGCGAACACCTAGAGACACACCACCGCCGACTCTCCCTTCAGCGAGCACGACGCTCACGACACTCCTTTCCGCTGCGGACGAGACACGCCGACGATGGCAGATCAGCCTCCCCTCAACAATGGCGTTCCTCGTCGTAAGCCGGTTCCCTCGTCGCAGCCACTGCCCGACACATGGGCTGCAGACCTCACTGCACAGTTCCGCCGCACGCTCTCAACCAAGCGCATGAACGAACTCCACAGCAGGCCGGGATCGTTGCGACGGGGAAACTCGAGGATCAACACCGATATTGTCGTCCTACCACCACAGCCGCTACAACAATCCGACGACGTTTCGTCGCAACCACCACCACCGCCTTCGCGAGAGGCACCTTCAATACCGGGACAGGAGGGTGCTCGACGAGCCCAGTCGCCTCCGCCGTCGTATTCATCGCTTAAGAACATCCCAATCACGCCCACGCCGCCAACGGATCCAAAGTCGATACGAATGCGCAACATGCTTGTGTCGCTATCGAACACACCGATGAAGTGGGAGAACCCGGGACTTCTAGACGAAGCGCTCGGTAGCATACCCCTTCAACGGATCTACGACACCGCACAGGAACGATCGGACGTCCTTGCAGCCGAGGCAGCATCACTAGGCGTCAAGGCGCAGTGGGGCTATCAAGACTGCATAGTCCAGGCCTTGATGGAGTGGTTCAAGAAAGAATTCTTTGAGTGGGTCAACAATCCAAAGTGCTCCACGTGCTATTCCCCGACCGTGGGTAAAGGCATGGTAGCACCCATCCCGGACGAATCGGCACGAGGAGCAGCTCGCGTCGAGCTGTACCAATGCAGCAACCAACAATGTCTCTCCTACGAACGATTTCCACGATACAACGACGCTTTCGTGCTATTGCAAACAAGGCGAGGCCGCGTTGGCGAGTGGGCAAACTGTTTCTCGATGCTCTGCAGGGCCATCGGCAGCCGGGTGCGTTGGGTATGGAATGCAGAAGATCACGTTTGGACAGAAGTCTACAGTACTCACCGTAAGAGATGGGTGCATGTAGACGTCTGCGAAGGATCGTGGGACGCTCCCCTGCTCTACACTCAAGGTACGTTACACCACATGATGATCATACACACCAAGTCACTGACATAATATATAGGCTGGCGCAAGAAGCTTAGCTACTGCGTGGCATTCTCTGCCGATGGTTGCCAGGATGTCACTCGACGATATGTCCGCAACCCTACCCGCGATGCCGCTCCTCGTAACAGATGTTCCGAAGGTGTGCTCATGCACATTGTCGCCGAGATCAAGGCCATGCGCCGCAGAGACATGGACAAGCAAGAGCGATTCCGCCTCAACGCCGAGGACATGAAGGAAGACGCTGAGCTACGAAAGATCATCATCGAGTCGCTGGCATACAACGTCAGCCGCATCCTACCTGGCGGCAACGATGCAAAGAGTGACAGACCCCCACGGGCGGATCCTGACGCACAGAAAGCCGCAGAGAGGCAAGAAGAACATCGTCTTCGCCTCCGCGAAGCTCGGCGTAACCAGGACCAACAACAACGATAATCTCATCACTTCCAACCGCAACTTCACCTACCATTCTTAATGCTTCGAGCGACCTGGTCAGCGAGAGGCTTTCTACACTTTCACAATCTTGACGCGATCTAGCATCGGCGCAGTTTTGGCTATGTCACCGATTTCGTATGTCAATACCCTCGCATGACCGGACTATAGGGACATGTTTGATGGGGTCTCATTTGTCTTGCTTGTGCTGATTGTCGGGCATGGTGCTATCGGAGTAAACTTGGAGCAATGCGGGAGCACATACCATTGGTTTGGGAAATTTGACTGGGCATGCATGCATTACGGTATCACGGATTGACGTCCTTTGCTCATGTCACGACGTGAGCTGCATTGGCGCGGAGTTTGTATGGATTGCTATTGGCATTGAGGGTCGAGAAATGTCTGAAACGGGAGAGGAGAAGAGAGGGAAGATTGCCATGGAGCAAGGAGGATCTACACCATTAGAGAGAGATTCAGTGATCGTGTTCACAGTGCAATCATAATCAATCTCACATAAAATGCATCACATCTCCAGAGTCTTCACACACCCCGCTATCTGTGCAGAAGATGGACCCATGAGCCTGGACACAGAGGATGCACGGATCCGAGGTCTCAGCTTTGAATCTATTTCTGGTCACCGGTCTCGATTGAACCTGACTGCCACGCAAGTGCCCTTGCTTCTTGAGTTCGGGACGAGGCAGCTGTGCAGGAGGCTGGGATCTTGCTAGCAGATTGGGCTTGATGCGTGCGATGAACTTTGTGAGCCTCGTCCGCGCAGGAGGGATGCCTTGTGCGCGCAAAAGGAAATTGTGCCTTCTGAGTGGAACAGGTGTGGCGTTTAAGCATGAAGTCATCGAAACGCGTAAAAGTCGCGTCGATTGAAGCTTGAGCTCGAGCTTCGAGTCTCGAGTCGCGCTTGGATATCGTTGCTGTTGATGTCCGATTTCCACGATCCAAGCCTTGAAAACGATCCATACTTCATCACTACGCGCATCGCGTAGCATCGCATAGCCCATTATGCCTGAGGTGATCCAAGCTCTACTGAACATATCGATATCAGTCCACTGATACTGATACACCACCAGATCGGCGAAGTCGCCCGCACAGTCCACTACCTCCGCAAACACCTCGTCTCCCGCACGATCAAGACCTGCGTCCCCTTTGACGATGACATCGTCTACGGCAAAAAGGGCGGAACCACCGCCAAAGCCTTCTCCGATGCCCTCACGGGCAAAAAGGTCACGAGCGCCGGACAGCAGGGGAAGTACTTTTACCTCACCTTCAGTAGTCCTCCTCATGCGGTCCTGCATCTTGGAATGAGTGGGTGGATCAAGTATAGTACTGAAGAGACGGGCTATTATAAGCAGGCGAAGAAGAAGGATGAACAGGAAGAGTGGCCGCCGAACCCGAAGTGGACGAAGTTCTTGTTGAAGTGTGAGGCGGATGGGGATCGGGAGGCTGTGGAGGTTGCGTTTGTGGATGCGAGGAGGCTCGGGAGGATAGGATTGGTGGATTGTCCTGCTGAGGAGATTCGGCAGAATTCGCCGATGAAGGAGAATGGGCCGGATCCCGTGGTTGATAAGGAGAAGGTTACTGTTGAGTGGCTTGGAGAGTTGTTGGGGAAGAAGAGAGTCCCCGTGAAGGCTCTGCTGCTGGATCAGGCGAATATCAGTGGGGTGGGGAACTGGGTCGCGGATGAGGTGCTGTATCAGGCGAAGATACATCCTGAGCAGTACAGCAATACGTTTGGAAATGCGGAAATCAAGAGGTTACATGACGCGCTGATTGATGTTTGTACGACTGCATGTGAGACGTTGGCGGATAGCTCAAAGTTCCCGGATACCTGGTTGATGAAGTATCGTTGGGATAAGGGCAAGAAGGATGCGAATGTTCTGCCGAATGGGAACAAGATCACCCATATTACGGTGGGAGGGAGGACTTCTGCGGTTGTGCCCGCTGTGCAAAAGAAGACTGGCGCGGTTGCTGGGGATGTTGAGGGAGATGGCGAGGATGACGAGGAAGAGAAGAAGCCGGTGAAGGGAAGGAAGCGCAAGTCGAAGGCCGATGTTGATGAAGACGATGAGGAAGAGGAGGTCATGCCAGCTAAGAAACAGCGTGGTAAGGCAGTCAAGGCTGAAGGACCGCAAGTACAGAGCACGCCGACTCCGCCGAAGACGCGTGGTGGTAGAGCCAAGAAGGTTAAGGATGAGGCTGTTGAGAATGAAGACGAAGAGGAGGCTGAGGAAGAAGAAGCCAAGCCTACCAAAGCGAAGAAACCAAAGGCTGCAGCAAAGAAAGCGGCTAAGACCGCGCCGAAGAAGGAAGTCAAGGCTGCCATTCCAGGAGAGCGGAGGTCTGCCCGTAGCAAGGCAAAGTAGTTGCTGCAGATATGGAAGTAGAGAATTGTACTCTGTAAACATAGTGTACAAGTGATTGAAGCGATGTAGTCAGCTTCGTACGAATCCAGAAATGAGGCACCGCTGCAAACGCCCCTTACAGTTTCTAGCTTTTACCAGTGAGATCATACCGTACATCCCATTCAACTGTGACATTCGTAGCACAAACACATGTCGTGATACAAGGGACAGTTCGTTCGAGCACGTTGCACTCAAGCTTTGGCGGCTAACGGCTCTCGCCGGGATCGGGACTCGAGCGCTTTGGGTAGCTCTTGCTCTCCAACTTGCCCTGCAGCAGCGGTCTACACCTGCAATATCCTCAGACTCACTAGTATACGACCGCGACACGAGTTCCGTTGCTTCACCTCCCTCACAACACGACACTCACCATCGCACACCAAATAGCAGCACCACAAACGAAGGCGCGCCGACGAGGACCGCATGTGCCTCCGCGCCGAGCCTCGATAACCATGCATCACCCAGCATACCAGAATCAGTACCACCAACAACCCGACTGGCAGCACCTCCCGCAAACAGCGCACAATCAGTATGCCGCTCAAACGCAAGCAGCGGCAGCGGCAAATGCAGCAGCGCAACAGCAAAATTATGGGCGCACCATGAGCGCGGCGGGCCAGCAGGGCGGCAACACAAATCCCCATACCAATGCGACCAACGGCGCTGGGAATGGTATCAACAGCAACGGCGGACCACTGGGTGGCTCAAATGGCCCAGGCGACCACGGCGGCGGCAGCATCATAGGCCCAGGAGACAACATCACAGAAGACAACAGACGAGTGTTGGAGTGGATAGCGCAAGTCCTGAACGCGAACACGCGGGAGGCAGCTCTGCTTGAGCTCAGTAAGAAGAGAGAGCAGGTCCCCGAGCTAGCACTCATTCTATGGCACTCTTTTGGTATGTCGCTCGGAGCGTAGATTGAAAGTGCGCATACTGACAATGGGCAGGCGTCATGACGTCCCTTCTCCAGGAGATCATCTCCGTGTACCCTCTGCTGAACCCATCACAGCTCACTGCAGCTGCTTCCAACAGGGTCTGCAATGCCTTGGCGCTGCTACAATGTGTCGCATCGCACAGCGAGACCCGAGGACTGTTTCTGAATGGTAAGCAGTCACGGACCACACGGAACAGCACATCAGACTGACTCCTCCCGCAGCCCACATACCGTTATTTCTATACCCATTTCTAAACACGACCTCCAAATCCCGACCATTCGAGTATCTGCGACTGACCTCGCTTGGCGTCATCGGCGCGCTGGTCAAGAACGATAGCTCGGAGGTCATCAACTTCCTCCTCACCACCGAGATCATCCCGCTCTGTCTGCGGATTATGGAGACCGGGTCAGAGCTCAGCAAGACTGTGGCTATCTTCATCGTTCAGAAGATACTTTTGGACGACATGGGACTGCAGTACATCTGCCAGACGTATGAGCGATTCTACGCAGTTGGCACCGTCCTGTCGAATATGGTCACGCAGCTTGTCGATCAGCAGACAGTCAGGCTCCTGAAGCATGTCGTAAGGTGTTTCCTTCGGTAAGGTATTTCGTCAACGAATGCGATCTTGTGCTGACGACTACAGACTATCTGACAACGCTCGCGCTCGTGAGGCCCTACGACAATGCTTGCCAGAGCCACTCCGGGACGCGACATTCTCGCCAGTCTTGCGAGACGATGCCGCGACCAAACGTTGCCTAGCGCAACTTCTTTTGGCACTCTCGGATCAAGCGGACCCAGGTGGTGCTGCGATGTCGATGCCAAATGGTTACAGCGCGCAAGGTCAGCTGCGGAAAGATATTCGTCAGTAGCGCTCGACCGATATTGCCCACCACGCAGGCCGAACAGTTGCATCTAAGAGGGCGGCTGGCAAATTGAACTACTAGGAGTGGCCTCTGACACCGCCCATTTCGTCGTCGGCTACATCATTATCACAAATGAACGAATCACCAGACCGTCCGCGTGAAGGATGGCTATACTGGCCTGTATCGTCGCGCAGGTTCATACCTTATGTGCCTCCTGGGAGGCGCGCACAGGAACGGCAAAAGCCAGCTCGACTTTCTTGAGAGATGCTCAAAGGCAACGAACGACAAGAGCACACTGGGTATAATCGGCGTTGTTGACATTTTGCAGTTGCGAACGGCGGAAACCCATGCTGCGAGAGCCACTATACCCTCTACGGCTTTTGCTTTGCTTCGCTTTGCTTCTACTTACGAATACTATTTGCATAAGCGGGACCATGGCGTTGTGTGTGCGAGCACTAGAGAGATGAGCATTCTTTCTGCAACTGCAATGAGATGTAGTACTATGGGTCCAACACAAAACGGGCAGGGATGTAGATATGATTGCATGGCAGACGCGAACACTATCACTGTACTTTTGGGAGAGGATGGTTAGGAGCGAGAGAATCATGGGGGGATGGGGAACGGAATGGAGGGGGGCATTTTGATTGCTGGGATGTTGTTTCTTGGATGCCTTTGCTTTATGACAAGAGTAGAGACTACTACCCCCGCGCTGCTTCTTTCTGTACACTGTGCCATGCCATGCCATGCCGTATAGCGCTGCAATTCCTCTATCTGTATCGCTCCCAATGTTGACGATATCCATGCTTCCGCCATGCGACTCATGCGCTAGCTTCCGGGCAGTATCTTCTTCACCTCACTTCCCTCAGCATTTCCCCTCCTCCATTCATCCAGCGCCTCCTCTGCGCCTTGTCCATCATTCTCACACCTCTCCCCTACCAAACCCCATGTCCTCGCCCTGATAATGCTCTCAACCATCCTCTCATTCCGTATCAGCCCCGCCAGCGCTTCTGTCCGCGCTTCCCGGGGAAAGTATCGCCCACTGTAGGGATCCAACCGTTCATCCACTAACCTCTCCCGCGCACGTGCGTCTTCGCCTTCGCGGAGTAGATGATCTGGATCATTGGGATCAGGCGATGTCGCGACGCCGGTGCAGTAATTTAATACGTCGCTGCGGCTCTGCCAGGAGGGGAAGAGGACGGTGTTCTTAAAGCTGTCGCATGCTGATGGCGCGATGGGTCTTCGACCTGTGGGACGGGGTTGGGATTGGGTTGTGGAGGAGGGGTGCCAAGGTTGCGAGCCGGGTGTTACGAGCGCGTTGAGGTTTTGGCTGATGGTGTCGTCGACTGCGGTGCGGGACGTGCGGAGGAAGTCTAGGGTGGAGGGACTTGTATGAGCGTGAGCTGAGAGGAGTTGTGAAGGTGAGAGGGAGGGAGCTTACCTCGGAGGGCGGTTTGGTTGAAGCAGAATCGGGGTGTGAGGGTGGGTTGGGTGGGTGTTCGGGACATGGTGAGTGGTGGTGATGGGAGGCGAGGTGCCTCTGTTTCGGTTGGGCGCAATGGAGATGAGGTCGGTGAACGTTTCCAGAAGGTGGACGCCAGATTCGCTATGCGGAGGTGTGTTCAAGGTCGAGGTCTGATGTTGTCACTATTGTATTGAGTGGTGTTGTTTTTGTGATACGACGGACAGAATTCGGTGATGTAATGAAGTCGGCAAAGGACAAGCTTCAGGCGCCGAAGCGCGTCTTCGAACTACTCTACGCGTAACACGAAACAACCACACGCTCCCAACTCCACTGCAACATCGACTCTGCATGAGATTGTGGAATGCTATGGTCTCGCTTCTCACTGCCACGATCGTTTTGCAGAGCGATATATCGCCGTAGCCCATCCCAAGTCGTCCTCATCGCCCGCCAGCTGCCTGCACCCGAGCCTCAGATCACAGCACGAGACTCGAGAATACTGTTGAAACATTGGGTCATACCTCGGACGGACAGAACACGGATCGGAAAGATGGGGCCTAAGCAGGCGACGCTCGGGTATGTGATGAACCAGCAAACTCTTGGGTGCGAGTGAATGCACCTTCGTACTAGAGGCGACAGTTGAGTACTGACGATGGTTACAGGAAGTTCTTCGGTAACAATGGCGGACCAGCGCCCAAGCCACAGCAGGCCAAGTTGAATTTCTCGTCAAAGGCGGAGCCAAAGAAGGAGCAGAAAGAGGAAGCCTCGACGGCGAAAACAAATGGAGTCGCAAAGCACGAGGACGTTGAGATGGAAGACGCCAATGCTGTGAAGAAAGAGGAGAAAGACGCAGCTGATGATGATGAGCAGGTGGTCAAGAAAGAACCAGCTTTGTCTGTTACACCAAAGAAGCGTCGAGCTTCAGAAGACGGCGAGGATGAGGCTGATGAGAATGACGATGAACCACCAACCAAGAAACAGCGTCACAAGGCAAGTGCCACTAAGAAGGGGCTTGCGAAGAAGACAAATGGCAAGTCCAAGGTCAAGGCTGAGCCTATAGAAGAAAACGAAGAGTTGGAAGTAAAGCCGGCCAATAAGTCGAAGTCTCCAACTCCCGCCAAGTCAGACACGAAGAAATTTGGTCCGGTTGCAAAGACGGAGCCAGTCGATGCTGACGACGAAGATGACAAGACCATATGGAAAAAGTCCTCAAAATCGGAAGCCAAAGCCATAACACCAGCAACGAAAAAGGCAAAGGCAACCACTGTTCCAGACGACGAGGGCGACGACGATGACGGCAGCGCCAAGCCAGCCAGTAGCGAGTCTGAAGCTGAAGTGTCTGAAGACGAAGAGGACGTGAAGCCGGAAGTGGCCGCAAAAGCTCGCGAGAAGGTCCAAAGCACCCTCAAGTCTTCTGGAAAAGACCCATACCCAGACTGGAAAGCTGGCGAACCGGTACCATATGCAGCCCTTTGCACCACATTCTCAAAGATTGAGATGACGACCAAGCGACTCGAGATCCTGGCCCACTGTTCTCTCTTCCTGCGACAAGTACTTCGACTTACACCTGGAGACCTGCTGCCCACCGTGCTCCTGATGATAGGCAAGCTTGCTGCCGACTATGCTGGCATTGAGCTGGGAATTGGTGAATCACTGATCATGAAGGCTATCGGCGAGAGCACAGGGCGTAGCTTGAAGATCATCAAAGATGATCAGCAAAAGATTGGTGATCTTGGACTGGTTGCGGCGAAGAGTCGTGGCAATCAGCCGACCATGTTCAAGCCGAAGCCATTGACTGTTCGTGGCGTACATAAAGGCTTGATGGATATCGCTACCGTTGAAGGCCAAGGTGCACAAGGCCGCAAAGTCGATGGCATCAAGAAGCTTCTATCGAGCGCTGATGTCAACCTGAAGAAGGGCGAGCAGGTTGATATCAATAAGGACAAAGGTGGTCCAAGCGAGTCCAAATTCATCATTCGTGCTCTGGAGGGTAAGATGAGACTGGGTCTGGCCGACAAGAACCTGCAAGTCGCGATATCTCATGCCATGGTCGCGCACGAGGTCTCCAAGGAAGGCAAGAAAGTGCCCACTGAGGACCAGCTCAAGAAGGGCGAAGAGGTCTTTAAAGCAGTCTACAACGAGCTGCCATCCTACGAGGTCATTGTGCCTGCATTACTGGAGAATGGCATCTGGAAGCTTCGCGATTCACTCAAGCTGCGGCCGGGTGTACCTCTGAAACCGATGTTGGCCAAGCCGACCAAATCTATCGGCGAGGTGCTCGATCGCTTCGAAGGCAAAGATTTCACGTGCGAGTACAAGTACGATGGCGAGCGAGCACAAATACACTTCGTGGCACACGACGCAGAGCAAGGTTTCGCTGCTACAGTCGCCCCGGCTGCGGGCAAGAGCGATCGTGGCGTCTCCAACATCTTCTCGCGGAACAGTGAGGATTTGAGCAAGAAGTACCCCGACATCCTCGAGAGACTACCAAAGTGGGTCAAGCAGGGAATCCAGAGCTTCGTGCTCGACTGTGAGACTGTCGCCTGGGATGTTGAGAAGAAGCATGTCCTGCCTTTCCAACAGCTCATGACACGGAAAAAGAAGGACGTCAAGACCGAAGACATCAAAGTCAAAGTGTGTGTGTTTGCATTCGACATCCTCTACCTCAACGGCGAGGCGCTGGTGAATAAACCGTTCCGAGAGCGTCGCGAGGCCATGTACAGCGCTTTTGAAGAGGTAGAGGGCGAGTTTGCATTCGCGCAGTACGGCAACTCTCGTGAGATCGAGGAGATACAGACACTACTAGACGACTCAATCAAGGCGTCCTGCGAAGGTCTGATGGTGAAGATGCTCGACGGCGTCGAATCACACTACGAGCCATCACGTCGCTCACAGAATTGGCTCAAAGTCAAGAAAGACTACCTCTCGGGCGCCGGCGACTCTCTCGACCTCGTCGTACTGGGAGCATACTACGGAAAAGGCAAGCGAACCAATTGGTACGGTGCATTTCAGCTCGCCTGCTACAACACCAGCTCCGAACAATACGAGACCGTCTGCAACATTGGCACGGGCTTTTCTGAAGCACTCCTCGCGGAACTCTACGAGACCCTCTCACCACTCGTCATCGACCGTGCGAAGCCCTTCTACGACCATTCAACAGGCAAGAACGATCAGCCAGACGTATGGTTCGAGCCAAAGTTCGTCTGGGAGGTTAAGACGGCCGACCTCACTCTCAGTCCTCGCTATCGAGCTGCCTCGTCGGAGTTTGGCAACGACGGCACCCATAAGGGTGTCAGTCTGCGATTCCCGCGCTTCATCCGAGTGAGAGATGACAAGAATGCGGAGCAGGCCACGAGTAGTCGACAGGTGGCGGAGATGTATCGTGCGCAGGAGTCGGTGGGTAAGGAGAAGAAACCTGCTGCGGATGATGACTTTGAGTACTGAGCAAGTGGCCCCGGGCTAGGACGATGAACGTTTCTACACCTCGCTCTTGCGGGATCGGAGTGGCTGTAATGTGCTCTGCGACAGCATGATGTATAGCTTCGATGCAGAACGATATAAAGTCCCTCTATACACGATCAGTGTACGGTACATCGCATTGTTCGTTGTCATGTGCTCGGCGGAAACACGCTATGGCATATGCATGATTTGATCATCTGCAGTCACACAATCGCCCTGGTGCTGTCTGTTGCTGTTTTAGCCTCTCGTTTAGTAGTCGAGACCTCAGCCGCGAAGCACGTGGTGATCAGCTCAAATAGCATGCTCTTCACCACTTCCCCCTTCTCTCTAGTCTTCACCTTTTGCGCGCTCTTGCCCAGCTGTAGCTTTCTGGAGGCCGCGTGTCCTGCTACGAATCCACCGCTTAGGGGTCTCGAGGATCTTATCATTCCCGGAGGTGGGAGCTGATCCGTTGTAGGTAGACGTACCCGCCGAAGCGAACGGGTGACGGGACTTCACAGCACCACTATCGATGCGGACAGCTATCTGGAACCTCGACGGAGAACTCGCTACTGCATTTCGACTCGTTGGACAATTTCCGATGATGGTGTCTGCCAACACCATCAAACCACTCCAACGGGGCCAAGCACCTCGTTTACATCGGCACCGTTTCTGCCGAGCCAAGGAACCAATCTGTGCACAGCACAACACCACGCCTTCAGCAAGCCGCGTGGTTTCGCAACCTCTCCAGCAGCACCTCCCTCCTGAGTCGCTGTGACATTCCATCCCCAAGCAGATCAACAACCCAGCACTCGACTTGGCACTTGTATACACGACGCACGTTACGTATGTTCAATGAGCAAGATGACCACGGCCATGCTGAGAAGTTCGTCAGCGCTCGGCACCAAGGGCAAATTACCCCGGCTTGGCTTGGCTAGGGGAGTGGAGTGGAAACTTGGGGGGATTGACCAGGGAAAAGATAGCAGCACCGTGCGGCTGCGACGACATTCGTTCTCTCCTGCTTCTTTTTGTGGAAAATATGTAAGTCGCGCACACATCTCCGTCTTTCGTACCACTCTATCGAGCACCGTCGTTGCTGGTTTCCCACAGTCAGTAGTAACCATGGGCGTCTCGCGCGCCGGATTCGCCTTCGTCACTCTACCAGTTCTGCTGTCAACGTTTATATTCCTTGCGTTTCACTTCGCGCAGCCGCCTCCGCCGGACTCACTGAAACCGAAGGTCTTTGTTCTGGGCTTGTCGAAGACTGGGACGACGTCGATTGGAGATGCGCTGGAGCGGTTGGGATACAGGCGTCTTGGATGGAGAGATATTCGGAGCCGGCATATGACGCATACCTATGTGAATGGAGACATCAAGCCTTTGGTAGAGTTGACGAAGTATTATGATGCGTTTGAGGATTTGCCGTGGCCGTTTGTGTATCGGGAGATGGCGGAGCTGTATCCGGACGCGAAGTTTGTGCTGAGTATGAGGAAGGATGAGGAGACGTGGTTGCGGAGTATGCGGGTTCATGTGGGAAGGGGGAAATGGCAGCCGTACAACGACTTTTACGGCGCGGATGTTGTTGATGGGAACGAGAATGTCATTTTGCAATCCTACAGAAACCATACCGAGAAGGTCCGAGACTACTTCAAGGACAAACCGGAGAGGTATATGGAGCTCAGCATCGACAGCGGCGATGTGAACTGGGATGTGCTATGCAAAGTTGCAAGATGTCCAGGTGGCAGAGTACCCAAAGTGCACTTCCCGAAGAGCAACACCGCTGCACACTGGGAAATGGGAACCATCTTGAACGCATGGCAGTGGTTCTGGGGCTGGACGATTACGAGAACCGAAGAGCAGATCTCGCAATACTACTACCGCAGCGGAAGGACGCTGCTCAAGCCTCTCCTCAGAGCCTGCTGGAGTGTCTATGATCTGGTCGAAACCATCTATTCGGAATTATACTTCCAGATCTGGCCCATGATACAGCCTCCTTTGACAGCCAGCCAGACTTGAAGATGCCAATGTCATGGCATGGTAGTCTGGATAAGCACCGATTTGGCCATCCGATTTAGGACTCAAGCCCGCTGCTTCAGAACCCGTAGCTGAGACGTTCGCCGGTCACCAGTCCGTCCATCACTTGAGATCCTGCAGACTTCACACGGCATGAACGGCAAGGTGGAGCATCACGAGTTTGATGCAGCCAGAAAAGTCTCGTACGGCGCCCAGTCGAAAGACTAGCTAGACCCTGAAACAGCGCTTCACCGCAAGGTGCCACGAGCCAAGGTGGTGTTGCTGGTCAGAGGGTCTGGCTGCAGAGGGAATATGCTGTCCCCAGGATCTCCTGCATGGGGAAGCACCAGCATGAACCCGGCAGGAAGCGGTATAGCAGTACCAACACATTGGTAGACATCATGGCGCGACCGCCACAATGGAGCCTTGATGAAGGCTGAGGAGTGGATCGAGATAGCGTCAGAGCATAGAATTTGCCATCACGTTCAAACCATCATGACCAAGATTTCTATGCCAGTGACACGTAACCTTTCACCGCGAGAACATCACGCGCTCGTCGGAGTGAGCTCCTGACATCAGCAGAGACAACACGTGCCGCGCACTCGGCGATACAGCCGAACGATCTTATTGGAGCTGCATTATTAATAACAGCATAGCCGTTGCGGCTTTCGCCACAGCATCTAATGCGTTTCGACCCCGCAACGGAGGCTGAGTTGTCTCCTTGAGCCGAGAGGCGACACGTGAGTGGCGTTGAGGAATGTTCACGCGGTCGGAGCTCTGGAGCAAGCAAGTGACGGATGATCTGCCGGTGGTCTGAAGCCTCTTTTCTGCTGTCACCAGACCCAGGGTCAGTAGTGTTTTGTGATTGACTCGTGGATAGGGTCAACTATTGTTTTGGAAGAGAATTGGCGGAAACTTGAAGACTTGATGGAAGATGCTTGTAGACACTGTAGGCGCCTCGACGTTCGGACTCTGGGGAGCGAAATCGGACGCGGCTGAGTAGTGCTGAAGCGTGTGCACGAACATGAGTTCTGTCTGGCGCTGGGTCTCAGCCCTCACGGTCTGTGGATCGTCAATCAATATTTGTGTGGGGAAGTCTGCGAGCCAGTCGCACATCAGCAGGTGCATCAACTGTCGATCGATGGGACGCACGGTCACCATTTGCTTAACGATGCGCCCAGAACGGCAGTCCGGACTTTTGTGCTGTTGCTGCAGGCCAGACACGCGTGGCTGCGTCGCTAACCTCGGGAACGTGATGCAGCTGTTTCTGCGGGCTTTGTGAACTCGCTGGCTCGCCGTAGAGGACAGCCACAAGCCATGTACGTCGGCTTGCGCGGAGTTGCAGCTCAGCTCGTTGGCATTGGAGCCAGCGTTTCTAAGTAGGGCGGAGGATAACTAATTTTTTGTTGCCGAAGGAGGAAGCCTCAGGGTCACACTATCTGGCACGAGGGGACGAGCTCGAGGGCGCGAGCGCCTGCAGGAGCATCCTAGCCGCCGAGAGGCGAGATAGCGGGACATGTATCCAGCATGTATGGTTCGTGGTAGTTGGCACTCCCGGACTTGCTTTGGAGTTGGCTGATGTGAGCGACTTTCCACACCCTGACTCCGGACTTCGGTGAACGACATCGCGGATGACTCTGCCCAAGTCCGCTCTGGCATTCGTATTCCAGCGAAGGGCGCCGTGAGGAGAGAAGTGGGCGGCGGTGACAGTCGACACCTGGCGATAGTGAGGCAACCATTCTGGGCTAGGCCGAGTGCTGTGTATTGCTACGTCACCTGCTCCATAGACGGGGCACTTTCCCAGAAAGTCTCGCAGAGGGTTCCTGCTTTGTCGACGGAGCTAAAAACAGGTACGTTCCTTGTTTGTAGGCGATCGCACTGGGTGGGCGCCAGTTTGTGCCAACCAGGTGTTTGTTGCGGCGGATGTGGCATACGAAGCAATGGACATGGTGCCGGTGCGACTCAGCGCATGGACGGATTGAATGTCGTGCTACGGCGATTGGAATGATAGACCCGCGTGCATGAACGCGATGAGCGCGGCCCATACCCTGTTCCGTATATCTGTACCCGCTTCGGAGCTCCACTACCTACTACTGCAGGACATCATCCAGCGCATGGTCCCGTGATGAGCCGTGCACGCCGGCCGTGTGAATGGCTACTACTGTAATCGCCGGAGGGCACGGTGCACAGGGCAGCTGAGAGGGCTGTGGTGATTAGTGGTCTCACGAGGCCAATGTTCCCGCTGAGAAATGTCTCGTCTCGCCTCGCCTCGCCTCGCCTGCAACAAAAATGTCCAACTGTCCGCCGCTGTGCATCTTCATCCTCACGCCTTCCCTGCAACAAGTGACTTGAGACGTGCGGCTCACGCGCTACCTGCCTGAAGCCTGCTTGTCCTCACGGCAAGAGTTGATAAGCCAGAGCAGGCAACGTTCCAAGCGCATATCCCGGTCCTTGCTCACCTGGCCAGCCCCGCACGCCCGCATCTCTGGTTCGGTGCCTCTTGTGACATTTGTTTCGGAGAAGGCACAATCATCTTTATCCACTCTCTTCCTGTTCTGCTCCCATTGCTACACCAAAACCACCACCACCACCACACGCTTGCACACGCAGCTCGACCGACATACTCCATCGCATCGGCAGATATCCTCCCCCGACAAACAGGTCCCGCAGCTGTGGCAAGGATAAGCTGCGAAGCAAGCATCGAGGTCGCTGTCAGCAGGGCTGTGTACGTGTCGAGTCAGGCAATCTCCGAGACATTGGAGACAAAGAAACAATAATTCTTCTGCTCCACCGTCAACCTTTCGCGCCTCAGCAACAACCACGAACTTCGCCATGACGGCCGCAAAGGTTCGACGCAGCTCACCCAGCGTTGTCTGACCCCAACAACCATCAAGACTAACGCGAGGTGTCCAGGACATGTCGCGCCCCACCAGCAGCCAACACCGCCTCTCGGTAGGCTCCAATACCTCTAGTGTGCCCACGAGGAACTCCTACAGCAGAACGCATTCCCATACGACCTCGCTGGGCTCCGTCAAACCCACAAACCGCATCAATCGCCGCAAGAGCTCCACATTCTCGCCCGCAGCTAGGCCGGCCCTCATCGGTGCTGCTGTGGAGTGTGCCGTGGCAGATGGCTCTGTAGCAGTCAACCGTCGCAGCTCGACGGCGAGGGCGGCTCTGTCGTCGTTGAACGATGGAATGCCAAGCAGCCTGCCACATCACCACACCGTCCCCGAAGAGGGTGTCCTCAGCAGCAGCAGCGCGGTCATCGATGGACCTTCTCTGTCGTCTTTCCAGGACAACGAGAAGGCCAAGATGAAGATGCGTAGAGCGAGCGATGGAACACGCTTGACGAAGAAAGAGAAGGCCGCGACGGGCGAGCTGAAGTGCGAGCACTGCGGGAAGGCGTACAAACACGGCAGCTGCCTCAACAAGCATCTGTAAGTGTCCAGCCGCTTGATAGCAGTAAGAGATTCTTCAGTCGTACTGACGTGTTGGCGTTCAGCTGGGAGCATACACCGCAATGGCAGTACACGTCGAAATTGCTCATTTCGAAGCACCAGCAAGTCCAGCTTCTTGAAGCCGCGTCTGTCCTGGTCGCGATGAATGCAGACGGCATTGCCAACGATAGCGATTCGTCGTCTCCAGCGGCATCCGGCTCATCAGACATGCGCGACGAGCAGGAGTTGAGCTCTACTGAGACCACACCTCCACCACAAAGTGAGCACGCCTACAGGGACAGCAAACGTTTCAGCAACAACAGCAGTCTCTACTCGCGTTCGTATCAGTCTGTCTTCTCTTCCGAGAGCGCACCAGGACACGACAACGGCTTTTCGCACCATCGCCAGTGGAGCACTTCCAGCAACAGTCGACCACTGACTGCCAACACTTCCATCGCCGACAGTTATCGCGGTGATGAGGACCCACAGGACTTGGCCGCAGCTGTTGGCCTTTTGAGCTGCAGTTACGGCACGCCAAAGAGCGGACCTACCGGAATGGGCAATGATGTTCCTCCGGTCCCGCCTCTCCCAGCAAAGTACCAGAACTATCGTGCACCAGTGGATGTCCAGATGGACGACGATTACGACTCCGACGACGAACCTCACGTCCGAAATGACGATGTCGAAGATCAAGGCGTGTTTGGAAAAATGGACGCATAGTCGTCCGTCTGCCTTGCCGCCACCATCGATGCGACGTTTTACCGAACATACTTTATCCGACGAAACGAACGACATTCTGCATGTAATCGGTGTCAACAGAGAAATCTTTGCGAGGAGTTACAGATTGCATATCACAACACATACGAAACGGAGGCATTATTGATTGCGGCGACAGCTCCGCAGGCTCATTTCAGCACCGATGAGTAGTCTGGCTTATTTTCTGCCAGATTGCGAGGTTAAAGCTGAAGAGGGCATCTCGAGCGTTGAGCAGCCGTTTGTTGGGGCGAAGGACTTGTTTTACCAAGGACATGGGGCGAACAGGATCGCACCGAATGGGACCAAGTCTCTTAGCAGAAGGCGCAGGTTACCACAGTAGGCAGGCGAATGTGTATTTTTCTTTGACTGATTGATTGATTGATTGATTGATTGAATCATTGATGCACCGATGGAACGACTTGAATTGAATGGAAGTGACCCCGAGACGATTTCTTTGTGTATAGCTTATCGCTCGAATGTATGTATGCGGCGCGAATGGGAAAAAGTGGCCCTCATGTGTAAAACACTTGTCGTCTTTTCTATTCTTTCCATTCGACATTCATTTCATTCTGGCTGGCTACTGTGGATATGGTATGGATATGTCATGGTATGGTATAGTATGTGCCTACGGTCTCGGTGTGTAAGTCTCTGTTTCTGTATCAGTTTCGGGTAGGTTTGATGGAAATATATAGAATTAATGATTTAGAATAGAAATGAGAATGAGGATCGGAATTAGGCTTACCAGCTTCTGATGGATATTGGAAATGGGAAATGGGGAATGGGAAATGGGACATGGGGGCTTTCGTGTCTAATTACTTGCTATTGTAACATTTTTGCTTTGCTTTGAGGAGGGTTGCTTTTCAATTTTCAATTTTTCTTTGGCTTTGGATTTGGCTTTGGCTTTGGCTTTGGAATGAGGAATGGGGATGAGAAATGGGGGGGGGATCTTCCTCTAAGACGATGCGATGCGGTGCGGTGTAGTGTAGTATAGTGTAGTACAGTGTAGTGTAATGCGGTATATATCAAATGATAATGACAATAATAATGCGAATTTTGCAATGCTGTGATAGTATAGCGTAGGAGGAGGGAGGTATTTACTATTCGTAATAGGTAGGTAAGGGTAAGGCTATTACGTCCTAGGATAGATGTGATTATAATTTCTTGGATATCATTTGTCTCGTGGTAATATACTACTATACATGAGAGTGTCCCCGCCGTTCTTGTACGGCTCCCGCTCGCTATGCTTTTAGCAGAATTCCATACATTAGAGTCGCTGGATATGGGTGAGCTTCATTCCTCATGGTAACGGCATAGCTTCCCATTTCGCCTTGAAAGGGTTCTCTCGGTCAGATGCAGGTGTGTCTGTATACATGCTGTCCTGGCCGAGGGTGTTGCTTGTATTGCTTCGCATGAGATGTTGCCGATAGTTTTCCGGATCGTCGAGTTTCGGCGCGGCGAAATGCGGTGTTCGGGGTGTGTAAACGTTGTCGATGGGCGCAAAAGGTGCGCTGCGCATTTCGTATTCGCCAGGTCGATCGGAGTAATTTGGAACTGAGTATGGTTCTTTTTCTGGCTTGTACATGTGCTGGCGATTGTATCGCCAGACGAGCAGAGTGAGACCTCCGAGGATGACGACCATGACGGCCACGACTGCTGCATAGGCGGTGCTCGATCGGCCAGAGAATTGGAAGCCAAGGCCACAGTTTACGACCGCCAGTAGCATGATTGAAATTCCGAGGAAGCGATGGATCTTGCCTATTATCGTAGGCACTCCTGATCGCATGAAGACCAAGTGATGAGCTAGACCAAGGCCCATTTGCAAGAATAGAGCCGCAAAGACGAGCAGTCCTACGATTTGGTGGTATGTGTTGTAGTGTTTCGATTTGTTGTATAACGACGAGGCATAGATGCCTAGGCCAAGTCCAATGACAACGAACACAATTCCTATCATCTGAGCTGTAGCGTGTACGAATGCTCGCCGGATCAGGCGCAAGGAGATCGCGCCGAGTGGAAAGATGAGCAGGAAGGCGATACACATGAAGACCGCATGTGCGGCAGGAGCCCAGTCGGCCAGTGTGCCCAGATTGTACGCAGCGGATGAGAAGTAGTTCGCAAAAGCCCAGAAGCTGTCTCCGACTTGCAGGCCTGGGTCTTGAGGAGCCGGAACGCGTCCATAGGAGGTATTGCTGGTTGCTACTGTCATGTCAAGGTTGAAGGTTCCATAGGAGGCATGAACTCGTAGTGGGGCATTCTTGTCATCAGAGCGAAGCGTTATGTTGGGTCCGAGTGCGTAAATGAAAGGTTGCTGCTCGTTGTTGACGTCTATTGATCCGCCGATCCAACTGGAGCAGTTTCGGCATACGGCATGTGCGATCATGATTCCATCCGGGCTCAACGTATTCGAGAATGGCGCATAGGCGTCTGTGTGGATGTTATCGATGACAATATCAGATTCCCACTCCGGTTCTGAGTGTCCTGTGGCGATCCGGGCGGTGTTCGTGAGGTTATGGCCATTCTCTCCGATGTATGCGATGAGCATGCGGGTGTTGGACATGTCCTTCCCGAATCCGACCCCCATCCAGCTGCTCTGCGCGGGAGCATTCATGTGGTAGTATACATCGCCGTTGGCGGCCACGTTGAGCGCAAAGACATAGCCAGCGCTCGGGAGGACAAAGTAAGCAGCCTTTGCGTTGTCGTCGATGCCCGCAGCGAGTCCCTCTTCCGTATCGGCCGCGAAAACAAGACCCAGAAGTGCCAGAAAGACGAAGAAAAATGTCCGGAGAATCATGGTGATATGTGTGAAGCACCTGCAGCGTTCCTCCAGAAGAGCTGCACACAATGGATGTGACCAGGAAGTGGCGGCGAGACGGGCGTGAGGTCGAGGTGATGTGAAGAAGCAGACGGGAGTAAGAGGGGAGAGATCTGTCACAAGTGCCGTCTACACTGCGGACTGCTGCGGTATGTGATTCGTTGCATTGACGACGAGGGCGAGTATGGAGGTCGGAGGCAGCAGGCCACTCCTGATCACAGCTGCAACCGCCGCCACATGTTGAGCGACGATGGCTGCCAGCAAAGATGCAGCAGAGGGGCACACCACAGAAGGGCTGAACCTCATAAGCTCTGCAGGCCAGCCAATCTCGCGCTGGCGGTAATGTCCGCTGAATCCCTTCGGCGCCTATTCATTGGAGGAGAGTGCACGCAGCACGACGGGCATGCCCAGACAAGCGGGTGCGGCGAGAGCGAGGTCCGCTCAATAGCGCTTGCAGAGTGGCATCGACCGGCATCTTTGACGAGTCTTGCGACCGATGATGGAGATGGTCCAGCGTGTCAAGGTAGTCAAAGTAGCAGTGCGTGGAGATGAAGTTGTTTGCATCGCGGCAGACGTGAAGGCCAAGCCGGACGAGGCACGGTGCACATGTCGAGCATCGCTGTACCTCTCGATATCTCTCTGCTTCTTGTGTAAGCTGTGTTCTTGCGACCTGATCTTTCCGTATATCATGTTCGCATATCATGGCGCCTTGCGTGGCTCTGCGGTCGCAGCTACGTTGTCCGCAGCGCGTACTTCAGCTACATGCCGACAGACTGGATGTTTCTGCACAGCCCTGCGGACGAGATATCAACCACGACGCTCCGAAACTGTTGTCCTTCTCAGCCGCACATCTCTTACCCACACTGTGCAAGTATGCCCGAGATGGCAGGCCTGGGGAAGGTCCGCATAATCATCGGCGACATGCGATCCGACATTGTAATGCTGTGCAGAGCGCACATGTCTTAGATCGGAGCATGTTGGCATACAGGGCGAGCGTGAACGCTGCACTTCTTGCTCGAACGATACACGATGTGTGAAGAGGATTTTACGAGGGCATCTCACCTGCGATGCCTGAGGCTGTAGCACCACGAGCTGTATCTCACTACAGCTCGTGGACGCCGGCAGCTTCAACGAGGTTGTGAATCGTTCATAACTGGAACTCACTGTTGCTACCACGCCTTGCTGTGTCACCATGCCTCCGACACATGCACCACCGTCACGCAACCACGAGAGTACTGGGCCTCGCACACCTCCGCCCTCGCCAATTTTAGCTGCACGCTAGCTTCTGTTCCACGCTCGCAACGGTGAACATCTTCCCAGACTGACCGCTGGTCTGCTCACCTTCACTAATCAAAACTCGACCTTGACTACAAGACAGCAGGGTGTGCTATTCTATCCTGATGCTGTGCAGCGCAATGGTGCATGGAGTGCGCAAACAGGTACAGAGTGCGGTCAGTATGCCAACCTTCCCGTTGCTCGCAAGCGTTCCTGCCGCAAGCGCGCCCTCCAGCCGCAGCACGTGGTTGTGCCCACTCTGCACTTTACAAAGGCCTGGCGGAATGGTCGTGGCCGCGATGACTGATCTCTCACTCGTCTGTCTGCCTCCTCGGAAGCATCAAGATATCTTGCACATCGAGCAATCCTCGTCGACTCGCTGCATAGACATTTCATACACGTCAGCACATCTAAATACCTTTCCAGGCTACCACCCCGCTCTGTGCATGGTCGCATTGCATCAATCGTCAGCTTCGGACTCAGTTCGACCGGTCGACTGTTCCATGAGGCCTTATCGCCACCCACTTCGACATAGAGGAATGTAGACACCTACTTCGTGACCTCCGGCCTGCTTGGCGAGATCCGACCTTCGAGAGTCTAGTATCCGGAGCAGACTCATCGACCACGATTCCGGAAGCAACCCAGAGTCAAGAATCTCTCCACTGCGCGGAAATCATCTAGATAGACATGGCATCCTTCGGAGCGAACCCATCCAACATGGTCGCACTGCCGATGTATAGCATAGCGGACAAGCAAGCCACCACAGTCCTCAGAGTAGATTTGCCAATGGACAACACGTTTCCAGAATCTCGGGCGTCGGCACCTCATGGCAGAGACCGCATCCACATGCCCATCCGAGGGCACGATCTACCACCTGCAACAGCGAACATCACACGGAGAAAGCAACGGACGTCTTCGAACCATGGCGGCGGTCACAACACTACGAGCTCAACGTCTTTGCGCTTCTTCGTGGTGGATAACCCTGATAAGCTCAAAGACAAGCATCAGATGCGAGAGAATCGCAAGCATGTTATGAACGACTATCTCTCCAAGGAAAGACGGAAGCCTGGAAGCACTGACGTTCGTGTCACTGGGGGCGCGAATCCTCATAGGAAACGAAAACGTCAAGAGCCACGGCTCAACGAGCAGTCTGTGAATCCCAGTGCTCCCAGCATCATCTTCAAACCTGACTCCGTCTCCGACTCGTCACGAAGCTCGAAAAGTCCACCAGCAGCGTCGCAGATTGCAGTTATATCCAATGGTACTCAACACTCTGCAAACGCCCCAGAACATGTCAACCCGGCGTCTGATCTGCCGCAAATGGCACCACGGAGCATGATCAGGTTTGCAGAAGATGAGGCGCCCCTAGTACGAGGCATATCTGGAGGCTTCAATAATTCACCATACCTTCGCACTGTAGCAGATGATGTCCCGAGTCCGGTCCCAAGTCCTGCCCGTCTCGGAAGCTCGCTAAACCCGTTCAACACATGGCCAACACTTTCTGATCCGCTCCTGAATGTGGAGCAATTGAAATGGAGCTGTGCGTCTGAGTCGCTGCAAGGAGAGATGTATTGCTAACGGATATTACAGGCAGTCGTAAGTTTGGAAGCCGCGGAATCGTCGCACATTGGGTACCCACACTGCTCAAGGCGAAGCACGCCTTCCTTAGCACAATATGCATCTCATCTTCACACGACGAGATAATGATGAAAGGCGTGCAAGCTTCACACGAAAGACATCGCTACGGCTCGACAGATGGCATCAAGGTTCGCACAGAGGTTATATCAATGATCAACGATGCTCTCGCAGATCCGAAGCAACAAGCGGCGGATGTTACCATTGTGTCTGTACTGCATCTGCTCAATAGCGAGATTATGGGTTGTGATGATCAGACTATGACAATACATCAGCAAGGTCTCCACCAGATGATTCGTAAGAGAGGAGGTTTGGACTGTCTGGGTATTGATGGCGAATTGGCGATGATATCTACGATGTGAGTACACGTGTCTTGAGACCACGTTACGGTCACAGTACTCGAAGCTGACAATGCACAGAACAATGTACCTCATATCTGCACTGCGAGAGACCGAGCCGCATGCAGACTTTGTCAGCTACGCGGCACAGAATTGTACAAAGCCTGGCAACGATTCGCGCCAATTACCAGAATCGCCCGTTTATTGCCGAATGCCTGGCTATCACACCATCAAGCGCTCGATATCAGTAGAGCACCCGACACACAAACTTCTCGAATCATTACGACTTCTCACTAACAGCTACGTCCGCCGTTCTGGCGCTTCCTCTATAAGTCCACTGACTCCGATACACGTCAACGCATCATGGGACCAGTCCATGAATAGTGTCCTCGCACATAAAGACAACGTCTACGCCACGAAGCCCGCAAATGATCGACCTGAGGACTTCAAAAATGCAAGCGACAAGCACCAATTCGAGGCTCTACGGCTTGTCGGTCTTGTCTACGCCCACGCCCTCGCAAATGATATACCCTTCTCGAAAGCAGCGACGGAACTCGGCAGCGCCACCGCTTCGTCTTGTCCGGAGAAGCAACACACATACCCCTCTCCCATCCCAAATACAAATCCCACATTCACAAGCTGGCACACCCTCATCAAGTGCTCCCTAGCCCGCACAAACCTCAGCGACTGCTGGGGCCACATGGCCGGCGTCCTCTTTTGGACCACAATCGTAGCCAGCGCATGCGCGAGCCCAGACCCCACATCAACGTCACAAAGCGAAGAAGACGAAGAAGCCCGGAAATGGCTCGCCGCCGTGGCTGTGAGGTGTTCCATTGTGTTGAGCTTTGAGCATGGTGGTCCAATGCTCGAGACTTTGAAGCGGATCGTGGGGATTGAAAAGAGTCTTGCGAAGGCGAATGCGGAGAGGATGGGAAGGGAGGTGGTGTGGAGTGTAATGTCTGGGTCTGGAGTGGAGGGGACGTATTTTGGACCGGAGATGGAGGGTGTGCGGAGGGGGACGTTTTCGGATTTTGCGAGGGATTTTATGGGGTCTGGTGGGTAAAATTATATTTATGATCTCATGGAATGAGGACGAAGGTGAAGATGAAGATGTAGGTTAATCTCGGGAGGGAGTACTATTCCTTTGAGATTTGAGATAGAAGAGGTCTTTGTCCGTGGTTGCAATTGATATGCAGTCTCAGTCCAGAAGTTCATTTTCCCATCCTGCTGTAACCCAGGTCTCTTCTACTCCCCACCCAAAAGCTCGCGTGAACGCTCAGCAACCAAATCTCATCTCCAAAAAACCGCATCATCCCATCCCATCACCACCCACCCACAATATCCCTCTCCCTAACCCTCTCCCTATCCCTATCCAAAAATCGTCTGCCAACTCTTCTCCAAACAAACATCCATCCAATGCGCCCCCTCCTTCTCCCCTTCACCTCCGTCTCCCGACCCATACGCATCCAATCTCTCCCACGTCTCCTTGACAATATCCATCATTTGCAGAACCGGCTTCTGCGCGTATTTGCGACTCAATACTAACATTCTCGCTTCGACGCTGTAGCGGGCATCGATGATTTCGGTGTGGCCTGCGGCGGCGGATGATGTTGTTGTTGTTGGTGTTGTTGTTGTTGCTTCGTTGTGGTCCGTGGATGTTGACGCACCTGAAGGGAGGCGGAGTTGACTACCCGCGGACATGAGGATGAGGGGTAAGAGGCGACAGGCGGCGGAGGTGATGGGGATGGATTTTATTAGGTCGAGGATGTGGAGGGCGGTGGTGGTGAGGTGGGCGTGGATTGGGGAAGGGTGGGGAGGGGGGAGGAGAAGGAGGCTGAGGGTGGCGGGGATGGGGTGCGTGTGCAGGGTTTCGCGGAGGAGAGCGGGGAAGGCGGTGTAGATTTCCAAGAGACCTGTGTAGCGGTAGGCGTCGGCGAGTTTGGTGAGGTCGTGGGATGGGGTGCGGGGGTCGGCGTAGTTGAGGATGGAGGTTGGGGACGGGGGGTGGTACGATAGGAGCAGGGATTCGAGGGTTTTGGTCCAGGCGTCGTCGATTGGGCTCGGTCGTTCGTGGCCGGTGCGTGGGACTGCGAGGCCGGATTGTTGGGGGCCGCGTTGGCGGCGGAGGACCCGGCCGATCTCTGCTAGGAGGAAGCAGATGTCGTCCATGACTGCTGACCAGGGGTGAGGGGTGATTGGTTTGACACGGGTAGGTAGTGTCAGTGTTGGGGCTTTGAGTCCTGATAGGGGTGCTAGAGGTACTGGGTCGACGAAGCTTGTCAACATTTCCCAGTACATCATCCCGCTGAGGAAGAAGGCCTTATGTGGCGATTCTTCTTCGTCGCTCTGGAGTTGTCTTTGCATCAGGCCTCGCGCTACGAGAAGGTACTGCAGGCCAAGGCTGCTCGCTTGATGCCACGCCGCTGTAGGTCCAAGAAGAAGCAGACTTAGCATCACCGCATCGACATCGACTTCTGTACTCCTCTTTGACAGCTTCTGAAGATCGCGCTGAAGGGAAATCCATGCCTCGGACCGTTTGCCAAGTCCGAGAGCATTGAGATATGGGTACCAGTTCGCCAGATGGGCCAGGGACATGAATTGTACGGCGAGATGGACTGTCTCGCTCTTCGGGTAGAGCTCCGCGGTCAATGTGCGGAATTTGTTTAGGTCGGAATCGAAGCATGAATAGACCGTGCAGATGTTGTTGAAGTAGTAGCTGACCAAGTCGTAATCAGAGAAGCCTGGGACTTTGCTTGGCTGCGACAAGCGATAGAATGTCTGGAGCAGTCCAGACGAGTCAGAGTCATGACTTGACTCTTGTTTTGACTTGCGCGGTGCTCCCTCGCTCTCTGGAGTCCGTGATGGCAATATCAATGCTTGACTCGCTTGAGCAGGTTCGTCGGGAGAGGCTGCCACATTTGGCATGAGTTCCTCCAGAGGGTAGGTGAAAGGATATGTCAAGGCGTTTGCTGATGCCAAGTCTAACGACGGTTCCACCAGCGGGACAGTAAATCCGTAGTCTTCGTAGCCTAACAGATCGATATCAGGCCACTCTGGCACGCCATCCATCTCGCTGTTCGGTCCACTGGTGGTGGCCATGTCGGAGACCTGTGCAGATGTGCCGATGGTTCGTACATCTTCCTCAGGCGGCGTTTGGTATATCGAAGTAGGTCCAAATGGCACATTGACTGGCGATACTGAAGACGGTACTATCGAGTTGGACTCTGTCGCTTGCCGTTTCCGAGGTTGTTCGTACACCTCATGCTTGTTCGACCATCTGATCTGCTTGACATAGCCAGGACACTCGACGCCGTTCGCCATACACATACGACATGCTGGTTTCGATTCGTCGCATTTGATATGTTTCAACTTGCACCTGCCGCAGCCGCCTCTCGATTTGGGGCTCTTCAAAGTACGCTTCATGGCACCAGCTCGTGGGTCGGATAGTGATGTCTACTCGAGACTTGCCAGTCCAAGGAATTACTCCCTAGTGAGGAGGCCAGCAGGCACCACTTACTGCTGATAGACATTATCCTTTTGGGCACGCGAGGCGCAGAGAGTGAGCATCACGCTTCCCCAAACCCCCCCACCGAGATCCACGGCGTCGCAGCCGATATATGGACATCACAACCCAATGTGGTCTAGCCTGAAGAAACCCACAACGTGCCACCTGCGGCTGTACCAACATCTTTTTGTCGCTTGCTATCTTCAGCTACATCACCACGGATATCATGTTCTCTTAACCTGTTATGTTGATCCAAGTCTGCTGCACTGCACTGCGATGCCCTATTTTCAATCGTACCGGTGCTGCTCGCGCCCGAGTTGTCCCACCCTAGTGCCCTCGAATATCCCCTCCCTGCTCAAGACTTCCTCCTGGTCAAAGCAAGAAGTGGAAATTTGCAACAGCAATGTGCTAAGCCGAAACAAGTGTCGGTTTCTTGAGTGATCTTCCACCAGCAGTAAGTCTTTCATGATCCCGAGGTCGGCTAGGCATTCCGCAGCCCGTGCATCGAAGGACCTTGGAGCAGGAGGTCGTGGCGACGACGACTATGCCACGAATGTACAGATTGGCATGCCCATATCGAGTCGGACGCTCATAATCATAATAATGTGAAGGACAGCAACACTAATAGAGTTGATCAGGCCACTCCAGATCTTCGCCATTGCTCATCTGAGTGGACTGATGCATTAGACCAGTCCATTGGATATGTCAGAACACATTTGTTCGACTAGTCTCAAAGTACAGGAAGCATGAAGAAAAGCGCCAGAACTTTCGCGCATCGAAGTTCTTGGTCTTCAATCTCCAAGCACGGCCTGACCGCCCTGCATCAGTCTGATATCGCGACCATCATCGATCCCACGTGCAGCTGATCCCGTCGGCAGCACGATCCGTAGTCTCGACTCCATAGTCAGCCTGGACAAGCCCCGCGATAGTACTTGTATCGTTGTGTAACAATCCGAGCAGCTTCAAGTCTGGACGAGCGTCCAGGAACAGGCATAGCTTCCGCAGGATCGAAATTCCGTATAGGGAAGGCAACAACGTAATCGTACCATGCCCTTGGGACGACACCTCAGCAAAAGGGTGCCCCTGTGTCTCGTGACAAGTTCTGTTGGCCAGCTGACTTCTATCAAACCATCTGCGAAAGCATAGATGCACCGAAACCAAGAATAGCAGACGAGGACAGAGACCGTGCGTGTGTGTGTGCGTCAAGATAAGAACCATCGGCATTATCGAATTAATCGTGGCCACCTCACTTTCAGGCGCCAGATATCTTTCTTCGCCATCTCGCACCATCAGTATATACAAGAAGCTCTTGTCCAACCCCATCAACCCACCCCACATCTCACCCCATCTCATACCGTCCAAAAGCAGTATCCCCACCCCTCCTCCACCCATCGTCCCCATCAGCATCATGCTGCGCCGAAGGCCGTGGCGTACCCTCATCGCTCCCGAAATCGAACCCCGACAACTCCCCAAAGGAGGGATAGTGTACTATGGGCGAGACTCGTCCACGATGGCTTGGAGTGGGACTAGGAGAGTAAGCACCACCACCATTACCATTATTGCCGCGATAGTTCGGCGATGCAGAAGTAGTATTGCCTCTGTACAGTGGCGACACTTTATCCCTGTATAAAGGCGATACTCTCTCCGGTGACTCGTCGTTGTAGTGTACGAAGGGAGCAAGTCTCTGATCGCGGAAGCGGTTCGTTGCGCTAGGGAGCGTGAGGCCTACTGGACGACGATCGCGGTAAGATGCGACTGGGGTGACGATCGGCGTGATTGCATCACGGGATTCTCCTCTGGCGGAGGAGGAGGATGTAGTGATGTCTCTCGGCTCCGAGTCCTGGATTCCGGAGGAGGATGTGGTGGGACTGTGAATCACGACCATGGAGCGTTCGTCGTCGGGGTGTTGATGGAAAGGTCCTGGGGTGGGTCTGGGCGTAATGTCATCGGCGTCGAAAGAGCTGAATGAGGGTTGCCTGGAGAGGAGGGGTTGGTCGCCGGGTGTGACGGGGGTTGCGTCCAACTCATGGGCGATGTGACTGTGGTGGAGTCTGGGGTCTCTTTCGCACCAGAGGCCGCGGGACACGAGGCCTTTTGTTCGGAGACGTTCGACAGAGGGTCTACTGGACCAGGTTAAACTTGCTAGGCTTGCGCTTGCTGGGGCAATGGTGCTGTCTCTGGCTATCATGGGCGCTGGGCATGCTGCGTCGACGTCGTGGTCGTCATCGCTTGCGATTCCTTTCTCGTTGGCTTCATCAAGGGCTGCGACTGCCGCGGGTGTTTCCAGTTGATGTGACGCTCTGTCGTCAGCGCCGCCTTGTAGAGCCCCGGCCATGGTTGAGGCGACAGAATATCTTGCTGATTTGAAGAAGCTGCCTGTGCTGTTCTTCCTGCGAAACACCATAGCTATAGTGAAGAGCATCAAAGTCAGAGCAATAAAGATCAGTGAGGTGCCGATAATAATAGCAGCCCGACGATCCACGTCGCTGCTATAATCTTTGCCGTCGTTGCCAGGTGTAGCGCTGCGGGTCGCCGTCGGGTTGTGCGTTGCGGTCGAAGTGTGTGTAGTGCTCGATGCAGTTGAGCTCATTGAGGTTCTGCTGGTTTGTGAGGATGACCGTGTTGAGGAGATTGATGATGTTGGGCTCGTTGTGGTAAGAACCGGGGTCCGCTGACTCGTGGCTACTGAAGGTTTCGAAGTTGGTTGTGCAGACTGAATGTCCAGTGTAATCCCGTTGATTGCTAACGTCGACGGCCAACTCGCCGGTGCTGACTTTGAGTCCCTTGTGGAATCGTAATAAGCAGAGAGCACCACGAGGGCGGCGGTCCAGGCGGCTTCTGCTTGGGCATCTGCTTGGGCTGCATCTGTGGGTATTGCGTGCGCTGTGTAGATGATGGGGCTCTGCTGTTGCTGTGTGCCAGAGCCCAGATTGAGCCCAGCGGCCTCCGCGACTTGTGCGGTGAAAAGACCAGATAAGCATAGGAGAAGCGCCAGTTGGAGATATCGGAGGTAGGTAAAGACCATAGCTCGGACTAGTGATTACCATTTCCTGCGCTGTTCACGGCCATGAACGTCTGATCGATTGGACTTCGGATGTCCGTAGCCTGACCAAAGGTGAGGTTGAAGTCGTCGAAAGAAGGGATGGTGACTGTGGGCAGCGAAAGTTGACAGCAATGTTCCAGAATGGATAATCTTGCCCGATGCCAAAGATGAAACCCTGGTCACTGCGTAAGTATAGAAGAACTCATCTAAGTCCCAAAAGCTTGGTGAAAAGCAAGGCAAAACAGCTGGATCGATGACTGTGCGGCCGTGCTCAAATTGGAAGGGTACTCGTGTAAGGCTGCATTGCCACGAGGCGCATGTCTTAGGCCGTCGGAGTACATCGCAAAAGCTGCAGCGTTTGATGGACAACCCCATTGTCCACGGCCAACAAACACTCTTGCTGCTAATCACAACGGTGTGGAGCGCAGTCAGCTGTCGTCCTGCGAGCCTGCTGCCGGCAATTGAAGATCAGGGAATGGTTCGATCCGAGCAGTGCCGCTGTACAACTTGACAGGCGAATGTAGCCAGTAGCGTTTCAAAGACCTGCATTGAGCACGCCGAAAAGGCGTAAAAACTTGGCCATGAGTCGCCGCCGCTTACTGCCAAGCCTCGACGGCTCACTATAGGGGTGCTTGCTATAATCGATGGTCAGTCAACTTCAAAAGTGAACCGTCCTCGCTGTCGTATCGATGTGCTGAAATGCAGCGATGGCCACGTAAGGTGCTGTGACGTGGTGGGGTCTTGAGTAGCGATCCGAGGGCGAACGAAACGGCTGAATGCTGTCCTGCTATCAGCATTGAGAAACATTCTGATGAACCGATGGCCCGCCTCTCTTTTACATGGGCCGTCAGCGTGGTTAGGTGAGCAAAGGTCGGAGTATATCTTGCAACCTGATCATCTCAAATGTGCTACCTGATCAAGGACTTCGCAATGCGCTGAGTGGCACTTGATCAGGTCAGCCGTCAAGGTTACATCACATGACTTTTCGAGGAGATTCAACAGGCTTCGAGATCTCCATGTCTTGCAATATGAAGCCTTCCATCCGCGACGGCCGTAACAGAGATCAGACTGGCCGTGGCGAGATCCGTTGAGCGTTGGCATCCTGCCGCTCGAGTCCGACCACCACGAGAGTCGCACTGTCACCTTCGACAGCACGTCCGGAAAATGACATATCTCAGCGATAGCTGACGGTATCGTAGGCCTGCCGTACATATCGACGCGATCTAGTTCTGACGCGTGGCATGTAACAGGTTCCCCGGAGCGGCGTCTGCTGCGGGGGTATAGGAGTGGTTGCAAGGTAGACAGACGTCAATGTTGTAAGTGCCACATAGACATAAAACGTCCCATTATCAGGCTGAATATGATGAGACGTTGGAGATGTTGTTGGTAAGAAGGAGACTCATCGCGCTGCCGGCACGGGCCCGCGTCGGCACCTTCGGAATGACAAAGCGGCCCTGAACGTCACTCATGCGACGTGCTGTGGTAGGTCACTTTTCTCTTCCATATCTCATCCGCGGGCTTCCTTGATGACGATGGTCATCGCATGTTTCATGGCCTGATGGGCTCTGCTGTTCACGCATTCATATTCGATCTGAGCCTCGAAACCGGTTGAGAGACACTCGCTTACGGCTGACAACATGGAGTTGACACAAGCCCCAAACCCCAACAGCTGGCAGGCTAAACTGGTCGTCCGTCTTGCTAAGGGAATCAGATCTGATAAAAACTTCAGCGAGGCGCGTGTGCAAGAGAAGCGACGAAAGGAGACCGCCAAACTCCAGAAGAAGAGTCGAAGACCCGCCACCACAGCAGCTCTGGAAGTCAACGAGCTTGGAGAGAGGCAGTACTCCGTCTTCACGGACAGTGCGACCTTGGCATCGGTCAGAAAGAAGCGCGATGACGGAGACATGCTGCACCGCCTAGCTCACCACGACTCCTTCGATTCCCTGCTTGACAAGCCGCACATGCTGGAGCAACTTCGGGATCCATACTTTGACTCGACGATGCAAAGACGTGTTGTACAGCCTCGCTCAGAACTGCACGAAGTAAGAGTGGCCAACCTGCCGGACGAACTCTGGAAGCGAATCGCGTCGTTTGCAAGCCCAGCAGAAGCTGCAAATCTTGCCATGTCTACGAAGACGCTTTACAGAAAGCTCGGCTTTGCACCTCTGGACGCGTTGAATTTACCTGAAAACAAGCACTACAAGAACGCCTTCCTCTACCAATTTGACAACCTTTTCCCTGGCCATCTTTTATGCTTTCAATGCAGCAAGTACCACAAACGATTAAACTCTGGACAGGAACAGCTCAAGATAGAATTCGTCAAGAACCCCGTCTTCGATTGCCCTCGAGTCAAAAGCTCAGTTCTGCCTAGAATGCGAATAACCCATGGCCGTGAACTTCCTTATGCTTTTATTCAAATGGCCACGCGCCATACCCGACATCACTGGAGTTACGGCATCAACCATGATACCCTATCGCGACGTTGGAAGTGCAAAGACAGCACCTGGACACACCGGACCAGGTTCATGGTTCACGATGGCCGTTTGCTGATGCGTGTTGTCTCACAAGCTTACGCACCACCGGCCAGAACATTGACCGAGACCGCCGAGCGCCACATCCTCTACGACCGGGAAGAATACACGCCCTTCTTCTCCGTATGTGCACACTGGAAGGATGGCGACTTGATGAAGATTTGCAAATGCATGATGTCTCACGTCCCTGCGCCGCCACAGTCATATCGAAAACAAATGGACGAGCGAGGCCTGCATCTTTCGAGGTCGTTAGCGAACCCTGACTTCATCGTCCGTGGCTGCGATGAGTGTCGTCCCGCTAGGAGATGTTCCGAGTGTCCCACAGAATATCTGGTCGAGATCCGTATGATTGAAGATCCGAAAGATGTGGCTTGTCCTTTCAAGCACAACATTGTAGTCACACGATGGAGCGATCTTGGCGACGGGAGCAGTCCGTTCACGAGTCCGGAGTATGTTGCGATTAATGGGATTGATGTAGGGTATGAAGAGACGGAGAAGTTTGATAGTTTCACCAGTGTTGGGAGACGTGCTGTGGGGGGGGTTTTTGAGAGTAATGTCAGTGGTTCTATACCGGGCCAGAGATTGGTTAGTCTTAATCCGAAGAATAAGAGATTGGGCGAGGAAGGGCATGGATGGTATTGAATTGGATGGGTGGAGAGTTTTGAGGAGTCTGTGCCGATGGAGGCCAGAAGACGGGAGTCGGATATTGGTTTCTAGTATGATTATCTTAATGCTTGCCAGAGTTACTTTCCCGATTCAATGGACCCTCAGATCGCAGGGACATGAAGTACCTTACCCAACACAGCCGCGAGAATACTGACTATGTTAGCGATCGGAGCTTATACTGACCTTTTGTCTTTGCCAACACATGAACAGTTACACTAAGCCCCATAGCCAGGCTGGTCACAGACATAAGATACACAGACAGTGCTCACGTCGTCTTCGCCGCTCGAACAGTCTTTGTAATGCTTCTGAGCTGTCAAACATGAAAGATACACAGACAAGACTCGCGTGGTCTTCTTCGCCGGTACCGCCTTTACAGCCCTTCTAAGCTATGTCATCTCTTCACGATACCTTGACATAGCTCTTGCATGTACGAGACATTTGAGACCTTACGAAATTCCACATCAAATTCTCATAGTTCAATACAAGCTCTAACAGAGATGTATCGAATAGCTACCTCAAGCTACAACCCTTCCAGGACTCGTTGAAAGAGTTGCTAAACGTCCTCCTCCTCTTCTTCCCCATCCTCCCTTCCTAGATCCCTCCACTCAAACCCCTCCCCCCCTCCAACCCCTCCTCCAATCCCAATCTCCACCACATATCCCCCCCGCCCCCTACCTTCAATCCAACCTCCACAGCATCATCTCCTCATCTCCTCATCTCCTCATCTCCTCATACCCTAAGCTCTAGCAGCCCAGCCCAGTGCACTCTTAAGCTATGAATACAGAAATCAAGAGTTCAAACAGAGGAGGAAAGAAGGGAAAAGAAAGGGATAATGCTCTGCCTAGCGGTGGAGATGTTGAGATGTTGAGATGTTGAGATGAGATCCCGTTTATGTGCATGTACATGTACATTTCAAATGTAGACGAGAATGAGAAGAGAAGAGAAGAGAAGACGGGGTCGGCGGCGAGGGAATTGATTCCAATAGTATTGAGTGAGGTCCGGGTGCTGAGTGGGAGAAGGGGGGGGGGGGGGGGTTAATATCTTGTGGACAGATACTGTGGAAGTAATGCAGTATTGTAACGTTCCCGATACTTCTTCTTCTCCTCGAGGGAACTCGTGAAGATACAGATGCAGGTTTTTACCTCGATAGAAAGTGTGGATCCCAACAAATCGAACTCTCGTACATAAACGACAATCCCTTCAATCGGTAACCCTGAACGACCTCCGCAGGATTGGGAAAATTAACCCCGGCACAGGGCGCACATGAAAATGATAAGCGAGAAAATATATTATGCACGAGGAAGTCGAAGTTGATTATTGTGTCATCCCAACTCAACACCTCGTTAAACTTCTTGAACTTCCTCATCTATGCACTCATCAACCCCGGCCGAAAAAAGCACTCATCTAAAGCGCTGCGCTAACCGAGAACCTCCCCGCTTCCTGTTCAAGCACTTCTGTAGGTTGTAGGTCTTCCAAAAAAAAAAACACAAAAACATTTTTCCACTTTTGTGGTGGTTTTGTCATCAAATATCTCTACTTCTTATTCCGTCTTGTTCTTGTGGAGCTGCTCTTCGAATTGGACCTAGATACTGTCGAATGCTTGAAACTCTCTCTAGTATTGACGCGATCCAGATCGAAGGGATTGCCATCGTAGCCATTGGTGTTTCGCGGAGCCAGGGTAGTCCGGCTCTTTGTTGTGCGAATGGGCTGGAATCCAGGCGATTCCTCTTCCTTCTCCGATATGCTTGTTGAGTTCTGGAGGTCAAGATCTTCCACTGGTTCTGTTGGATGGCGATGATGACGATCGATCTTCTCCTCGTCGTCAGCCTCTGCCTGATCGGTTGGAGTTGGATGAGACTCTTCTTCTGACTCGTCGTCGTCGTTATCTTCGTTCTGCTTCTGCATCTCGCGCATGAATTTGTCGGACTGTGCGGCATACTTGCAGCGTTCTCGAATGCCAGCGCCATATTTGTAGAACAGGAATGGGAATGGGACACACGCCAATGCGAGGAAGGCTGGAATTGACGAGGCCCAATGAATCCCAAGATTGTTGAACATTTGCGTCGTGAAAAGTGGGAAGGCTGCACCGAAGAGTGATCGGAGAACGGAGTTGGCGGCGAGGACGGAGGCAGCGAAGATGGTGTAAGCGTCGATGAGGTAGTTCAATATGCCCAGGAAGATCAGAACCATGCCAAACCCGAATGGCGCCCCAGCAATAATGGACACGCTCCAATGGACCGATGGGGAGTTGGTCCAGGCGAACCAGAACAGGCCGATTGGAACAGCGACCGAGCCGACCATGCAGAGTGGTAGACGCGCTTCGGGAGGAGCAAAACCTTTGTACTTGTCGCTGATCTTGGAGTAATGCCTGTTGTATAGAATGGCATATCCGACCGCCAAAAGCATACCCACCGCAACACCGAGGAATGCGAGACCACCGATACCCGGCGACCATCCGCGCTTTTGCTGGTAGACGATTGGAAACGCGCCGAAGCACATGTAGAGCGTTCCGTAGATGATGGCCATGTAGATGGATAGAAGGAACACGATTGGCTCCTTGAATAAGAGCACCCATGGTCGCGAGAGCGATGTTTTGAAGACGGTGCTGATAGTGACATCACCCTGGTCGATATCGCCTTTCGTCTTGTACACTTTGCCCGTCATCGCACTGAGCTTCTTGGCACGTTTACGAAGAATGACCGGTGCGTAGGTCTCGGGAACGAGAAGGGTGCCGAGGATCCAGAGGACACCGGTGAAGATTGCCATGATACCCTCGACCCATCGCCAGCCAATAGTCTCTCCAGCGAAGCCACCCACGATCGGGCCTAGGACTGGGCCCATGAAAGGTGCAGCAGCGAAGAGAGACATTGCAAGACCGCGCTCCTTGGAGGGAAACATGTCAGCGATGACACCACCGGCGTTCGTGAGTGGACTCGAGCCGATAGCGCCGGCGAAGAATCGGAGGATGATCAGCGTCCAGATGTTCTGCGAACCAGCCGCTCCCGCGTTGAAAGCTGTCAGACCGAAGTAGGTGGTGGTGAAGAGAAGCTGTCTGCCAAACAGCTCGGACAAAGGCGCCCACAGCAAAGGCCCGATGGCGAAACCCAGGACGAACAAACTGATGCCCAGCGTGAAGACTTCCTGACTGCAGCCGAACTGCTTGATGATTTCGTCGGCAGCTCCCGAGTAGGCTGACGAGACGAATGCGACTGCGAGAGTGGCGATGGCGACCAGCATCGTCAGAAACCATTTCTTCGCCTCGCTGTACAGCATCGGGTTTCGTGGGTCATTGTGTATCATAACCACGACGTATGGATCTTCTGTGGTGCCGCTCCCTTCATAATCCCAGTTCTCGACTTCCGGTGTGATGCCCGCTTGGTCGATGACTTGACGGAAATATGAGATCTGGGTTGGTTTCTTGGCGGGCTGGCCGCCTTCGACGTCCTTCTCGGCCATGTTCGGCTTGGTGCGTGACCGCCAGGCGATCTTCCCGATGAGAGTGCTCTCTGCTCGAGTTGGAAATGTCGGTTTGTCCAAAGTCGAGGAGGAGTCGCTCCTGCTGCAGTCGAAAGCGGAGGAGTACTTCGGGTTGACTCGGCAACCGAAAGAATTTCTGTCGTCACTTCGTTATGAATGGAAGAAGCCGTGGAGTCGTCGACCTGGGGAAGGCGCGAGGTATATGCTCACACGGTCGTGTGCATCATGGGAAAAGAAAGGACTCTGCTGCAGGAGACGAGGGAACGACGACGGCCATAGCCAAACTCCGTGCCTTTGCCACGAGGCCTTAGTAGGCATGACGACCACTGTTCGTCCTCGGCCGTCAAACGCTTTCCAACATTCCATTGGTTTGTATGGTGACGCTAGACGCTTGTGGGCGCCGCTTGTCGCTGCGCAATCCCTGCACAATCCCTGCCCATAGCGTCCATGATGTATTGACACATCGGTGAGGTCGGCGGAAGGCTATGAATTTGTACCGATGCCGACTTTATGCCTCCTGTCGGGTGAGAAGACTCGGAAGAGGTGTCTTGCTTCGATGCATCTGGTGCGTCAGTGAGATCCGGACGGGGGAATAGGCTTTGTGTTGCGCCAGATTGGGTTCTGCATTGTTCGCACGGAAGGCCCGGGGCCCTTGCGCTCTGCAACGTGTGGTGCACAATTCCTGCCGATCTGCCGGCTTGGGACCCGCGCCGTCTCTCTGGCGTCTCGTCTTCTCGTGAGATACATGTATGTTTCTGCCATACGGACGTACCTGAGCCGCCGCCACGATACCTTGATACGAACGGTGGGCGCCCAAGACTACGTGGCCTCGTCCTCTCCCAGCACTATTATTGTCCACTCTCCCTCGGCGCTTGTACGGTAATCAGTGAGGCTCTGCGGCGTACCCTTGCAGCGAACATACGCACCGGACCGCAGGAAACATTACGCTGCGTAGCTGCACGTGGCTGCGAACAAGACAAGCATTCCGCAGCATCATCTATGCTTGTTGTGACGACCAGCCGCAAACGTTAATGCGCATGTACCAACACAACCAACCATGTTGAACGTACAGCGAGGCGCATATATATACCCTCGTACCGCTGACATCCAGGCATAGCACTCGCATTGCAGCGACCTGCCGCCATCCTGCCAACCAAGTGTCGCACTGCTTGCTGGAGATTGAAAGAGATCATCTCGCATTGCATCTTCTGCCATCATCTCGCACACGATGCACTCTGAACCATGCACTACCGTTCCCTCCGAATCGCCGCCAGCCACGAACGATGATGACGGTCTGCACACATCGAAAGTGCACACACGAATGCTGGTCGCGAAGAGCAGGGAGAATGATCAGCGAGCAGTGCACAATACATAATCGCTCACCTGTACAAGTATGCACATGACGATGTCGAAGGTTGGGTCCATGACAACTCCGAGAGTGGTCGTAGCAAGAGGTGAGCAGCCGCGGACAAGGTTGACACTGGGCAACTCCTACACTGGCATGTGTCGAGGTGGCATAGCAATATGCCAGACTCCAGCGAGACATCCCACAGCAACGACATGTGCACTTCGACAAACGTGCACTTCCCAGTAGGACTTTCGAACGGCTAGGCCTTGGGTATCAGCAGCCTTGCCAGGGTGTCTCGTTCAACGAATCCTCCGGCAGTATTTGAGGGATCTCACCCGATCATATACAGTCAGAAACTACGTCATCGTAGCGGCGACCTTCGGACAAAGCGGCGCAAGAGGCTATGCCAAGCCCGCCGAACACCCTCCAAGAAGTCGCGGCCTGTGGCGTCACCTCAAGTCCGAAGAACAAGACTTGGCAATGATGGTCGTGGTGATTATCGATACCGCTATCCGGCGATTCACGGCAGACTAAGCGGCGACCTCTTCTCCCGACATACCAATCGCCTTGCAACTTACATGTGCATTCCCATCTTGTGTCGCGACTCAAAGGACAATGCTCGGTCTGTGCGACAAAACCGATTCACACCAGAAGTTGAAAACCACTTCCCGTCCCGGTCGAGGGATCCACTATATAGCTCCTTACCTTTTTCCCCATCTCTTTTATTGCAAAGCATCGCTATGTTTCCACTTCTTGTATTATCTATAGTCGAGGCTACTATCTACTCTCTATACTATATAGTCACGATAACCGTTGTAGTATACATAGTATAAATTCCAGCTATTGCTTGTACTCTTTGCTATATAACTAGTCTTCGTCAAGGACTCGAAGATAGACAGTCCATTGAAGTATCCGCCTCTAGAGCCCACGATTCTCGACCATTACCCCTCGGCCGGGATTCCTACAACGCAGTGAGTTGTAAACCTCCTCGGAGCAGTCCTTGACTTCTCGATGTGTGAAGTAGGCCGTAAGGACCTACCTACAACTTGGACCGTGTAAGCGACGTCGAATTACTGTGAGACTAATGCTACAGAGGTGAAGTAGCGGCGAGCATATTCTATCACAAAGCTAAGACGGACGGCACGGTATGCGGCATGGATGACCTCGCGGTCGGACAGTTTATATGATCCGAGCCGCGGTCGTTATCCTGCTTTATGCCTCCAGTCCTTTCCTGCCTATCCCGTCTCCGGAGTTTCCGAGCTGACAATCGCTTCGAATTCGGACCCCAAGCTTCCGCCTTTGGTGTTCTTGAACTTAAGGTCTTCAGGCTTGCCATACGGCCATTCTTGATAAAGGGCGGCGTAGAGAGTGTTGTATATGTTGCCGAAGACGGACCCTTTCGTGAAGATTGCTATCTGTAGAGTTTTATTGACCAGGTTTGTTCTGCGGTTTCGAAACAGGAGATGTACCTGAGTTTGAGATCGTCATTCCGTGCTTTCCGAGCTGCTTATATGAGACGTGTGGTTGCGACACGGGGCGGCAATCTGTATCTGTAGGTTTCCCGAGGGGTATGAAACCTGGGCTGATACATTCTGTGCCAGTGTTGAAACTATAAGTGTATGTGACTTGCTCACATAGCCAGCTTGGACAACCTCTTGTGTCGGGAGCTTGTTCTCTAGTGAGTAGGGTTGATAGCGCACTGCCTGCGAGCTTGAAAGCGTCTTTCGTCAAGTGTGTATGCAATAAAATAACTTCCATCCGTTGCGAAGGAAATGTCAGTTGGTACGAGGACAATCACCCATGCGCAGTCCGACACGCTCATAGCACTGGCTCGCAGACCTCACTTGTCAACTTCATAATACCATCGACCTGCTCCGCCGGCGTCCTCCCCCAACCACATTCCGTTGCGACACCAAACTCGGGGACATACTTCTTCGCCGCCTCGATTCGTTTCTTCGTGCCTTCAGGATCGTTGTACTGTACGACACCAAGGTAGAGCTCCGTGTCATGCTCTTTGAGCTTGGGGACTAGATCGGCAAGCGGTGCAAGATACGTGTCAAGATCGTCCAATGCGCTGACTGGGACAGGTGCGTGGAAGTACTTGAATGGATGCGGTGACTTGTCGATGAGAATGATTCCTCGTTCCACAACGGCTCGTAGTGATGTTGGCTCAAACCAGTGTTTGTGGGCCATGTCGCCTGTTCACTGTCAGTATGCATCGTGACAGCTGTAGTCGGAATGTCCTACCATAGCAATTATGCAGCCCTAGCTCAACATCCTGGTCGACGTGCTCGATCATGTGAAGAAGGTATTCGGCAACGAAGTCCTTGACATCAAACTTATCTTTGAACCAAGGCGTGAGGTATACGCCCTCCCAGAACGCAGTATCGACTGCGAGATCGATCTGAATTGAGAGATCTTCGTGAGGGATCTTGGCTTGTATATTCTTCATGGCGCGGAACAAGGCGTCCTCGTAGATCGGCCATACCTTGGGCTGGAAAGCTGCTTCGACGAACACTGGCACCACACTGGCGACACTATGCGACCTCAGGCTTTGTTTGTATAGAGCTGATGCGGAGTACTCAAACATACGTTGGTAGTCCCACCTGGAACCTGACTCCCTGTGTTATCACACCATCATCTCTTAGCTTCTTGAACACGGCATAGCTCTCTATAGCTGCTGTATCGTAGCCTGTCTTAATATTGCTGTCCTTCAGCTTCTGTACGCCCAAGTCCACCTCTTCTTCCGTCAGCTCGTTCTTGGCAGCTTCTTTGTTCTCTTCGAAGCTCGCGGCCATCCCAGGGATTCGTTTAAAAATATCCCATTGGAAGCCGGTGAAGAAGAATCGTGCGCCGGTCTCGCCATCGGGAACCCTCTTCAGTCGTCCTGGTTGACCTGCGAGAGTTTTACGGAGCGAAGTCTCGGTGTCTGAATAACCAGTGCTACCTACAAGGTGGCAGCCACGGACCGCTGCAGTCATGTTGCAAATCCGCTCGGAAGTCGTGATTGTGGGCGCGGTGACCGGTCGACTGCATTCCGGTCAGCCTCGCAAGGCAGCTAGAACTACCTCTAGAGCATCTTTGTTTTGCGCCTCCTTCGACCGGCACCGATACGTGGGACGACAACGCGACTGCTATAGGCGAATCCCTGGAGCTTGCACCCTGCCACTTGGGCAACTTAATGCAGGTCTAATGCCGCTCGTACATTAACAGACCAAGCGACCGTCTTGATAAAGCCTACTTGCTGTTTGGTGAGCCAATACCCTGCGGACAAGAGTTGATGCCTCGCAACACTCGTGTTGTCCTCGACAAAGATGCTCTGTTCGCAAAGGGTCAGAAACACGGCAGTTCGTCTTCACGAACAAAGTTCAAGCCGCCCACGCATGTCTCACAGCCCGATCGCTGCGGCACCGCCCTCGTGTGGCCGACTTCGTTGTGCAGATGTGCAGAGGTGCAAATGCAGTCGATGCCAGTATGTGCCGAGTCCAGCGAGATGCCACACCTAGGTGATTCGTCACTGCTGCTTCATCTGGAGCCACTCACGGCGCGTACCGCAACGTCGGAAATGATGTTGTCGGCACCGTACCTGCATGTTTCACGGTTGTGAGAGTGTCATGTTACACGCCAAAGAGTGGTATGAGATAAGAGAGGAGGTATAGTCGTCGTACAGAGCGCGTTTGTGGCACAATAATGGAAGCCGACGACCTGGATCACGACAGCACATTTGGTGGGGACAGGTTTGTTTCAATCCACGGATCGCGCTTCGCGCTCGACCCAGGTGGTGATGAAGACTGAGAAACATACAGATCGTCTCTCGCGAGCAGCTCCACGAGCCTCGTATCGGCTGTGACGAGATACCAGTTCGAGCATGGCCGTCGATATCACGGGTATAATGCTGGGAAGTATCACTTTCCAAATGATGAGGAGGAGTTGAATCGCATGGATATAGAACATCATAATCAGAAGCTGCAGCTGGATGGGAAGCTGCACCTTTGCCCGTTGGATAATCCGAGGGAAATCTTGGATCTCGGCACAGGCACGGGTATATGGTGTATAGACATGGCAGACGAGTACCCTGACTGCCAGATTCTGGGTACGGACCTTTCGCCAGTGCAGCCAAATTGGGCACCGCCGAATTGTCGCTTCGAGGTGGACGACTTTGAGCAGGATTGGTGAGCTCAGTCCGATGCAGGTGGTTGTGTCTGAGATGCTGATAAAGTGTCGTCAGGACTTTCGGTGACAATCGATTCGATATGGTCCATGGCAGGTTCCTAATGGGCTCCATTGGCTCTCACATGGACCTTTACAAGAAGGTCTACAATGCCCTAAAGCCTGGTGGCTACTTCGAAATCGTTGAGATGGAGTGTGGGACCTTCTCAGACGATGGGACCGTATTTCCAGATTCCGATAGCAACAAGTGGTGGATGTGGCTCGAAGAAGCATTCGAGAAGATTGGAAAGCCGATACTGAAGATTGATGAGTTCCAAAAGCTGTTGGAAGGCGCAGGCTTCGTCAATGTTGTCTCCGAGATGAAGAAGAGGCCGGTGAACGATTGGCCGAAGGATCCGAAGATGAAGGAGATTGGAAGATACACTTGCCTCAATTACCTGGAAGGACTGGAAGGCTTCACGATGGCGCCTTTCACCAGAGTCCTGGGTTGGAAGCCAGAGGAGGCGCAGGTTCTGGTTGCCAAGGTGAAGAAGGAGACTGTGACCAGACGAATACACGGATGGCAGAAAGGGTGAGTAATGGCCAGATTTCTGTTCGCTTTTCACGCTGTGCTAACTAAGTCAACAGTGTGATCTGCTACGGGCAGAAGCCTCTTGATGCTGGTCAGCATTAGTGATGGCCATATATTGGACAATACGCAGCGATGCAGATACTCATATTGTATGGACCTGTTATAATTCAGCCACGGAGGGACGTCGTTCGAGCTTTCGAGCTCCTTGCTGACCATGATCCAAGGGCGTCTGGAGGCCGAAATTCCAACAGGAGTTTCGACCATTGCAAGTGAAGTGTCAGCAAGAAGCGATGTCGACAATCCTGCAGGCACGAACGCGCAACATCCTTGCACGGCTAAAGCCGAAAGTGAAAGGCATGTTTCGCTAGCTATCCGCAGCCTTCACGCCGCCGCCGTCACCCACAAAAGCATGACCTTCTCCGTCCTACAACCCCCAAATTCTCATCTCACCGCTACACTTTACACCACCTTAAACGCCTGCTGTTGTACGTCCACCATCAGCCGAAGGAAAGGCATTGCCCATGCGACTGGACGAAGATATGTCCTCGACTACCGCCGAATACGGCTTTGACATCGTCCAGGTCCAGGAAGACTCCGATCCCAACTTCCACGCCTACAGTTCGCAACCGAAAACCATACCCCTACCGCACCGCTTCCTCCAGTGATGTCCCCTTCGGATCCGGCGTTAATACTCTCATTAGCTACCCCTCTAGGCCGACGACTTCACGACGGTCAAGTGGGATGATTGCAACTTGGAATAGGGGGACTGTCTCGCGCCTCGGGGGTCCTACGTGCATGCGCATGGCAATCGAGGATGCCTTTGCGGTCGATCTATATGACTCAGACATCGACGCTGGTGATGAGGACGGACATATTGAGGCACGAACCTCGAATCTCCAGCACGTGGTCGATCCAATCACGGCTGCATCAGCTGGTCATGCGGTTCTGGTCTTTGGAAATGCGAATCTGCGGTACACTCTCGATGAGGCGTTTCAATTGATCAGTATCCAGAATGACTTACGGATGCACGGATCGAGCTGGAGAGGGGGGCACTGGAGCCGGAGATTGGTGCTCATGAATTGCTGCGCGAGAGTCCACCTGCAAGTACCACGACGACTTGCGAGAATCTGGATAATATTCTCTGTCGTGGTGGTGATGCGGTGACACTCAATACCACAAGTTTTGAATATGCTGGGGAGATGTTCTTGCAGGCTAACAGGAAGGTTCTGAGTGATCATGATTCTCTGCTGGTGGAGAACAGCTGGTCGCCTTGACGGATGGAGGTTGGAGTGAGGAGTGAGGAGCGAGTGTGAAATCGTTGCATGATCATGCTCTAAGATCGAACGTTGTGGTCGGAGCGGAGGCGGCGGCATCAATTTGTCCGAGCTGGAGCCTGTTGCATGCAGTATGCTAGATGTCTTACGACGGTGCAGGCATCTACAATGTACAATGTCAGCCACTGGTACAATCCGGAGGAAGGCGAGATCCTCCCTGTATCTCCGTTAGTACTCACTTTTAGCGCGCATGCGACCCACTGAAGGACATGAACCCTAAATGACTAGACCTCTCCACGGCTTGATATATAGCTCCTGTCCTAGCAGCTTGACAGTCATATATACCCAGCACATCCTCAACAACAACGCAACATCAGAAGAACAACAATGTCGAAGACAGTCATCGTCTTCGGCCCCACAGGCAACATCGGCTCCCATTGCGCCCGCACCGCCTCCCAACATGGCGCCAAAGTCTGGCTTGCCATGCGCGACACTTCAAAGTCCATCCCAGGCCTCTCATCCCAACAAGAGAAAGACCGAAACTTCTCACGAGTCAAAGCAGACTTGACAGACCCGGTCTCTGTCTCCTCCGCAGTGGCACAATCCGGCGCCAAGAACGCCTTCATCTACGCCGCCCATGGCTCAAAAGATGCCATGAGATCCACGATTCAAGCTCTCAAAGACGCCGGAATTGAATTGGTGGTGTTTTTGAGTTCGTTCACAATCCCAGGTCCCATTAGGGAAGTGCCGAAGGAGGAGGTGATTCCGTACTGGCACGCTATGGTCGAGATTAGCTTGGAGGATATGTATGGAGCTGGTAATTTCGTGGCGATCAGACCGGGAGGGTTTGCGACGAATTGTCTGCGGTGGGCAGATGGAGTCAAGTCTGGACAGGTTTCCCTCTATGGCCCGAAGTTCAAGATGGATTGTATTACGCCAGGTGATATGGGTCGTGTGAGTGGTACGATTCTGGCGAATGGACCGATGGATGGTGATACGCATGTTTATCTTTATGGACCGAAGCTTTTGACTCAGCAGGAGATGGCAGAGACGATTGGGAAGGTTATGGGAAGGAAAGTAGAGGTCAAGGGGTTGACGCCTGAGCAGGCTGAGGAGCAGTTTTTGAAGTCTGGTGTGCCGAAGCCGGTGATTGATTATATGGTTTTGAGGTTGAGTGACAATGAAGCTGAGGCGGCGCCGAGGCCGAATTATGAGCAGGGCTTGGAGAATATCACCAAGTACACAGGTCGCCAGTCACAGCCGTTCGAGGGGTGGGTGAGTGAGAACAAGGAGCTGTTCACATAGTGCGAGAAATCAGATGTCTCGGCAATCGGCCTCCATGACCGTCTTATCTTTTAATACCTTACGGTGCCCCAGCCCATCCTGACTCAAATCCGGCATGAGCCCACTCCGTCCGAGCAGCCATGCTCTCAATGCGGTCTCGTAAGACGCTGTTCCATCAGACCCACAGATATCCAGAAGGTAGGCGATGAGCTCATGGGGCTTACCAGGTCTGCGAACGCCGCAATGGTAGACGTCGTGCAAATACACCGCTTGCAGATGCAGGATGCTAGGGATCCGCTCGAGGAGAAAAGGCACATCGCCAAGGACCATGTGCTCCAGTCTGAGCTCCTTAATGGTTGCAGCGTGCAAAGCCAGAAAGTTGAGTAACACCTTCGATGGTATGTCCACCATTAGAGATAAGGATTGAATCTGCGGCCATGCTATTGTGTTGGAGTCGAAGATCTCTGGATAGATGTCAAAGATTTTCGGGTACAGGATTACCTCTCCTTCGTGGTGGGTGCTTTTCAATAGCAGTTCTAGTCTCTTCAGCATCTGAGCGCGGCGCAAGAAGATGGAGAGCTCGTTTTGAATCCGCTTTCGAGTCTTCATGAACCTTATCGCGTCCATGATGTGAATCCGCAGATCAACCACGTAGTCAAAGGCGTGGCTGGTACGATCAAGATTGAAGGGCAGATCTTTGTCATAAGACTGGGAGCGAGCGGATTGACATGAGTCTTGCACGCCTGTCACGAGGCTCAGCTTGGTCGTCCTGCCTTCGACAAATCGGGCGTAGTTGCTCCGCGCAGCAAGTCCTTCGAGTAGAGATAATACGGCGTTCACCGAAGAAGTCTCTGTAAAACCTTCACCGCGGTCGTCGGCGAATATCCAATCTGCAGGGCCCATGTACATTGACTTCCGCAAGCGCCGCCAGAGCGGCCATCCATTCGATTCATCTTTCGTGCTGTAAGATCCACAAGTGACATTGGCTTCAGAAAGACTTGGAAGTCGGCACAGAGTGTCGGCCAGGACGAGGCCTTCTCGAGCCACAGTCCAATCCTCTTGTTCATGCCGTAGACGTTCGTATGCCTCCCATCCACCCTCAACGTCGTGTGACGAGAGACTAAAGGCAGGGCTGTCCTGCCATAGTTGCCACTCTCCAAGAATTAGCTCTCGATTCCCGGAGTCGTGCCAACTACGAAAGTTCTGTTTCTGCTTCAACGACCGCGCGTACTCTTCGATGGTCCCGAAATCTGGTAGGATGTCACAGAAGAATGTCAGCTTTTTGACATGTTTGGACAGGTGGTCTGCTTGTGCTATGTTCTTCAGATTCTCCAGAGACTCCTGGAACATAGCCATATAGACATGTTCAAACACGAACGGCGTGGTTGCCTCGTGAAAGGGATTGCTTACAAGCCTGAGGCCTCTCTGGGTGGCGAAGTCACAACGCCTCACGATTTCGGCCAGCAGCTCCGTTGGTAGACTTTCCATGTCGAGGTCCTGAGGTCACGACTTGAGATGTTGGCTAGAAGCTCGCAGAAGTCAAGTGTGGAAAGACCGAGCACATTGATAAGCGACGTGACAAAGGTTCGAGGCTTGACCGCAGCGGGCCTAGAATCTCGCCCGGCCACGTGCACGTGAGATGTGTAATAAGGCAAGTTGTAGGATGTCTCGTTAGTCTCTGGGAAGGTGCCAACGATCGCGTTCTGTGGTCGTTAGACCAGGAAGGCTGAAGACTAAGCCATCACGCTATAGTCACGCTGATGCTACATATGATACAAAGCTCTCTCTCTCTCGCGCTTGTGTGGCATGTCTAGTCAAAAAGAAACGCCGCGCTGCAAAAAGCACCCGCCCATGCGAGTTCGTCTAGTTGTACTGCGCGTACACAGCAGTGGAGCTGAATTTCGTACCACCTCTAATGACCTTCTCCACGGCACTCAGGAAGTCCTTCTCGCTGGCGACCTTTCTCCGTGCACGGATGGCGAACATGCCCGCCTCCGTCGCTACCGACCGCAGCTCTGCACCAGTTGCATTCGGGCAGAGACGTGAGATTAGCTCCCATCTAATGTCACGCTCGACGGACATGGACTTGGCGTGGATGCGAAGAATGTTCGCTCGTCCCTCCATGTCTGGCAGCGCGAACTCGATCTTTCGGTCTATTCGACCGGGTCGCATAAGGGCCGGGTCGAGAGTACTGGGTCTGTTGGTTGCGAACATGACTTTGATGTTTCCTCTGCTGTCGAATCCATCGAGTTGTGTGATGAGCTCCAGCATAGTTCTTTGAACCTCGTTGTCTCCACCTGCGCCGTCATCGAAACGAGCTCCTCCGACAGCATCGATTTCATCGAAGAAGATAATGCATGCTTTCTTTGTCCGCGCCATCTCGAACAGCTCACGCACCATACGTGCACCTTCTCCAACATACTTTTGAACCAGCTCCGAACCAATGACACGGATGAACGTCGCGTCTGTCCTGTTTGCAACGGCCCGTGCGCAAAGCGTCTTTCCTGTTCCTGGAGGACCGTAGAGCAGCGCGCCCTTGGGAGGATCGATACCGAGGTTGACGAATCGCTCTGGTGACAGGAGTGGCATCTCGACAACCTCTCGTAGCTTCTCGATCTGCTCTTTGCAGCCACCAACGTCACCATACGTGACGTCCGGCTTATCCTCGACCGTCATCATCGTCACGCTGGGGTCGATCTTCGGTGGGAGGGGCAGCATGATCTGATACTTGTTTCGGTCCACGCCCACCCGCATACCCTCCTCGATATCCGTCGGAGATACACGCTCACCCAAGTTCACAACAAACTTGGCGATCTGCTTTACGTTGATGACATATTTGCTCTTCTCGCTGTCTTTCTCGTCCGGAATGATCTTGGTACATCTTGCCACTTGCAACGGTTGCTCTTCGCTCATGCGCTGTCGGTCGGCTGCGATGTCCCAGAGATGTGGTGGCGCGAGACCGGTATCTGATTCCTTGACGCCGATCTTCTCGTTGACGGATGTCTGCTTGTCCTTGATGGCTTTCTCGAGCTCCTTTAATGCCTGAGCATACGGCGCGCTGTTGTACGTCTTGAGCACCTGAATGTCCCTATGGAAGTGTTAGTTGTTTGTACCATCGTCTCATCATTGTAGCGCGCACGTACTCATCTGTGAGCGGTGTGATCTTCTTTTCTTCTACCTCATCGTCGGCGAACTTCTTCTGGTACTTCTCCCAGTTCGAGCCTGTTGCCGAAGGCATCGTGTCTCAGCCTCTGAGAGTCGTGTGATGTAGTCTGGGCTGTCAATACGTGCTGAAGGTATTACTGGTGGTTTGCTCGCTATGTGGAAGTGATGCGATCGGGGGGTTGATGGGTAGGCAGGTGAGATGTGATGCGGTCGGGTGTTGTTGGCGCCGGCGGTGCTGTTGGAGAGCTGCGGCAAGGCGGTCGTGGTTGCGTACCTGGAGATCGACTGCAGCTTATTTCGGAAGGTTGGCCGACACAATTCTTCCAACGCGATCAACTTCAAGCACGCGCGCAGTCAGGAAACACTGCAACGACACATTCACCTCACGTTGCTCTGCACACTTTGCATAGCAAGCTGTACAGCCACCAACATACTGTAGCAAGAGAAGAATCACCGTCATGGCGCAGACAGCGCCTGCAAATGCTGGCAATAATGCCTTCAAGGACAAGGCCAAGCCACAGGCAGTAAGAGAAGGAAACATCACAGCAGCACGTGCAGTGGCAGATGCGATCAGAACCTCGCTGGGACCCCGTGGAATGGACAAAATGATTCAGACTGGCAAGGGCGAGACTATCATCACGAACGATGGAAACACCATGCTAAAGGACATGAGTGTGATGCACCCCGCTGCAAAGATGTTGGTCGACCTAGCGAATGCTCAAGATATCGAGGCGGGAGACGGTACAACTTCAGTCGTGATCATTGCTGGTAGTCTGCTAGGAGCTGCAGAGCGGTTACTAGCGAAGGGCATTCACCCCACCATCATCAGCGAGAGTTTCCAACGAGCAGCTGCACGTGCGGTACAGATATTGGAGGACATCTCGGTACCTATCAACCTCGCAGACCGACAGACGCTCCTCAAAGCAGCATCGACGTCGCTATCCTCCAAGATCATCTCACAAGAGCCTAAGCTACCTCCCATGGCAGTGGATGCAGTCCTTCGAACCATCAACCCAAGCAACGCACAAAACGTCGACCTGCGCAACATCCGCATATTGAAGAAGGCTGGCGGCGTGATTGACGACTCTGAGATGGTCGACGGTCTGGTACTCAGCCAGCAAGCGATCAAAAGCGCAGGAGGACCAACGCGGATAGAGAAGGCCAAGATTGGTCTGATTCAGTTTCAGCTCAGCCCGCCAAAGCCAGACATGGAGAACCAGATTGTTGTCAACGACTACCGACAGATGGACAAGATTCTGAAGGAGGAGCGCACGTACCTGCTCAACATGGTGAAGAAGATCAAGAAGGCGAAATGCAACGTGCTACTCATACAAAAGAGCATATTGAGAGACGCCGTCAATGACCTCAGTTTACACTTCCTCCACAAGCTTGGCATTATGTGTTTGAAAGATATCGAGAGAGACGAGGTTGAATTCATCTGCAAGTCAACAGGTTGCAAGCCAATCGCAGATATCGACTCGTTCACAGAGGACAAGCTAGGCTCAGCAGATCTGGTCGAGGAAGTGTCGAATCTCGGCTCACGGTATACTCGCGTCTCAGGCGTCAAGCTCTCCAATCCGAACGCACCGAAGACTGTATCGATCGTGGCACGGGGCGCCAACCCTCTCATCCTCGACGAAGCAGAGCGAAGCTTACACGATGCCATGTGTGTCATTCGCTGCTTGGTGAAGAAGCGAGCTCTTCTCCCAGGAGGCGGTGCTCCAGAGATGGCAGTCTCGACCCAACTCGCACATGAGTCGCTGACAGCACAGTACCCCGACAGCACATGCTTCAAAGCATTCGCTGACGCATTGGAGATCGTGCCAGTTACGCTCGCCGAGAACGCCGGCCTCAACAGCATCAAGGTCGTCACCGAACTCCGAGCACGGCACGCAAAGGGCGAGGCAAACGTTGGTGTCAGCATCAAGCGTGGTGGTGTTGGCGTCATGGGTGGTGAGGACAAGAGTAGCACTGGAGAGGGCGTCATGCAGCCGCTGCTAGTCAGCACAAGCGCAATTGAGCTGGCAAGCGAGACTGTGAAGATGATATTGAGAATTGACGACATCGCGCTGTCGAGGTAGTGTGGAAGTCATTGTAGACAGATACGACATGCACGAAGAGCTGCCCATGCGATCGCGGCGATGACGCAGCTTCCGAGATCTAATTTGACCTCCCTACAATCTCCTCTTCACCACTTCCTCCAATGGATCCTGACGGCCTTGAGCCATCTCCTATGAGTTCTTGAATTTTTGAACAACACGATCATGTGATACCGCTGCTCCGGCTAAAGATGGTGCCGATCCGTCCCACCAGTTTGGACGCGCGCCACTTCGCGTCCTCGAGACATCCAAACAAATGCTTGAACACAACAATCACCCACCAACATTTCTGAACGCACCCGTGTCGCTTGGGCCTTGCCTCGCTCCGGAGCTCGAATATCAATATCAGCAATGATTCGGTATGGCGACGCGCACTAGGAGCTTTTTCGACCAAGATCAGAGAAAGGTAGTGCTTCCTTCGCGTGAAGACTGCACTGTCTGATACTAGGCATAGCCACGGCCTGGTCCATGGGGTCGACGACCATATATCGCGAACAGTGCACACGAAGCAGCGCCGATTCGGACCCAACCTGAATCTCCCATACCTGCCACATCACAGGCGAAGTCGAAGTTGAAGGCTTTCCAGTTCGTGCCGGACGAGGTAGGGACAGAGCAATTGGATACAGAAGCTGTCGCGATGGCACAAGGAAGCCACAACGTAGGCAGAGCAAGCGACTCCACCAACTCGAGCAATAGCATACACAAGACGCCGCAGATATCGCATGCGAACACCTTTCCCTCCACGCCGGGAGCGCGACTGTCACTTGAGGATCTGATCGGCGACTGCGATGAAATGTACAGGGCTGCACCGGTGCAGAACTCGCCGGAGGAGCAGATAGGTTGGATACCGAACAGCTCTTCCGAATTGCTTACACCCAACAAGCGGAAGCGGAAAAGAGCGAAGAGCTCCTCACCACCAGGACCTCACTCGTCTTCACAACCAGAGAAGACCTCCGCATTCTTCGGCGAGAATGGCGCACCGTCGACAGCGAAGAAGACGCCCGCTGCAGACCCGACCGCAGATCTCTGGCAAAGGTATGCGAGTGGGAAAGCCACTGGCGAGAGTATGAGATTGCCAGAGATCAGCAATCTGATATTCCAAGGCTCACCCCGGCCAATGGAGACACCAGTAAAGAGTGGACCGTTGCGAAGATGGGCAAGCACGGGCAATGACTGGCCGAGTACGAAGAACAAGAGACGGTGCGCAACGGGCAGGCAGAGCATTAATGTCTGGCAAGATCAGACTACAATCGATTCCAATGGCAAGAGTAAGGTCGCGACGATGGTGCAGAAAATACAAGAGTCGCTCGCAACCCAGCGTCTGGAACAGGAGAAGACCAAGTCTGTCGCGATGACAGTGGAGGCGCCATCAAGCTCGAGTCCTTTGCCAGAGATGGGCGCGGAAAACTTTCTGCTTCCAAACACCACCAGTCCGCTTCAAACTCGGCAGCCGAATATGAGAAGTCCTGCTAAAGCCACGGATGTGCTGCCTCAAATACTTGAGAAGCCACCTCCGCAACGAACGACCTCGCAACGGCAGAACGTCAGACTAACACAGTCTGGTGGCATACGTTCCGAACGTGGGAGATCTGTCGGAGACCCGCTGAATCCCAGTGCGCCTAGTGCGTTGCATCTGGGAAGTCGAGCACCTCTTCCTGCATACAAGAGGCCTTCGATTACGCGACCACCGAGCCAGCCAAAAGTGCCGCAAGTCGTTGCGCCTCCACCTCCAGTGGACGAGTTCGGAGATGATGCGTTCGACCTGACTGCAGACGACTTGGATGAGCTGCTGTCTCAAAGACCAATTGAGCAGCGATCACTCTATGAAATTCCACCACACCCACAGCCTCCGCCCCAACGACCGGCACAAACAGGTAAGCGGCCATTACTGCCTATCAAACAATCAGAGTCGATCACGCTGGATGATGATGATGAATTTGGAGGAGATGACATTGATGATGATTCTTTTACACAGGCGGAGTTCTCTGCCACCCAGGCTCTACGGGTTAGTGGTCCGCGGTGACATCTTCATGCATATTGAGTATATAGCTTATGGCATGCAGGAATCACCCCGTAAGCGCTCGCCTCGAAAGTGGCAAAGTCTGCGTAACTCCCGGCAGACCCACGATCATGTACACAACAGCCAGACCGTCAGATCCACAACAAGTCTCCACCGCTACGTTGTGAAGCAGGTGATCAGTGGAGAGTACACAGACGAATCAGACCGAGTGTGTGGAGAGAAAGTCCTCCTTGGCGAGCATGAGAGAACGGCGAGGTTAACGGCCATTGCTCTTCGTGGATCATGGACTGCGACTCCTGTCGCCAAGAATGACATTGTGCATCTCGTGTACCCTCGCCGGACACAGCCCGCCATGAGCGCTGCTTTGTCGCCTCCAAGTCAAGTCACGGTGTCGGACGAAGAGGACAGCCCTTTCGTCATCGTTCATCCTGACCACATGCTCTCGGCGACCACGGTGGCCGACTCTTTCGACTGCATTCGCAAGGCTGTCTTGCAGGATCGCGTCAAAGCAACCGGGGAAACTAGCAAAGCGATGGTATACGGCAGCATTCTTCATGAGATCTTCCAGCAGGCGCTCAGCAGTAATCGATGGGACGCAGTATTCCTTGCGCAGCTAATTGAGAGGACAGTGCAAGCCCATGTCGAGGGACTGTGGGAGCTGGGCATGCGAGACACAGTCATGGCTGTTGAGGAAGTGACGGCAAAAATGGGCGAGCTTCGTGCGTGGGCTAACATCTTTGTGGCCGCCGCGCCCGGGAGTGATGCCCTAGTGGATGGCCGGAACGGCGAGAAGGTCCAGATGGCTATCAGTAAGCTTATTGCGATTGAAGAGCACATCTGGAGTCCGCAATTCGGGTTGAAGGGGAACGTCGATGCGACAGTTCAGACGACGCTTCACGGCGGGCTGGACACCAAGAAGCTCATCGTGCCGTTCGAGGTCAAGACTGGCCGCACGACCCAGAGTCCTGCGCATCGAGCTCAAACCGCTTTCTATACGCTGCTGCTCTCCGACCGATACAATGTCGCCGTGGAAGCGGGAATCTTGTACTATCTCGAGAGCTCTAGCATGTCTAGGATTGCGCCACCATCAACGGAAGTACGGCAAATGATGCAGCAGCGCAATCGACTTGCGGCCCTCATCTATCACGCCAGGCACCCGGCGCAGGCTGCGGCGCCAGTGGTCGAGGCTCCGAGTTCCAGCCCAGATGAGTATGGCGATATCGACATGAGCGAGGAAAAGCCCGATCCTTTTCCGACCCAAGAGACCGAAGAGTCTGGCCTGCCAATGCTGCTGAAGAATCCGTTCAAATGCGGTCGATGCTATGCCCAGCAAAGTTGTTTCACATATCACGCTCTGGTCGAGAAGGGTGCTGCTGAAAGTGCAGGTATGATCGACGACAAGAAGAAAAACCACAGTCGCATCTGGCACGAAGCTGTCGGTCATCTGACTGGCACATCAATCAATCGTGTCCATGCAGAGATGCTTAAGTCATGGTTCAGCAAGTGGGACCGGTTGCTGACCTTCGAAGAAAGTGAACAAGCAAGGTACAAAAAAGAGATATGGACTATGCCTTCCGCAGAACGAGAGACTCATGGTCGCTGCTTCGGCAATCTGATCATGACCCACGATCTGACGAATGCTGGGACGCATGCAAACCAGCAGGTCGTTGACGGTATCGAAGGCAGTGGCGGCAAGATCAATCGCTTCGCCTACGTGTTCAGCAGAGCGATCGCGACCCAAGGTGCAAGCTTCACGGAGGGCAGCCAATTGCATCATGGCGAGCCTGTTGTGGTGTCCTCGGAGCAAGGTCAATGGGCCCTTGCAAATGGGTATATCGTTGCTATCAGTCGACATGAGATCACAGTCGCTGTCGATCGAAGGCTGGGCAGCAGTAGACAGAGACTCGAGGGCTTCCACGATACCAACAATCAGGCCTTCAGAGGGACAATGACTGTTGGCAAGGAGGATGAAGCACCGCCGGCCACGGGTGAAGATCGTCAATTTTATCGACTGGACAAGGACGAGTTCTCGAATGGTCTTGCTTTGGTCCGCAACAATCTGGTCAACTTGATGAGCAGCCATCCGATTCACACCAAGCTTCGAGAACAAGTCGTGTTCAACGCCGAGCCGATCTTCAGGACGACCTCGACTTCAGCAGCGGCGCTACCGACCCAGCTTGGTGACATGAATGAGGATCAGCAGAACGCAGTCTCGAAAGTGCTCGCTGCTCAAGACTACGCCTTGATCCTTGGCATGCCTGGCACAGGCAAGACCACGACAATCGCCCAGCTGATCCGTGCCTTGCTCGCACAAGGAATGAGCATCCTGCTCACCAGCTTCACCCACACAGCTGTCGACAATGTCCTCCTCAAGATCCGCGATATTGCGCCTGCTGGCGGCATTCTTCGGCTAGGCGTCCCAGCCAAAATTAATACTCAAGTCCAGGAGTTCTGCCAGCTTGCCTCGACGCCACGAACAAGCATCGATGAGATTGATGCCGCGTATATGGAGACTAAAATCGTGGCGACAACATGTATGGGTACGAATCATGCCGTCTTCCAGAGGAGAAGCTTCGATGTATGCATTGTCGATGAGGCTAGCCAGATCACCTTGCCAACAATTCTCGGACCACTGCTGCATGCGAGGAAATTTGTACTCGTCGGAGATCACTTCCAGCTCCCACCGCTGGTGCAGAATCGAACCGCACATGAGGGCGGTCTGGACATTAGCCTGTTCAGGCAGCTGAGCGAGCAGCATCCAGAGGCTGTGGCAGCTCTTGGGAGGCAGTACCGCATGTGCGAAGAGATAATGATGCTGTCTAACGAGCTCATCTACCACGGCCGACTTCGGTGCGGCAACGACGACGTTGCGAACCGAACCTTGCAGTGCCACGATCAAGACGCGCTGAGCCAGTATCATCGTCCATCCAATACTCAGTACAGTTGCGCAAGCGATGCGGGCTGCTGGCTTAGACACGCCACTAACCCACAGCACAAAGTCGTCTACACAAACACCGACGCTCTCGGCAAGACTGCCCTAGAGACTTTGACCAGCGGCAAATACATCACGAACGAACTCGAAGCCACCCTTGCCGCACAACTCGTCCTTGCATTCCTAGCGACGGGCGTGCCAGCCGCAGAAATCGGCGTCATCACTCTCTACCGCTCGCAGCTCGCACTCATCCGCCAACTTTTCAAGAAGACGGGCATCCCCTCCGATGTTGAAATCGACAGCGCAGACCGCTTCCAGGGCCGCGATAAGGAATGTATCATCCTCTCGATGGTCCGCGCGAATGAGCAGGGTATCGTCGGCGATCTCCTGAAAGACTGGCGACGAGTCAATGTTGCTCTCACGCGCGCGAGGTCGAAGCTCGTAGTTTTGGGACATTCGAGGACTCTGAAGCATAATGATCTGCTGAAGAAGTTCCTTGCGCTTGTGAAGAGGGAACGATGGTCGCTCGATCTTCCGAGGTGTGCGGATGAGATGCATGCGTTTAACTTCAGCACTCAAGTGACACAAAACCTTCTCATGGAGAACGCGAGTCCGGCGGACAGACGGCGACTACATCCGAGTCCGTCGAAGAAGGCAAAGGTTTTGGCTCTCAGCCAACAGAGTCCGAGCAGGAGAATTCTACAAGCTAGTCAGAACGCGATGAATCGTAGTCCGGTCAAAATCATTCACAATGGCAAAGAGGGAGTAAAGAGGATTAACGGGAAGCTTGCTGGTGCGAATGGAACGAAGAAGATGAGGCTGATGAAGGAGCAGGTTGCGACTGAGATTTTTGAGGACTTGACTGGGGAAGAGTTTTGAAATGGCGACGACTTTGGATAGTGGAAGGATACAATGTTGACGTCAAGAGTACGGGCTGAACAACGGTAAGCATGAGTGCTTGAACATGATGTGTACAGGCTATCGTTTGGTGAGCATGCGAATGACAGGATGTCTGATGAAGCCACACTCTAGTGCACCGAGAATGTTCGATACTGAGCATAAGCAAGAGTGCTCGGGCTAGGCATGAAGATGAGGACGGATGCTGAACGAAGCCGTCGCCCGAGTTAGTCTGGTGTCTGATGCCGGAAAGGTCGCGAATCATTACCCGATTAGAGTTCCTTTTACAGGAGGCAGTGGTACCGGGTGGACTCTCAGGCATGCTTTCCCAGCTGTTGGGAGGGCATACGGATCACCTTGCAACATCTCCCCGCAGCTTGCCTTATGTGGGCACCGCTTCTATAACGCTGCACTCCGCACTCGATGCGAGTCCATGCGGCAGAAGGAAAGCTACAGCAGCCGCTCGAGCAGACTCGTAACCCCACATGGGCAGACCGGCTGCCAGATTCGGCTTCTCGGTCGACCCCATCTTCCTGGGAGTTTGAAGGACGCAGCTCGGAGCATAAGAGCGGTAGACTAATGACTGCGATAACGTATTACACATGCGCCCAGTTCTGCTTTCTGAAAGCGCCGAAGTATGGAGATCCAGACCCTCCTCCTTGTGGCAGCCGTCGCGCTCGTTGTAAGACTGACTTATACTCTCTACACAACTCTCACCTCATCCCTCCGCTCCATCCCAGGACCCTTATTCGCCCGCTTCACCAAATTATGGTACTTCAACAGCATCTACAAAGGCCAAGCCCACTGGGACAACATCAATCTCCACAGGCAGCATGCTGGAGACGAAGAGTTCTTTGCACCCATCGTCCGCCTTGGCCCAAATATGTACAGCATCTCTCGCCCCGAGAAAGCCGTCTACGGGATCGGGTCCAAAATGCCAAAGTCGAAGTGGTATGAAGGCTGGAAGCATCCTTCTCCTGATCGGTGGTCGATCTTCACGGATCAGAATATCAAACGCCACGCCGAGACGCGGAGAAATTTTCAGGGAATGTATGCGATGAGTAGTTTGTTGCATTACGAGCCTTTTGTTGAAGATGCTGGGGAGGTTTTGAGGACGAGGTTGGGGGAGATGGCAATGAAGGGCGAAGAGGGTGTGAATTTGCACCACTGGCTGCAGTGTTATGCTTTCGATGTCATTGGGAATATAACTTTCAGTCGCCGTTTTGGATTTCTGGACGAGGGGAAAGACATTGATCGCTGCATGGCGAGTCTCGAGAGCAACATGGTCTACGCCACTCTCGTCGGCGTATACTACTGGGCGCATCCGTATCTTCACTACTTTCTGGAGAGGTTCTTTCCGAGTTCTGGGGCCGCGGCGAGGTCGTATTTGACTTCCTTCATATCGAAGCGGGTTACCGAGCGGGAGTCACATCGCGAGAGTGCGAAGCTACAAGGCAAGCGACCTGGGCCTGATACGAATGCTCCGCGGGATTTCCTGGACCTTGCGATGGACGCGGAGCAGGATCCCGAGAAGCAGATGACCAGGAAACACGTATTCATGATGTTGAGCGCTAATGTCGTTGCGGGAAGCGATACGACTGCGATCAGTCTAAGTAGTATCGTGTGGCACTTGACGAGTAACCCTCCAGTCCTTGCGAAGCTCCGCCAGGAACTGGATAATGCCATCGCTGAAGGGACGATGACGAAGGAAAGGATCAGCTTTAAGCAGAGTCAGGACTTGCCGTATTTGCAGGCTTGTATCAAGGAAGCATTGAGACTCTGCGCGGCGACTGGCCTACCGCTCTGGAGAGTTGTTCAGAAGGGAGGCGCAGAGATTCTGGGGCAACATTTCCCAGAAGGGACGGAGGTTGGAATCAATTCGTGGGTTGCGCATTATGACGAGGACATTTGGGGACGAGATGCGAAGCAGTATCGGCCGGAGAGATGGATTGAGGCTCAAGGAGATGCCGAGAGGTTGAGAGTTATGGAGAATTTTTATATGCCGGTGAGTCAGAATTTGACGATATAGAATGCAGGAACGTACTGACGCGGCGGGTAGTTCGGACTGGGATCTAGAACTTGCATTGGGAGACATATCTCGTTTCTGGAGATGTGCAAGGTCATCCCGATGATCGTGTCGAATTTTGATTTCGTTTTAACGAGGCCGACGAAGGAGTTCAAGACGGAGAATTTTTGGTTTGTGAGACCGAAGGCATTTGATGTGCAGGTCAGACTGCGGAAGCAGGAGTAGTGCAGAGTTGGGAGCGGAAGGTGGATATCGAAAGTAGATCTCACCGGCTCGATCGCACGGACGTCGTTTATGAAGGAGGTAAACACTAAGCAAATGTTACTCTTCGTTGGACCATTAGAGCTACCAGCCGAGCGCAAACTGCTGACAGCGACAGGCCCATGACCGCTCAAACATATCAAGTCCATCTTGATACCCAGATCTTCGAACGAGCAACTCAGTCTCGATTATCAACACTCACGCCAAGTCGATACAACAGGTTCGTTGAACAACGATGAGCATCGAGTTTAAGACACATCTTCAGCAACTCCAGTTGGCATATGATTTGCCGAGCAGCTCCAATCATCTCTCGCTCTCTAACCACATCTCTTAGAATCGCAGAAAGATCTTCCACGCACGAATTACCAGATCTAAGAGCAAAACCATCGCCCTTGCCTCGAAAGCTACCACTCACCGGCTAGACTATCACATACATTACAAATCGGTCTAGAAGCATGCAGTCGAAAAGAAGTATCATGACCTGCTAGAGCACAACGGAACCACCTGCGCCCACTAGCCAAAGAAGATTATCGAGAAGTTATTTGTACCTACCTAAATATATACTTCCACCCACAGAGATCCGCATATAATCGTTCCAACACCTCCTCTTGCTCTAACTAAAAGACATAGTCTCACAATAACTCCCGTATCTACATCCCTTCAACGTGACGAGAACACTAAAGCTCATCCCCAAATCCCCAGCTATACAGCGCTATCGCCACCGTCCATTTTCAACCCCGTAGGCTACCTCATCTGACCTTGACCATCGACCCATGGAGCAACAACCGTGCATCTCTTCCACAATCGACGTAGCATCTACCGTAAAGAACAATCGTTGGTGAAGTGCTACACATCTAAAACAATGCAAAAACCACCTGCTTCTATCGCTCGTAGACTCTCGCAAATAGCTCAAATCGAGCCTCTCTTCTAGCTTAAATATGATACGCTATCCATCCATCCATCCGACTATTTAATCTAGAATCGAACCGCCTAGCCACCTAACGACAAGCGTTCCAGATGATAAAAAGTGTAAAACAATTGCCCCTACCCAGGTATCTTCCCGCATTCACTTATCCGCCGATAGCGTTGGCTAACGGAGACGGAGTAATGACGAGACTTAGAGTAAAGTAAGAAGACGACAGAATCGAATTCGTATTACTATACTGCCAAGGCGAGAAAACTTCATCGAGGAGTATGATCGTAGACTGCTCTATGTAGCTTAGATAGTAGAATTCTTCTATGATGTACTCGATAGGGCTGAGCACTAGACATTCGGTGCCGACTGCCGCGCATTACCACAGTCCTATCTGTCGTCGCAACCAAGGTGAGAGCTGCATGTCGAGCTATGGCTGCTACGGCCTCGAAGACATATCGTCCACATGTCAGTGTACGCATTGGGCACAGGCATTCCTTGGAATAAAGGTTTGCACGCTTGGATGCTTCTTATTTGGAAGTGTACCTAACTTACTAAGTTCGATCTCCACCCGTACAGGACACATTATCTATAACTGATATGCTTCTACGATAACGCAAGACAGTCTTCGGACCACAGCTTGGTCTCTCAGATGATCCCATACCATCAGAATCTGTCGTGCCGCAGAAGCAACGACTCAAGACATGAGCTTCGAGTGCACTGTTGAGACTGCTCTCTCATCATCATGTGATGACTTCTTCGTAGCAGTGCTCTTCGCCGTCGGCAGTGGTGTATACTCGAAGCAGCACTCGAAAGTCCAGCTGGCAGGGATACGTGTCTCGTCTGGAGCCTCGGGATCGAACCTCTCAGTACTGTGCGAAGGACGGATTGCCCCACTATTGTCATTACCGGGAGGCGGACCAGTAGGTTGTCTCTTCTGCGGAGGTGGTGGTGACGCTGGAACGGCGACCGTCGTGGTGGTGCGTATCGTGATAATATGCGGGCCAGGCGATGAAAGGCTTGATGGCTGCGGAGAGGACGTGGTGATGGAGCCGACCACATTTGTCGAAGGGACGAGACTGCTCAAGGTCGTGATCAATGATGACGGCGGCGTGGTCGGCGAGGATGGGAGGCCTGGTGAGAACGTAGAGCTACTTGAGATTGAGCTTGACGATGTTGGCGAAGTAGCCGCCGACGTCGATGCACTCGAAGACGATGATGACGTAGTTGACAACGATGTTGGACTTGAAGTGGTACTACTGGTAATGCTCGTTGGTGGCCAGAGACTCTGCGTTGGTGTCGTGGGTGCACCCAGTGCGCCACTATCGGTGACCGACGTACTGCTGGCAGCGGGTGTCACTGAAGACAAGAAGCTCGAAGTCGGTGATGGAGAGCCTGGCGTGGAGGTAAAGACTTCGAGATAGTTGACAGCCCAATAGGCTTCTGTGTATGCTTGCGGATTGGAGGCAACATATATGTTGCAAGAGTGCCATTGGTTGGATGGATCGAACGCTGGGCAGCCATCATCCTGATGCTGATCAGTATCGCCTGTTTGACTGCAGGCCATGCATGTGGTTTGACTCACAACGAAGGTAGGTCCTGCCCAGCTACCGCAAAACTCGATATCGAATATCAGAGAATGGTTGAAGAAGAACTTGTCAATATCACAACCTCCTTCAAAGTTTGCATCTGGGATGCCGAAGGTTGTCGGGTCTGGTGGTGTGGGTCCTTGTAGACTGGCGGGAATCTGTTGGCGAGGGAAGAACCAGATCTTGATGGCTGCCGAGGTCCATTCCATAGCATAGACGCCGCCGCCATTGGTGTTGAAGTCGGTGCCTGCGGTGTTCGGCTTGTTGGGTGAGCTGTAGCAGCCTGCGACGCCGAGATCTTTCTGGAAGATGTTAAGGAGGTCTACAGTGAATGGGAACGGCGGATTAGCTTACGCCGCATTCGTTCGTCAGAATCTTGCCTGGACACTGCGTATCAGTAGACAGTATGCAGGCGCTTGTTACTAATGCCATGCTTACCGGACATATCAGCGCCAGCAATATTGCAGCCTTCTTTTGTGTGCAGAGCCATCAGGTTGTTGGATGCCAGGTTGGGGTACTCGATGATATCCACTTCGCCTGCAAGTTCATCAGATCACTGCGTGCCCTCCAATGGTGGAGGATGTGAGCATACCATAGGCAGGCCATGGTTCGTTGCCCACACCGAGTGACCAGAACGCTGGCCACAGTCCACAGGCAGTGCCTGGCATGTGTGCGATGTCTGCGATGAAGAGGCCATGAGTCCAACTCTGCTTTGTCGACAGCCTCACGCTCAAGCGTCCGAGGTTCGCATCACTGATCAAGTCAACGTCTGCCTCGATAGCATATGTGTGAGCTTGGCGTCGTACGGATCCAGCACCTGTGTGTGCTCCGCGCCAAAGATGGTTGGTCCGCCTGCGGCGCTGATGTTGATCATGCCGTATTGCTGTGCTGTCGAACGGTCGACATAGTGTACGTAACCAAAGGTCGGATCCCAGCTGGTGTAGAAGTCGAAGTTGTCGAGGAAAGTCGGGGCCGTGAAGTTGGATTGAAGGACGTAGCTGGCGGTGGAGAGGGTTGTGAACAGCAGTGCGAGCAGCTGCATTGTCAGCGAGCGTGGTGTTGCGAGTGAGTATGCGAATCGAGGGTGAGGGTGAGGATGAGATGGAGTGGGATGTTTTGGCATTGTTGTGGTGAGCAAACAGTGCAGGAAAGAGCATTGGAGAAGGCCGCCGTGATCCGCCGTCGAGCATAGCACACCTATTTTGGGCAGCCGCAACCGTTGACCGCAATCATCCCACCACTCTTGATCATCGCCGAGAGCTGCGAGGAGTCCATATGTTACACTGACGTTGAGGCTAGCTACGCCTCTGGGTATCTCGAACAATCACCTCAAGGGCTCAAGCCTTCCACTCAGTCCTGCCGAGTCTCACGATATCGGCCTGCCCAACAATCTTGACCTTCTCCTTCTGCTGTCCGTTTAGCGCATCCAGCCCTGCATGGACTGCAGCCTTCGCAATCACATCCGCATCTTGCGCCCAGAAGTCTTTCAAGCTGTAGCTCACATTCCCCATGACCCCAGCCAATTTTCTCAGACCAAGCTCCAGTGTTCCATTGATTCCTGATCGCGCTTCTTCCCTTGTACCGGCAATCAGACCTGGCCTGACAAGCACAACATGCTCGAAATCCATCGCGCTCACAGCATCCTCCAACTCGCCCTTCATCTTGGGGTATCCAAACGGACTCGAGCTACTCGCACCCGATGTCGAGATCAACACGTAAACCTTTGTCCCAGCTGCCCTCGCTGCCTTCGCGAGCTCGATATTGAAATCGCGATCAAGCTTGACCTGATTCTCAAAACCTCCTGCCTTCGCTCTTGTCGTGCCCAATGCCGAGAAGAAGATGTCGCTGCCGCTGGGAAACTGGTTCGGCCATGTTGTGCTATCCTGCGACACGACCGGCGTGACTTTCGCATCTGCTGCTACCTCCTTTCGCGAGAAGGTGTATACCTTGCTGACCTTCTCCAAGTTCTTCAGAGTATTGAAGATGTTCCCTCCCTGTGGTCTCTGCTCAGCTCTTGTTCAAAGATGCGATGTTAAGGTGACCCACCACCAAGCCCGTCGCTCCAACCAAAGCGACCGTAGCCATGCTTGTAGTTCGGTCCAGATCGAGGCCTTTGTGAACTCGATGCGTGTTGCGGTGAAGGAATGGACATCCGGGGATGCTGGCAGATCGTGGGATTTTCTTTCGTCATCACGAGCCATCGCCTTGTCAACGGTACTCACTCCCATTGGCTACATTTCTATATCGAACGAGACCACCAATTGGGCTCGCGCGCATCTTGCGATATCAACAATTTAAGTCTTCCTATGAGGACCACAGTTTCCTTCGCAAAGACATGCTCGAAGGCGGCGGAAGTTGGAAAGCAAGCACCGAACGGACCAGGAAAGCGAGGTCATTCAATTGCCCACCACCTTCCTTGGTACCATACCACAGCATTGTCGCAAATCCACCAAGGCGATAGGACGTTGAAAGGCTAAGTCATCGACCACGAGCGTTCACGGAGGAAGTATACTGCCTCAAGTCCTGCAATCTTGCGGCTTCCGACAAAATGCTGAACGTCAAAGCACTCACCGCACTGCTCTCGCACAACCGAGACGATCGTCTATGCAAGCAGTGGTACGTGATGACTCCAAATGGAACCTTGCTGGCTCATAGTCAGCCTGCCAATATCAGCGACCTCAGGAAACATGCTGCGGTGGCCGCGATGACCTGGCAGGAGCACGAACACCAAGATCCTCATTTTGACGGCGAGATCCGCGAAGACAACGAGACGACAAACTCTTTGCATATCCTCACGACGGAAGCGGACGCCAGCACCACAATCATGCGGAAGCTCCAGAACCAGGTGCTGTTGGTCCTTGAGGGCGGCGTTCCGCCACGTCGAGGTGCATTTGAAAAGCGGATCACAGCAGAAAGTGCAGACGGCACCCAGCAGGCCTGGCCGCACGACAACGACGGTTCATCGATCATGTCGAATAGCACTGGGACCAGCGCGATCGCTGCCAACGTGCTAAAGTTACAACGCAACAAAGTGGAAGCACTGGCAGCTGCAATCATTAGTGACTTCCAAAAAGTGGGCTTCGAGATGCCAGTGGAAGGCAGCACCACAGTCTTCTGATATGTCTGCAGACATCGCACTGCAGATCTGACTTGACTCGTAATGAGCGGTGGACGCCATTGTGTCCCGACCACATGTATGCAGCACTGCAGCTGTCGGTCAGCTACGTACAAAGTGGGGTCCTGAGACGCGGGGGATGAGAGTTCGATGCACCTGAGTGAGGCGCATCAGCAGCAAGCAGGATTGGATCGTCTGTCATGACTTCGCTTCCGACTGCGGCAGGGCACTTCTAATTTGATCACCAGGAAATATCCACCGAGACGACAATTTCAGACTTCAACCTCACTGGGAGTCGTCCATTTCCACAAAGCACGTCAAGACCGGACCAAGGTACTGAACCGGCATGCCTCAAGACATCATCGTCAACGGCGCATCTCGGCCAAAGGTGCTGATACCTGAAAAGGTATCGCCAGATGGCCTCAAGTTACTACAAGCGTCTTTGGATGTCCACGAAAAGAAAGGCCTGTCACCGGAGCAGCTGCTGGAGATCATTGGAGACTACGAAGCACTCATCGTCCGCTCAGAAACGAAGGTCAATGCCGAGCTGATCGCAGCTGGCAAGAAGTTGAAAGTCGTTGCTCGAGCAGGAGTCGGCGTTGACAATGTCGACCTTGATGCAGCTACGAAGCACGGTGTTATCGTTGTCAATAGTCCGCAGGGCAACATCAATGCCGCGGCCGAGCATACCATTGCTCTCTTGATGGCTGTTGCCAGAAATATCGGAGACGCTTCTGTCAGCATCAAGTCTGGCAAGTGGGAGAGGAGCAAGTTGACTGGCGTGGAAGTCAAGGGCAAGACGCTGGCAATCATTGGTCTGGGAAAGGGTATGCATCCAAATGCCGGACTTTGAGGTGTCATTGCTAACGCCTTGTAGTCGGCCTTACTGTCGCTCGTGCTGCCGGTGGATTAGGCATGAATCTGCTCGGGTACGATCCATACGCCAACGTTAAGCTCGCTGAAGCAGCCAATGTCGAGCTTGCGTCTTCCATGGACGAGCTGTTCGAGCAAGCAGACTTCCTCACCATCCACACACCAATGATTGCATCCACAAAAGGCATGATCGGACTGTCTGAACTCTCGAAGATGAAGCCAACAGCCAGGGTCTTGAATGTGGCACGAGGAGGTATCATCGACGAGCAGTCACTATACGAAGCGTTAGAAGGCGGCAAGATCGGCGGCGCAGGTCTCGACGTCTTCACAGCAGAACCACCAACGGAGGACTCCTTTGCCGGAAAGCTCATCAGACATCCAAAGGTCGTGGCCACACCCCACTTGGGAGCCTCCACCGTCGAAGCACAAGAAAATGTGTCCATCGACGTCTGCGAACAAGTCCTCCTCATCCTCCAAGGCCAACTGCCTCGCAGCGCCGTCAACGCCCCCATCATCATGGCCGAGGAATACCGCACTCTGCGCCCCTTCGTAACCCTCCTGGAACGCATGGGAAGTCTCTACACGCAACACTTCGGCCCCGATAACACCGCTCAACGTGTGCGCACAACCTTCGACCTCGTCTACGAAGGCTCCCTCGCCGAAACCAAGACAACCAAACCCCTCTTCGCCGCCCTCATCAAAGGCCTCGTATCCCCAGTCACAGACTCAGCTGACACAAACATCAACATCGTCAACGCCGAACTCGTCGCGAAAGAACGCGGAATCCTCATCAACGAATCTCGCTCCCGCGAAAGAGTCGAACAAGAAGGCTACTCCGCCTCCGTCACCCTCCGCGCCCGCCTCGACCCTCGCTCCCCTTCTGCTCGACGCGGCGAGCGCAGCGACCGCCCGGAACCGTCCCGAACCACCACCACCGGCCGCGTCAAGAAACTCGAAGATCAAGTCATTTCCGGCTTCGTCTCGAACAATACACCCTACATCTCCCGCCTTGGCCGCTTCAGTACGAGTTTTGTTCCAGAGGGGACATTGCTGATTTGTAGAAACTATGATGAGCCCGGGAAGATTGGGACTGTGGGTGGAACGCTCGGGAGGGCCGGGGTGAATATTCGGTTTATGAGTGTTGCGCCTATTGATGAAGGGATTAGGGGAAGTGGACAGGGAGAGGGTGGGGAGGGACGGAAGGAGAATGAGGCGTTGATGATTTTGGGGATTGATAGGGAGATTGGGGGGGATGTTAGGAAGGATATATTGGGGGAGGAGGGGGTTTTGGAGGCTAGTGTGGTTGCTCTTTAGAGGTGTATGTGGAGGCAGCTATAGATGAGAACGATGGAGGGAAAAGCGGTGAGATGGGAGTGCTTTCAGAAGGTGTCTCGGACAATTGGTAAATGAAGGCTTCAACGCTTATAGTGATCGTATGAGACAGTAGATAGGGATGAGATTTGCAGGTGAATTGGGTTCGTCGTCGTATGTTCTGCTATACACGTTTCGCTGATTCACGGTTGGTCCAGCTGTCGCTCAAATCAGCTGCCTGAAGGGGCCAGTCGAAGTTTATTGTTCATTCTTCTTCGTCAAGCTTAGGGTTGAGGTCTTTTCCCCCTCTGTTCAATTATGCCTGATCTAATACTTCCCCGGCGCATCCTTATACTTCTCATTCTGGATCACCTCAATCCAATACCCATCCGGATCCAATACAAACGCCACATTCTTCATCCGTCCATCCGTCAATCTCTTCTTCCACTGTACATTCTTCTCCTCGAACCGCTTGCACGCCGCATCAAGATCATCAACGCTCACGCAGATATGTCCGAACCCCTGTGGCTCGCTGTTTCCATCGTGGTAGATTTTCCCTTCTTCCTTCTCGGTGCCGTAGTTCCATGTGAGCTCGAGGAGTCCTTCACGATCAGCGGTGGGGTTCACGCCGTTCGCGCTGTCGTCGGAGGAGGGTTTGGGGCCGTAGCCGAGGAAGTATAGGTTGAAACCTGCTTCTTTTGATTCGGAGGTTCGTTTGAGGTTCATTCCCATGACGTCTTCGTAGAATTTGATGCTGATATCTTTGTCTTTCACGCGGATCATGGTGTGATTCATACGGTAGGTCTTGAGATCTGTGGTCTTGACGTCCTCAGTCTTGTCGACGGGGTTTTGGGCGATGATCTCGACCCAGTATTCGTCGGGGTCGAGGGCGAAGGCGATGTGGTGCATGCGGCCGTCTTTGAGCTTCTTTTGGAATTTGTAGCCGGCGTCTTCGAGGCGGGCGCAGGCGGCTTGGATGTTGTCGACACTGACGCAGACGTGTCCGAATCCTTTCCCGGGCTCTTTGTTGCCGTTTGCGACTTTAAAGTTGGAATCATTTTCGGTACCGTAGTTGTGCGTCAGCTCGATGATACCCTCGCGATCGGTCCAGTGGTTTCCATGGCTGGCGGCGCCAGGCGAGTCGTAGGCGAGAAAGTAGAGGTCGAATTTGTTGTCAGGGAAGGAGAATTTGTTGACTTGTGACATTCCGAGGTGTTCGTAGAATTTGATGGATGCTTGGGGGTCCTTGACCCGCAGCATGGTGTGGTTGAACTTGTATTTGCTTGTGTCCGTCATCTTGGAGGTCGTTGCGTATGCTCTAGTAGGTGTAATGTGTCTGGTCGTAAGTGTGGCTCTTCGAAGTGCTGAGAGCATGTGTGATGCGCAGAGGGTGCAATAGATTAGCTCAGTAAATGCATGTGCTCTTCAATGCCTGTAGCATTTTGTTTGGTGATGACGTCGTTGCTTCCCCCGCACTCCAGGCCCCTCAATCGGGCTTCACTGCCAGATGCTTGACGTAAAGGCCAGCCAAAGTATTTCAAATGTGCCGTGTAGACGACGACCGTGCTGAACGTCATGTTGCAAGGGCGTCTTTGGTGAGGTGTAGGTGCAGCGAGGTGCAAGCTGTTGTATCAAAAGTCTTATTCGCGACGGTGGTTTCATTGAAGACCTTCCTGGTGCAGTATGTCATGAATGAACGCTTCAAGCATTATACCAGCGACCAGTACGATAAGCTGGGCCTCGTCTAGAGCCTCATGCACTTTCTTGTACATTGTCTGGTGTATCATCATTGTGCTTCGTAACGTGCGCTGCCCCCAGCTCCTTAACGCCCGCTTCATCGCTCATCGCACGCAAATCATTGTAGATCAGAGCAGTGGGGTCACACTATCCTTTGCTCGAACTCGCAACGCCGGCACTCTCACCTGGTTGCTTACCACTACCACTGCCGGTGCTCGCCGCGCCGTCTTCATCGTATAGACCGTGTGCCTCGATGTAATTGACGACTTGCTCTGGCACCAGGTAGCGGATCGACATGTCTCTCCTACGGAACAGTCGGATCTTGGTGGAAGATATGTCGTTTTGAACCAACTGCTGGATGACCCAGATATTGTCTCTCCACTGCTGAAGGGTAGCAAGTGCCTCATCGACGTCGGTGCCCGAGCGCTGTATCGTGTCAGTACATCAAGACCTGAAGTAGCAGTGCACAATGACTCACCTCAACAATAAATGCGCCATAATTCCGCAGGATGTAGTCGATATCAGGCGGCGACCACACTCCTGGTGTGCTGAATGTCTGGATCAAATCTGCGCCTGCCAACAGTGCGATTCTGGCTTTCTTCTTGCCGACGGGTGTATCAATGCCTCCCATAACCTCGTTGATCTCGTGATCGAAATGGTCCAGCACCTTCGCAGTCTCCAAGTACTCCGAGTGAAGTGCCTCCCAAGGGTCAACGCTAATCCAGCTGCTCTGCTGTACTGCCAGTGTGCACATGTTGATTCTGTGCTCCGCCTTCACAAGACCCGTCTTTTTGTATGCATCGCCGACACAGGACAAGTATGCACCGACTACCTCGAATTTGGTGTTGAAGCGGGCGTAATCTGCTGCCATTTCGAACATGCGCAAGTGGAGGAAGGTGATCGGAGAGAAGGAACCGCAAGCGATGAGCACTAGTGGCGTCCGCTCGGCATCGTAGATTCTGTGTCGCAGGCGGCTGTTGGGGAACTCGTACTCGTCAAGCGTCATGTCGCCTCGTATGTCGTCGGCCATTGTGACGGGAATTGGCGGGGTCTCGTAGTCTATGAGCCCAGATAGTTTGACCTTGTGGTCGAGTGGAGGTGGCGGTATGTATGTGTATCGTCGGTCAAGGCTACGTTGTGAGAAGAGAGAAGATGTCGGTCGGAAGTGGAGGTGCTGCCTTGAGGACAAGGCAAACGGGTGGGTGTAGCGCAATGTATGCCGCGAGGGTGCACGGAGGCACATGCAGCTGCGGCGGAGCGGGGCGGGAAATGCTGCCTGGGGCTGCAGTGCTTTGTCCGCAGAGGAGACTGTGTCGCGTGAGAGGAGTGAGACGGTAACTATAAAGCAGAGAGGGAGCTGATTTTGCAGGCAGTGACTGAACACATGAGAGATCAATTACCAAGCCTTCCTGCAGGACTGCAGCATAGATGCCGATCGGTGGTGTTTCATTCCGCAAGAGGTGGGGCTGCGACTGCGGCGCGATGCAAGTGAAGTTGACTTTTGGAGGCTGGGCTGTGGGGGTACCAGCCTGACCACGTGCTCACCGATTCGTCGTCCTTTTGAGCATGATGTTTGATAGTCCCAACCCTTTGCCTTCGTCACTCAGAGAAGGGTCCGGAGGCTTCAAATGTTGAGATGACTATACTGACCTCATCATGTCATGCTTGCTATGCTCGCGCAAACGGAGCCCGATGTTGCGGGCCGCCCAGATCCGCGGATGCGGCCAGAGCGCACGAGCTCGCGGCCGCATCGTGAGACGTCAGTCATTCTCATTGCCTGTCGAGATGGTCCATGTCCGGATTGATTGTCCAGCCTCCCGAGACCTGAATCGATAGACAGCTTAACTGCCTGTCTATCGATCCAAGGGAGGCGCAAGAGAAACGGACACAGAAGGCATACCGATGATGTATGGGAACAACACCCAAGTACATGCCACAGATTTATGTCAGCCTGGACATCATCATGCCAACCACACAATATATATTCAAGGACAAAAATGAAACTCGCTGTTGGGCCTTATCAGCGAGCCACGACAAGCGCAAAGGTCATTTCAAGCCTACAGCTCGCTTGAACCAGGTTCGTACAATCCATCTAGCACGGAGTGCTCACTTTAAAACACTGTTTCTACTGGTTGTTGAGTGATAGCATGCCATCGACAGGCACTGTCAGTTCATATGACTACTCACTGATTTTTCACCACCTCATCTTCACATCCAAGTCCCCTTCTTTTCCCCAACGCCTCCAGTCTCGCCGTCGAAGCTGGCGTGACATACCCGATAATGGTATAATTCGCGTCACAGGGATTCGAGCAATCTTCTGCGAAATGTACTGCACTACACTGGCTAGATCCATTCTGGTAGCTTGAGCAGGCCGTGATCGATGCTCTGGTGCATAGACTCTCAACAAGACCAACAATGAGAGGTTGAGGAGACACATGTTGCTGCCGATCGCAAAGCTGTCGAGACGGCGCGGCTGTGTCTTCCCAATTCCAGTTTCTAGATAGAGTGCGATCTCGAGAGGGCTAAGACCGGAAGCTGGGAAGCCAAGGAGATTGCGCAACTTAAGGTGATGCTTGTGCCATTTCGAAAGCGGCAAGAGAGCTTGGATGAGATCCATCAAGAGTTCGCGAAGCAAGAGCAAGCCCGGACTGATCAGCGGATGCAGCAGCGAACAAGGGTTCACACGAATATGGAGTCGTTGGTGATTGACTTCGGCGCAATGGATGAGTTCGAGCTGGAGCTCCAGGCTGTTAGTTCGGACACTGCGGCGTCGCTTCAATAGGTCGACATAGAGATGGAGACGGATGTAGCAGAGCTAGACGAAGACGATGACGCCGACCGCTCCGAAAGCAAGAGATGATGCCCTTTCGACATTCCTACTGTACTTCGCCGACCTCCCAGTCCATCTTCCAGGCGACATAATCCCATGAACCCCATCTTCGCCATCACGCGCGGCTTCCTCCACCATGCATAGGCTGAGCTCGATGATATACACGGAATATTTGACCGGGAGGAAATGAAATTCAAGAAGGACCAAGAGGGCCAAAGCCGTACCAAATCGATCACGGCGCTCGACATGGACCACCTCGAACGCACACGAGAGCTAACGTAAACAGTCATCGAAGCTACAGACGACTTCCAGCAAATGAAACAAGCTGCTTTCCTCTCTGGGTGGGTTTGATTAGGAGAGTCGGACTTGGAGCCTTGCTATGCGGATCCTGAGGATGATAGATGAAGAGTGAGTAGAGATGATGAAAATGATGATTCGGCGGATGTTGCCCATGTGCAGAAGTGGATCGAGGGTGTCGAGGAGTCTTGCCAAGAAAGGGAGGCACTTTTGCACATTCAGATTGATGACTAGGCATCTGAATCGAGTGAGATGTCAGATAGTGGTAGTACGGTTGCTGAGCTAACGTAGCCTTGAATGATGGCTGAGTATGCGGAAGAGCGCGGTGATTTGAGTCCTAGACGATGGAGGCTACGCGGATGGATTGCACATGGCTTCAAGGCGAAGTGCGACGCGTACTGCTGGTCCACATGTTGGGCATAGCTTCTGCGTTGAGCATCGTCGGATCTACGTTCATGACTGATGTGAGTCTTGAGTACCACGGTATCGAAAGCCGAAGTCAGTGGTCTATCCGGTTGATCGAGTGAGTGCAGCCCAGATCGATAATTTTCTGAGGGCCCTGCAAGAGCGTCTGCATATCAAAGTAGAGTCGAAAGTCGCCATCTTCGCGATGGCTGAACATCTGTCGTTGCTTCTTGCCGCTTGTGGACAGAGTCGGAGGCAATCGTGCCGAGCAAATTACATAAGCAGCCGCATATTTTCGTCGCTTTGTAACTCCATTCCAAATATGTGGTGCATCAGCATCAGCATATAACGAAGTCACGCAAGAGCTGAGGCGGAGTTCTGGACTTCCAGTCCGTAATGGACTACCTGATCCGTTTCGTGCAGATGCACGAGACATTTCGCAAACCGGAAATCGATGCCCTTGCAGAAATTAACAGCATCAACATTGAATGGCTCTCATATTCAGAAGAGGTAGGTCATCGATCTGATGAGGCGGAAGATAAGTCGTATACCACTCAAGCCCCTAGGCTATGTCAGACAGGTCGGTATGCCTTTCCTCCCCGCTACCAGCCTGAGAACCTGTGCCAAGCTAACGAGTGACAGTCACACCTCGCCATTATTCGTTTCAAAGATGTCGCTGACCCTGAGCTTGCTGCGAGAGCTCTGATGTCACGATCCATGCTGGCTTACGGTATGTATGAGCTGTGGGGAGCAAGTTCCGGCTCAAATTATAAGGACCTCCACCAAGACATCACTACACGATCCAAGCACCTCTGGGATCACTATGGCAAACAATCTTTCCGCTTCGAGCTTGACGCCTTCCAAGGTAAGCGCACAATGGCCGAGCAGCGACAGATCATGGAGGATCTCGTCTTCATGGGTTTCACGGGACACATTGCTATGAAGAATCCGGACAATCACTTCACGATTTTCGAAGACTACAAATTGCACACACCGACTCCACATCAGCTTTGCTTTGGCAGACTCATCGCCGAAGCAGGACGAAAAGCTACCGCGAAGTACACACTTAAGAAGCGAAAGTACATCGCCACAACTTCGATGGATGCCGAGCTGTCTCTGATCACAGCGAATTTGGCATTGGCGGCACCTGGAAAGCTAACATACGATCCCTTCTGCGGCACTGGCTCATTCCCTCTGGCTTGTGCCCATTTCGGTGCCAACACATTCGGCAGCGACATGGACGGTCGTACTATCCGTGGTAAGAAAGGCAAGAACGTCAAGGCCAACTTCGAACAGTATGAGACTTCTTCACTCTACCTGGACGGCTTCGTATCAGATTTGACGAACACACCACTACGGGAACAACGCTTCTTGGATGCCATCCTCTGCGACCCACCATACGGCGTGCGCGAAGGCCTGAAAGTGCTTGGTAGCGAACGAGCACATCTACAGGACGTGGTCTATCTCGCTGATGGCACTCCTGCCCATCTCGGTCCCAACTACATACCACCCAAGAAACCGTACAGCTTCTTACGGATGCTGGATGACATCCTTGACTTCAGCGCCAGAATGCTGACCGACAATGGCCGCCTGTGCATGTGGATGCCTGTGGCTGGTGTCGATGTCGATGAATACGAAGCTGGAGACGAAGCAAAAGCAGCCAAAGTGGAAACGGAGGTCAAGTACCCGATACCACAACACCCAGCTCTTGAGCTCGCCAGCATTTGCCGGCAAGACTTCAATAAGTGGTCAAGGCGATTGTTGACATACCGCCGACTGCAAGACGATTCCGTCGACACAATCGAATTGGCAGCTTATCAAACGGCGAGACTGAGTCTGCAGGCAGATGGAAATGGGAAAGTCACTGCTGATGATCTAAATGCTTTTCGGCGAAGGGTATGTTTCTCCGATTGTCGCATGGTATCGCACTTGGCTGACACCTGCGCGCAGTATTTCCAAGGGTTTCAGAAAGCGGGTGCGACGACGCCTTCCATCAACGTGAATGCTTCTGGATGAAGCGGTGCAATGCGCACAAGATTACCAGGGGTTCAATGCTCGACAGCGAATGCGGTTAGCCTGCTGAGAATGCGGCCATTCTGCCCTTGCCTGGATCGAGATCCTGCAGGTCAACGGAGGTGGGAACGACGAAGACGCCGACACCAGCCATGTCTCTTCATAGAGTCAGCTGCGCATGTTTGGACCTCTGACGACGAGACTTGTCATGGGCGCCGGCGGGCACGTCGCTGTACAACTCCCATGCCTTGCCATATCCCAGGCCTCCGTCCCACCGAAAAAGTCAACCCTGGTATTCTGAAATCCATTTTCCAAAGCTTAGAATAGCAGCCACTGGCCACTTTCCTTGCTGGCTTCTCTTCCCGTCTCAAAATAACCCCCCACAACTCCTGAACCCACAATGATACACCACCTTCCACCTCCCCTCCTGATCTCGCACCCAATGCAGCAATCTCAAACTATCCCTCGAAACCCCCTCCACATCCCCCGTTATCTTCACAAAAAGCCAAACTAATCCATGCCCGTTGATCAAATCCACCTCGGCATGTGACAACGCTACATGCATACTCCAGCTCGGATTGGCGGCGAGCATCGCGTTGTACACGGCGAAGTGTTGATACCTGTCGAGTTCGACCGCGAGATTGTTGTGGCGTGCGCGGAAATTGGGAGAGGTGTAAGCGAAGGCACGGTCGGAGTCGCGGGAGTTGAAGGATTTGATTATGTCGCGGGAGAGTTTGGTGAGCTCGGCTTCGCCGTCGCCTTGTGCGAGGGGTCGCTGGCGGTGGGCGTAGGTCGCTGATGGGCGGCTTGGGAGGAGGTAGGAGAGAGAGTTAGAGGGTGGGAAAGGGCCATGGGTGCGGGTCATCGTCTAATGTCGTTATCAACGTGGGAACTTGTGGTGCTGGTTGGACGAATTGCTTTGCTTCGAGGGGGAGTCCGTTCCGATTGGTTTGGCTGTTCTGTTAGGCCGTTGACGCTCAAACGTTTTATATTTCAGCCAATGCTATGCAGTGGTACGTAGAGAATGGGGTGCAATTGGTGGAGGGTAATGGAAACCAGACCTGTGCAGCGTTCCGGCGTCTCCGCTCGGACGCTGACCTACTCGGTGAACGTGATTCTTCTTATTCAGTGCCTTCTATATCGAGTTTGACACTCTGACACGAATCGTATCTGGAGTGAGCCTTTAGACCACCATCAGAATCCTAGCAGGAGTTAGGCTGATGATCATTCCCCACGTTAATGTCGCAGGGTGGTGCCACTGGCTTGCGACATTTCTCCGATCCATGCGGCCACGAGGGCGGCATGAGGTACGGAGATCATGTTTGGGATCCTCAAGGTTCATTTTGCGCAATGTGCCGTTGTGTGCGTTGTGCCTGTAGCGTTCCTCTGCAGTCGTTCTTTTGCTGGAAGCAATAGCTGGTCTCGCTGACAGCAATGCTACCTTTCTAGATCTACTCAGCCGTACGGAGTGTGGAGTCGCGTAAACGGCAGGACTCTGGGACTTCTCAGCTTGTCCGCAAGTGATGCAGAAGGATGACTTCAGGGGTGTGTAGCCTCATGTGTTTGCCAATGGCAGCGAGGTAGGACGCGGACGGCACGCTGATGCTTGACAGTCCTGTGGCACCATGATTGCGCGTCGCTTACGCTGCGATAGCGTCAAGCACCAACTTCTGGCGGGAGAAATTTCCGAGGAGAAGCTACAGTGAGATGACGGCGTTGCGACGCAGCCATCACGCAGCATCGGTGCACGATGGCAGGTGTTTTGCTGGCGTGAAAGGCCAGTCGATCACAACTAGCAGGCGATTGTAAGGCTGTTCTCGTCAGTCCCTTGCAATGCGACCATTTTATGCGGTGGAGAAGCCCATCATCGTAGCATATCCTAGCGGCTACGACGATCATGCTCGCAGTGAAGCGGAGCGAAGTGCGCGCTCAAGTATATCCCGTACATCAAGACTCAAGGGTGCCCCAAACGAGCGCGCAGTGAAGAATGGCAGTCCTTGTCCTACGACGACACCTGGCTATTGAGACCGATGTTCTTGCTTTCGTGCTCTTTCTGACCGTCGAAAGCGTCGTTGAGGGAGCTATAAGGCATGCATGTTGATGGAGGTCCGACAAGAGGCGTCGGCTTGTGCTGCTGGAATTCTTCGATGGGTGTCGGCGGTGATGGAACCCGATCAACACGATATGGTATCAGCTATCGCGTTGTCGAGGACCCGTTCCCACCCGCGCGTCCAGGGCCAAAGAAGTTATACTTGAATTGGGTGAAGAAAACTACAACAAGCAGGAGACAGATCGGCTTGCAACGGCATTGAGATTGTCACTGATGAGTAAGCCAGGTTGTGCGACATCGCTTCTCAAAGACTGTTCTTGCTTGAACTCAACGATTCTATCAGATTGAACTGAGACGTCGCAGACACAAACCAGCACTCGCACATTCCAGTTCAATAATTCAGCTCTCGCCAATTGCAAAGATGGCGTCCAATCTCTCCTCAAAGACCATTGCCTTCATTGGTACGTAGAATCGTCGACCTGGGGCCTCAGTTTAGCGAGATCGCGCAAACGCAGCACGATGACAACGTACGACAATTGTGGTTTCTGATGCACACATCAATGACCCAGAGCTGATCTGTTGTGACAGGTGGTGGTAACATGGGAGCTGCCATCATTTCTGGCTTGGCTGCCAAGGGCCTCGACAAGAAGAACATCATCGTAGCAGAGCCATGGGATGTCAACCGCAAGAAAATGGACGATCTCGGCGTACGAACGACCACCAACAATGTCGAGGCTGCATCCGGCGCCGACATCATCATTCTTGCTATCAAGCCACAGGTCGCAAAGACAGTCTGCCAAGAACTCGCAGCATCAGCATTTTCTGGGAAGACATTGCCACTCGTCATTTCCATCGCCGCCGGCGTCACGGCAGCAAGTCTCAAGGAATGGACCAAGACGGAGGACGGCCAAAGTCCAGCGATTGTGCGAGTCATGCCTAATACCCCGGCATTGCTCGGTGAAGGCGCAAGCGGACTCTACGCCAGTGAAGAGGTCAGCAAGGAGCAGAAAGATCAAGCCTCAGCACTCCTCGGCAGCGTGAGTCAGGCTTCGGAGTGGGTTGACAAGGAGGAGCTGCTGGACGTCGTGACTGGCCTTTCCGGCTCTGGTCCCGCTTACTTCTTCGCCATGGTTGAGCATCTGGTCGCCAGCGCTACCAAGCTGGGTCTTTCAGAGGAGGTTGCGACTCGACTGGCAACACAGACCTGTCTTGGAGCTGGTAAGATGCTGGTGCAGGCGTCCGAGCCACCCTCACAGTTGAGAAAGAACGTGACGAGCCCGAATGGCACTACTCAGGCGGCGCTGGAGAGCTTTGAGGCATCTGGGTTTGCTGAGATCGTGGACAAGGCTGTGAAAGCTGCTACAAATCGAGGCGAGGAGCTTGGCAGGACTCTGGGTGCTCAGTAGGCTCAGTTGATCCCTTTTCGCGATGCATTCCTGATCACGACTTTACGTAGGGAAGGGAAAAAATCGAAGCTTTGAATCACTGAATCGTGGAGCTCGATTGTCCACAGTAGAGAAAGGATTCAGTGGCCGTTGAGCTCGTTCTCGTACAAACTTCGGCGCCGGGACGAAGCGGAAATGATACCGAGGTACAAGCTTTGATCACACCACCAATGCCTGTATATGGCACTTCATGTCGCGCTGACCTTTAGACATGTTTCCCTTAATCGGCCCATTCTCGCATTCTCATAACCTCCTGCACAATCGTCAACCATGGCATACACACGCCCCATCGCCGTCATCTTGCTCGCCGGCATTGTAGTGACAGCTCACTTCTCCCTAGGCAAGCAGGCCGAGAACAATGGCACCTTCTCCATTGCTGATGTCTTCACCTACACGACTCGCACTCTTCCCAACACTTCGATTTCTATCCGCCTTCCAGAGACTGGCATCGCAGCTATCGATAATTACCTGGCCTTCATGGTCTCGTTCTTCTGGGCGACTCTGGACCCGAGGAATGTCCGGGCTCACTTGCAAGGCCACCCACTACTGGGCACGCTCTCAAGTATCTGGCTCCTAATGCTCATCGAAACGCATCGAGGCGGAAGAGGTGCAGGATTTGTGGCAGCGACGTACTTCCTCGAAGTCATGGGAGAGCTTCTCGGAATTGGACTTTTCACAGGAATCTGGTGCATCGTTCACCTCCTCTCAACCTCCAACCCTTATACCACAAAGTCCACCTCTCATGGAAAGACCAGCCTAACAGCTCTCGGCTACTCCATCCTCCTAGGCCACATCATCCCAACCCTCGGCATGATCCACTTCCAACCCCACGGCCAAGGCCTTCAAAGCCAACAACTCTGGACAATCCTTCGCCTCTTCCATCCAGTCTTCGTTTTTGGTTCTTACATCCTCCTCAAAACCATCATTCCTGCCGAACGCAGCGATTCTCCAGGTCCGAGAAAGTTCTACATCTTCTCTATTCTCCTCTCGGCTTTCTTCCACGTCTCCTCGCTTGGCGTCTTGCTTTCTCAATACTGGACTCCACACTGGTTGAAAGATGAAATTACGCAAGCGTTAAATATTTGGGACTTCTTCGTGCCGTATCCGTACTGGCTTGATGCGGTTCCGAGGCAGGTGCCGTTCGAACTTGGAGTCGCGACCTTTTTGCAGTGGGACAACCTTTGCTCGGCGACTGCGATTGTGGTTTGGGCTGCGAGCCTGTATTTGGAGTCTGGAAAGGGGGATGGGAAGCCTGGGACATTCGTGCAGGCTGTTGGAGTGGGGGTACTGGCTGGGCCGGGAGCAGCGGCGGCATTTCTGATGCTGGAGCGGGATGGAAGTTTGGAGAGGGATGCGTTCGTGCAGGGCAAGAAGAGGCAGTAGGTAATGATTCGCGATGAGCGAGCAGTGGTCGATGAGCGTAGAGGGTGATCAACGCCACTGCGCAATGTACTTGAGCGAATGCCTCCGCCATTCCAGGACCGTCGACGAAGCACCATGCGAATGCTAGCGTACCCGAGACCAGAGGTCTTCTTCGCTCACCTCGGAGGCGTTACCCTTTCCGTACCTACCAGTTTCCGTTTCTGACTGTTGATCTTGTGAAAGTGTCCCAGAGACCTCCTTCCTTGGCTATTTCAATTCCGGCGTGTGCTAGACAGTACTCGCACCGTCTTGAATATCACTTCAGCTCATCGATGACGGTCGCAATTGTCGGGCAGAGTTGAGACGATTGGCTATGTCCGCACAGCCACTCGTGTGGTCAAATGTGCTGATGATGCGACGAATCCGCTACTCCCAAATCTTCTCGCGACGGAGAAGTCGGACGAGAGTGGTTGCATTGCTTTGGGCTGATTATCGCGGCATCTGGTGTAATCTTGAATGTCGCGATGGAAGAAAAAAGGGCGATTTATGAAAGGTAATCGAATGACTTAAGAGCGAGTGCCGAGTAGCACGGACAGAGGGGAAGAGTCGAGGCTGCTGCTCTGTTTGAGCGAATGCATTGACGTTTTAGATCAGTCCTCCTTCATAACGTTCTCGCAACCTCAAGCCTCCCTTCTGGTCCGAGACCAGCTGCACTTTGATTGACTTTGCAAGATCCTTCAAGCTATCGACATCTTGCCCTGCGTTCCCATCGTCGTAGTCACCGTCATGTCCACATGGTGGAGTAGGCCCGCAGAAAAGCAGTGGAAGGAAAGACGACTTCCACGTATTGACTGCACGAGGAACCCGGTGAGAGCTGATCAATATGGCCACGAAGAACACCAGAGTCAGGAGAGCAACGGCGGTAGGGAGCATCAGCCAAGCCCACTGAACTTGCACGCACGTCTTCATCTCAGTCGCGTCGCCAGTAGCAGGGAAACTCGAGTTGTATATGTCCTGTCCCGGGTTGAGCCGCATGTAATTTGAGAACGAGAGACTGATGTTTTGCACAAGTGACTCCGTCCTCTCAAAGGAGTAATTACCGAAGTTGTAAGCTAATTGGAGCAACTGTGGCCCGTTGAAGGCCATGTACGTGCCATACATGCCGGTAGTGCCAGACAAGGTGCCATTCATTTGTCCATTTAAATAGAGTGATAGACCATTATCGAAGAACGAGTTCACTGCATATATGCAGCCCCTGTCCAGTAATCGCCTTTCGAGCTGGACCAGATCGTTATCTCCCCACGTCGTCGCCCCGTTTATAATCGACGCGTTGAAGAATGCGTACGGGATCCAGCTACTCGAGGCATTGAACGTTATTCCGGCCGCTTGGAGAGCCGAGCGCTCATTCACATCCAGACATGATGTATCCAGAGTCGTGGTAAGATAATCGAAACCCCCCGGCCCCACAGTGAGGTTCCAGTTTGACATGTCTTGTGGAGTCTGGCTGGTCACAGTCTCAGTGAAACTCCCGTTGATGATGCGACCTTCGTATGACTTGACACAAAGGTAGAGACTGCAGTCCATCGCACCATACCCTTGGCAGCTCCAGTTCCCATGATCGCAGTCTCCCGTTCCGACTGTCGTCGAAGATTGATTGAACTGTGATTGCGCACCGAAGAGGACCTGGATGCCCTTCAGTGCCTCCAGTACACCAAGATCGTACGTCATTTCAGAACGGCTGTCGTACTGACCAAAAGCCACCGAGAGACCATTTGGCAGGGATGTGTTCGCTATAGTCACGGGAACTATGTCCGATGCATTGAGAGGCCAAGGTGCCGTGGTATTCTCAATGGTGACTCTGGCATCCTGAGATACATCCTTGCAGGAACTGCAGTATCCGATTGACTTGTAGGGGCTGACGGTACAGTTGCCGGAAGAACACTTTGGGCTCACTTGTCCTGTAGTGTAAAGCCCGGCGTTGATTGCGGCTTGCTCAGCCATGCTCAGGCTGTTGAGGCCTGCTCCCTCGTGTCCCCCTTGCCCGATGAAGATCGAGGCGCGAGGCACCTGAGACTGACGCCTATCAAAGTCCTTTACCATGACGCTGCACTGATCATATTGTAGGACTTGCTGCGTGAAGGGCCCTATCAGAACCATCACAAGGCCAAGTGTACATGCCAGCCATTGCCAGGTCCAAGGAAGAGGCAAACGTCGCAGGAGACCTATGGCGCCTAGCGGGCCCCTTGTAGCCTCATCGTGTAGTACAAGATCATGCAGTGGCCTCTCTTTTTGCTTGATCCATTGCCACTTCAGATGTGCCACTCCCTCGGCTAGCAGAAACGACGCCGCCAGCCTCAAAATCACCGAATATGTAGATAGCAGTGCCCCAATGGTGATAGAGTATGGCCACTCGGGCAGTGGCTTGCCCTGGTATGGATACAGGGTAGCGTAAGATGCTATCGCAGAAGCACACAGCAAGAACGCTGCGGCCAATTCTTTCCACCAGACTGCCAGGAATCGAGGTTGTCGATCTTTCTTGGCTCGTTGGTTGACAAAACTTTTGATGGAATCCGATGACATCAAAGACGTTTGGGCTGAATCTTCAGAGTTCGCAGCAGCCGAATATGACTCATGCATGTGCTTTACTGGTACGTTGCCAGGATTCGCCTCTGCCATAGTGTCCGAGGATGTATGGACTGCAAAGTCAGGAAATCAAGTCACTACAGAGAGAGCAGAGTCGCAAAGCGCAAAAGAACTTGGAGAGAAGTGGGCGCAGCAGCAGCGGCGGGACACCCAGCGGTATTCATATACCCGCCCGCAGCGCTAGTCATGTTGCGCAAGGGATTCACAGATGGGAAAGGCTCTGGGTCCGTGTATGACCTACGATATCTCTGCTGGTGAGCGGAAGCTGGACCACATTTTTTCATCGTCGGCGGCAAACAGCCATGTCGTTACGAGCTCGCTGAGGGCTGTGAGTGGTACGTTATTCACGTCGGTGACATGACAACAGTGGCCTCTCTACGGCGGGAGGTGAATCCCACCTCCAAGACACATTGTTCAGCAGACGCCACAAGCGCATTCGGGCGCGAAATCGTAACAATGCACCAGCTAGAACCAATAAGCGCAATATGAGGAGCGCCTCTATATGCAGCCTGCGGTGAAGAACACTTCAGGCTCAGCTCTAGACCTCCAGCTGCAAGCCTCTAATCCTTCCCGCGGCCCCGCATTCTGAATACGGTGAGGTTTATCCATCGACTCTCGGGTTGGAGCACGCAACGGCTCGAGGTTACGACTTATACGGAGGAATATCCAAGAGACTGTCAGCCAGGAGGTCACCTGTGCGCCGTAGAATCTCTGGCTCGGGTTCTATTGGCATGTGGATCTCGTTACCATCATATTGCAAGCCTTATTCCTCAGCGATCTCAGCTACGGCACCTAGTTGCAGGATTGGTGCTCGGCCGGGCGATGGATCTTTCTCACCTCCAAAGGCGGCAGTCGACGCTGATCTTCGTTGTACGAGAGCGACTCCCTGCATAGATCAACGGTGTCGAAAGTATGGTCCATAGTAGACCCCGAACTCGAAGAGGTAGTCCCTTGACCACGATCGAGAAAGATATGGGAGTGCAGAAGCTGGGCGTCGAGGGGCATGCTCGTTTCCTGCGGAGCCCGGCTCGAGGGTGATCAAGTTGGAGGACGACTTTGCGCTGTGTCACTGATGGGTCCGTCATCTTGCTCCAGTACCCCGTCGCTACTTATGACTTTCATCCTTGAGGTGTTCAAGGCCGTCAACTCATTGGCAGGCCAGTGTACCCGTTCCGGCGGAAGGCATCGTGGACGTGACCAAGGAGTTGAACGCAATCATGTGCTCTGGTATTGCTGGCCGCGGTCGTGCTGAATGGTGTGCAAGCCGCCATGGTAATGTTCGCAGAGGCAAGAGACAGGGAATGCGAAACAAAAAGTGAGACTTGATCTATGCTTGCTAATCTCAACTCGCAACTTCTGTTGCTTTTACGATACTACCCCCTCGTTTATCATGGCCATCTACATCATCGCAGGCATTGGAACCCAGCCTCCAAAGCTCCTTACATGTTCGGCCGCCCATTCGCTCAGTTCATCCTCTTGCTACACTCTCCAACATCTGCCCACCACGAAACCAATGGCTTAAGCGCCACTCTTTCCATCAGCATCACATTGCGTTGTCGGTGGCGCCTGGCCCTTTGGGTAAACCTCCGCGCTGATTGCCAGGATATGACCATCGTCCAACGTAATGTCAGTCTGGGCCGCACTCTTGCCGCTTGCGCCCGCCGCGTCTACCAGACTCTGGATGAAGCTGTTGACTTGAGTACTGTCGCCCGAGCAGTTGCCCAGCTGGTCGTTATCCTGAGCTGTTGCACCACCGTGGGTATAACCGAGACCGTAGCCCGCGGCAGTGGTGCCGGTGCCGAGGACGATGGAGACGGAAAATGGGTGTGCGTGGGCGAAGTCGTAGAAGGTACTTCCGTAGGTCTTGAGTTTGTAGCTGCGAGGTAATGTTGTTAGTAAATCATGAACTCGAGAGCGATATGAATGAGGCTTACCCTGCTCTGCATGCCTGTGCCCAGCCATTGCCGAGATTACCTGTAGCAGCTGACACAGCTTGTCGACTACAGTCCAGGATCGCACGACATTGACCGTAGTTCCAACGCTTGGTCAAGACATCACTTTTGGCGGCAGGATACGTGTCCGCACCACAAGAGCGGCGGCTGAGAAGTTGAGATTCGTATTCCACGTCACCGAATGCGATGAAGCGATCACTCTTGGTGTGCACAGCGTCATCCCAGTCCGCCACCGGGATACCGATCGATGCGCCAAGGGCTACTTGCTGCCACTTCCAAGTTCGGCCCCATCGCGCGGTGACATTACCATGGCCGAATCCAGCTTCGACGTGAGCCGTTGGGTCCCAGTCTGGAGAAAGACTGCCTGTCGCCTCTTGTTCAGAAATATGCAGAGCTGAGCGCATCTCCTCTTGCTTCGACGTCCACCATGGGCCAGAGAGTTCTCTCTTGGGCTCACCGGTGACCTCACGTCCACGGATACGGAGCTTCTTGCGACCAGGGTTCGAGAGATCATTCTGGACCTGCCAAGATCTGGCGTTCTTCATTTCTCCGGTGAAGTCGATGCAGCCGGCGTCGGTGCTCGCCACACCCGTAGAGCTGTCACAGTTCGTGCTGGAGTAGAACTCGACGTCTGTGAAAGTCAGTCTAGGGCAGATGCTGTTTTAGAATCTGGAGGATCCTTACTGTCGTCGCTACCGTCCTGGGACTGCTTCTCCACAGTAGCAGACTCAGCATTCTCGGGCACCACGTTGCATGGAGCGTTGCTTGGGTCCGAAGACGTGTAGGTGCCCAGTCCTTCGTCGGTACATTGAGGTCCAAGCCAGAAGTTGACCTCAAAAGCAGAAGAGGTGGCCGAGAGTGCAAGGACTGCACAAAGCAGAGATTCTTTCAACTTCAAAGTCATGATGAGAATTGTTGAGAAGTGCTGGTTTGTCAAGCTAGATGGGTCGAAGTTGATGATGGAGCGAGTGCATTCTGTCGAGCAGCGAGAGTCTCTTTATAGATCCATCATCACTGTCGTGACGGATCGTCTTGCGCCACCTGCTGTGTTACATCGAACGATAGCGCTTCGACTCGGCTCAGAGCGGATCTCAGGATTGATGTTGGACTGCTCCCTCGCGTTGAGAGACCAAGTTGATGCTCATACCGTTACAGCGACTCGGACTATCATTGCCAACATCGGTCAAACAATGACGGTAGCAGGCCGCCGCCCCGTTGATAGTTGGTAAGGAAGACCGGGCATTGTGGTTCTTCTTGCATATCAAATGATGCCGGGTCTTGCTTGGCAGCATATGCTCTGTTGTTACGATGCCGCAGGAAGCACTATCGAGGCCGATGGATTGCTGCAGTATCATTGTGCAGTGGTAGACTGAAGTCAGACATCGGAGAAGTCATACAATGGCGGCACGGGGTCCGCATTGACAGAGGTTGAATTATCGTACTGCTCGTCCATTGGAAAGTGACGTCTATGCATGGCACAACGTGGCACGAAGGATCGTCGCGCCATGTTGGTCAAGCAGAGTCTCCACAGGCTTGTTATTACTTGCTGGCCGACCTTTACTATGATATGCAGTATTACGCGCCATGCCTGCGGGCTTAGGTCCGGGGATTAGCCGTCCCGGCTTCCTCATAGTAAACATGCGTTCAACCTGGGAATATCGACATTCTCTCCCAATATTGTCGCTATTGCTATATTGTTAATATATAGCTATTGTTACTAATTTAAGATATTGTTACTATAGCTCTAGGCAAATGCATATACTATACTATATCTATAGAGCTCTCTTAATTACTATCTAAATGCGTCTAAAGAGTACCTCTACTAAAGCCTTATAATAGCTAGCTCTAAGCTCTTAAATAGTTATAGTCTAGATAATCGAAAGCTCGAAGATATATATTACTATTAAAGTATATATTGTCGTCTATATAAGAGAAGAGCCTCGAGAATAAGAAGTCGTAGCTTTATAATTAAGCTTTGAATATATCGATAGGCCTTACTACTAAGGCTATTGCTATTAAGGAAGATAAGAATAATATTAATATAGATAATAAGAATTATTATAAGATAGAAGAGATAGAAGAGAATAAAGCTATAACTACTAAAGTAGAGCTACTATTTAAGTTCTCTTATAGCCTCTCTTTTTGCGTATTATATAGTACGAAGACTATAGATATAAAGATATAGTCGTCTATTAGTAGTAATAATACTACTAATATTATTACTATATAGACGAGATAGTTATTAAAGTAGAACCTAACCTATAATAAGACTAGCTATTAGTATACTAATATCTATAAACTATATACTAGTTATATTATATCCTTATTCGAGTACTATAGATAACTTAGCCTAGTAAATAATCTACTATAAGATCTAGATATAGCTAAATACCTTCTATACTATAGTAAGATATAGCTAAAACTATAAGTATAGTAGTTAAAGAAAGGTCTCTAACTTAAACTTACTTGTCTTATTATTAAGTATAGTATAGATATACTAGTATAGATATCTAGTAGTTAGTAATATACTACTTAGAGATCTACTAATAAGACTTAGCTTATAGCTATTTGCTAAGAGACTTATAGTACTTAATATAGCTCTAATAATAGACTATTTATAGGTAGTAACTTACTACTCTAGTATAATAGTATAGTATTTAATAAAGACAATTATCTTATAGTAGATATAGTACTAGTAGATAATAACTTTATCTTATAGCTAATAAAGTAGTAGTACTATAGCAACTACTACTACTCTAACTCTAGTAAGACCTACTTCTTTACTAGACTAGATAACTCTAAAGATTACTATAAGCTTAGTAACAAGATTGTATATTAATAGTATAAGACTACGAAGGTATATAAGCGTAATAGTAGTAAGCTATATTATATACTACTTAATCTAGGTTCTATATTAACTATAAAGTTATAGAAGTCTAGAGGTAAGAATAAGTTAAATCTATATAGTATATTTATATCGAAGTAAGCTAGTAGTATCTCCTTTATCTTTAAGTAGTATATTAGCTATAGTCGATATAGTATTATATTGTTCTTACTAACTTACTACTTACTATCGACTTTACTACTAGTACTATTTAGCTCTTAGTCTAATACTATAGAGCTAAGTATAATTGCTTGAAGATACTTTAACTAGCTTATTTATAATAGTATATTCTAGTAGAATTAGAGTACTAATCTAGATACTATCTATAATCTACTTATTAATAATAAGAACTTTAACCTATAGTAGATCTATAATATTAAGGCAATAGTATAGGTAAAGGAATATAACCTAAGAGAGAGATAATATATAAAGCTAAAGGTAGATATCTAGAAATATTGCTATAGTACTACGTACTAGTAGTAAGATTAAAGGTATTATAGTAGCTTAATAAGATATTACTTTAGTAAAAATATAAAGACTTTAAGCTATAGTATCTTAATGCTATATACGTAGTTTAACTCTAGATCTAGACGAGAATATTACTAATAGTCTAAAGAATCGATATATATATTATATATATTATATATAGTATTATGTTATATTTGCTATTATTGTCTATATAGTAAGCTTTGGAGCTAATAATTCCTAAGTAGAATATTATTATATAGTATATTCTCTAATTAGTAGTAGAAGTATCTATAACTTCGACGTATATATAGAGAAGTAGTCTTAGTATATATAGATATAAGGTCGAGAAGATTAGTTTATATATATATATTCTATAACTATATATCCAATTCTAATACTTGTTTTTTCCTAGTATAGCAATTATATAGAATAGTAATTATATTAAATAATAATAGGAATATAGAGTATTCTCGTAGAGATTTAGTATATAAAGCTATTAGACTCTCTCTCTAGCTTATATTTAGGTACTATCTACCTATATAGTAACTTATAGCCTTACTATTAAATTACTTACTCTCGTATTAATATCTTTATTCTTAACTATATTAGTAATATCTATACTTCTAGAACTATATATATATATCTACTATCTTAAATTACTTAATAGTAATATATATAAATACTCTAAAGTTCTTATATATACTAGTATTACTAATATACTTCTTTATCTAGTTCTTTAGTACGTCAAATAATAGCTCGATTAGGTTAAAGTCTAGTAAGTATAGTAGTAGATACTATAGATATATTCTAGCTTTTCTACTTAACTCTTCGATATACTTACTATAATAGATAGATATATTATCTATTACTAAGAACAACTCTCTTTTAAGCTATAGTAGTATAGTATACTCTAGCTAGGCCTCGAATATTTCGGCGTTAATACTACCTTAAAAGACAATAGTACTAGAAAAGTATCTATTACTTATAATAGTAGATAGTACTAACTATTACTTCTCTCTTTTATAGAAGTCTCTTTCGAAATATAGTATACCTATAGGTATTTAGTCTCTTTTTCTCTATCTAGTATACTTATTCGACGTACTCTTATTAATATAGTAGACTCGATCTATTAGTATTAGCTCTTACTATAGCCTAAAGTAATTATATACCTTCTTATTATATTTCTTTATAAGGCAAATAGCAACCTTTCTCGACTAGTTCTATGCCTTTAATAGACGTAATATATAGCTCTAGCTAACTACTATATCGAGCTTATTATATAGGTACTATACTATCTTATCTTAAAATATAGTAGACTAATCTACAAGATACTATAATATATATTCTTCGACAATTAGTAAAAGAGCTTATAGGTATCTAGAGCTACAATTAAACGTGTCTATCTCGTAGTATATAGTACTAAAGAGAAGGTAGTTATTATAATACTTGTCGACTATATATCTAGTAATATTAAGACTATTAGTAATATCTTAATTACTACAAGAAGTCTTATTAAATAGACGCTAGATATTATGCTACTACTAGTTAGTAAGCCTATAGCCTATAGTAATAATACCTTAGATTAGTAACAATAATAATATAACAACAATATAATAAGATAGTACGTATAGTACGAGATTCCCAGGTTCTATAGCAAGAATCTATAGAGCTTAGCAGAATAGTAACACTATAGCTAAGTGGTATAGTGCACGGAGCATGGCGCGTAATACTATATATCGTAATACGACTTTACGGAAAACGCAGTTGCTAGCTACGTATATCCTTCGAATGCATAAGTCGGCGAGGTCGATGTAAGCGTACGGATGACTGGCTTGGCATGGATGCACCTTTATCCATGAGTTTTACGGCTAGAGGAAACGACAAATGTGCTTCTGGATCTACGATGTCTAGGCAGCATCACTGATGTTGATGGGCGGGAAATATGGACAGCTTGAACGGCAGCACTAAGGCACCGCTATCACGACCCTTCGACCTTTTTCAGAACTATCCAGGTGACATCACATATCATAGACATATCACGATCGCGTTGTAACACAGCACGACGGAATCTGGTGGTCCTCTGCACAGCACGCATCGGCTCACCTGACTATGGCCACAAATCTGAACAGCAGGCGCCTTGATGCCTCTCTCACCTGCATTGTTCTGAGCCTGATTCTCAACGCATGCCTCAATCATGGGTTGAGCTCCAGGAGGACAGATTCACTCTTCAAAGTCTACGTGTTGGCAGGGAGAATCGCTGTCTCGTTGCTTTGGGTCCGACTGCACCAATGGCTCACTGGCGAGGCAGGTGTCAACCCATTCTTAAACATCGGCATTGGCCTATTGGCCCCATATCTCGCAGACTCTTACTGGCAGACGTGAGCACTTCTGATTGGGAGCACCTTCAGGCGGTGGACGACAGGCGGCGGATGGTGGACGACTAGGACGGCTGCTGAGGCAGGGCTGCAAGGAAGGAAGGTCAGCGAAACAGCTTTGCAGGCTGCGGCGCTCGCAAGGAGGCTAATCGCCCCAAGCCTTCACCGTAGAGACAATATGCATTGGACCATCATGCTGGGTTGTAGTGCGGAAGAAAGCCGGGTCAAGGAAAGCGCAGATATCCGACCCATTAGTCTGGGATCATACCACTCAAGTCGGAGTCATGCATAGTCCTGCAAAAGGTCTCATCGATGTCAAAAGATAGTCAAGTGTCAAGCTATGTCGATGAGGAAGGATCCCGGTCTGCAGCAGAGCTGGGAAATCACAAAGTCGCGATAGCAATTCGGCTTACAACCCTAACCCTAACCCCACCCTAACTCAAAATCATATCTTGGCCTCTCTCCATCTTCTCGCGCAACATCTCCATCCGATCTTCGAGTTATGATGTAGACTCTGCACGTGCGGAGATCTTCCTACCACCACCACATCTGGCCGTTCCTTAGTATCAGGATGATCCATGACGCGCAGCACACAGGCTCCAGGCGTGACGCGATGGCTGCTGTTAAATCTCCCGAATGTCATGTCTTGCACACAATGAATGGGCAACTGTGCTCAGAAGATGTCAATCCTCATGAGACGTACAATGTATCTGGCGTGTTTGGTATCTAGACTCTGTATCTGTATAAAGGTGCTCAACGCAGGCAATCTTGTCAAAGAAGACACATTTGCTGCCAACGATATGTCGATTCCTTCACAACAGCAGCCCGGCCCGGACGGGTTGAATGAGACACTGAATGTTGTATTGCATGCCGATCTCATTATAATCGGTGCAAGTCTTCTCAGGAGCCGGGGCGATATATCAACATAGGTAGGTAGAATTCTTGACACTTAACATAGTTACTCACCGAAAATCAGCGATTGAACTACAGCTCAAGTATGCTTCTTGTGCGATATTACATAGCACAAGATCCTATACACCCCCGGACGGCTCTCCCCCCCAAGATCGCTGAGCTTGTAGCTTTAAACCAATCTCTAAGCGGGATCGTGCCCTACCTGTCACTACGAGCTCTGCACCAGCTCACAATGATAGCGAGTTTGGAAGCGAGCAGAGCTTCTGGCTTCTTATCCCCACAACCAAATCAGAAACTGGTCGCGATAGACTCCCGATTACCGCCGGCAATATTTGGCTCATTGAGCCAGGTCGGCTAGTGGGTGCACTCGTCTGGCTAAAGGCTGTGTCAGCCCGCGAATATAGACTTGCGCGCTGTAGTAAGTGTCGTCTGACCATGGGTGCATGATGTAACGCGACGCGACGCTGGAGGAGTTTCATCAGGGCTGTCCGTTACAGGACACGACAAAGGGTGCGTGCCTGGATCAGGGAATACGCCATCACCGACACTGTGGACAGAATCACGGGAGAGGCGTATGCAAGCATGTCGCTGATCTCTGGATCTCCGAAGTAATATATGCCTTGTGAGGCCGATCGAGAGGAGACGTGCTAACGCCGCAGTCGAGGACAGCACAGAGCGAGCAATTCGCTCGAATGTTCTATTACTTTGGAGTTTTTTGTTACCTCTCAATACGACTGTATAGTAGCGCCCGAGGGTCTCGAGCTCTATGCTACTCCAATCCTGCTCGCAGAAGGATATGAGTGTGATCGCTTGCTGTGTGCGGAGCTCTGCCATTGCTAAAGTCGCGCAATGCTGCGCTAGCGATTCGCTGCGTTCGAGGAGAACAGGATCACAATTTTGGTCCTGCATGCAATTCTGCTAAATCCAGTTATCTCGATTGGACTTCGCGCTGTATTGTACTCGGTATGCATTGTCCAGTGGCAAAGGGAGCAAAGTTTGGGATGCTAATCTCGATCGCAAAGGCAAAGTGCGTGAACGCAGTTTAATACGTGAGCATGATAGAGGCAATCGGAAAAGGAATCATACAAAACTGTCCCGTTAGCGCACAATACTGCGCTACATGCTCTCGTTCCCCCCACTGCCATCACTTCGCCTTCAAGATTGATTCTTCGCAGATGATCAGCGAAGTGATTGCACCGGATTTTCCGGGGACGTTGCTCCAGCGATGGTGGCAATGGCGAAAAGCGCTGACACAACATGCTTGGTACACATCTTGTTCTGCGGAGGCGTGCTCGATCAGAAAGTCTTACCGGCAGACTTTGATGACGAAGATTAGAAAGCCAAAAAGGCTGGTGAATTACCTCAGTAAACCAAGAAGTTTCATCAAACGTCGCTCTTATCCGCTATGGCACTACTGTATTGCTTGTCAAGCAGTTGCGGTGCAACTGTTGAGCACTCTGAACGTTGAGTTGGAATGCAATGACGGCGACAAATGCTGCCGTGGACTGTAAAGCATTGGTTGGCGGTTGTGCTGGCCCAGAGAGAATGCCTTGATTATGCACAACCTCGAATCAGGTTCCCGTGCGAAGCTCAGAGATCGAAAATTGTGCCAAAGCACATGAGCAGTCATATTGTTGTGGTGACTTGTTTGTAACGCGACGTGTCGCTCGACGTCTCCAATCTCTGGCCCATCTCTTACTGTGCTATGGTTTCCGTGTATGGCTGAAAGTCGAGCATGTCTGCTAGAGCTGATAAAGATGCTCAGCAAAGTCTGTTCGCGCGCGGCATGTCTGCGCCATGGCCAATCTGGTCTTCGCGCTGTCACGTATCGCCGGCCGCGACTAACAAGACTACAAAGACAGCCGTTGTTACCTGTTCCTCAGAGCCCAGGTTGTCTCCTTGCGTCGCATTGTTGAAGCATTTGTGTTGCTCAGGTGTCTGTCCAGTCGCTGGTGTCGCCGACGCTCTGGATGGCAAGATGCGTCACCATTGCCGTCCGAGGAGATGACTGCCGCACTTTACCAGAGCTTTGTCATGACTGCTGACTACCGCGCGCCTGTTTCATGTCTTGCGCTGCTCGTTCCATTTGCTGCGCTCCTCTTTTGCCCATACAACATTCATCTTGTAATCCATATCTTTCGGCAAGCCGGTCGTACCCTTCGCCTGTCCCTTCAACAGCAACTTCGTCATCCCGAGCGGGTTCTTGTCCAGCATACCGAGGCCCTTGCCCGTCTTGTTGTCGCACAGCCATCTTTCCGCGCCAATCGACACATCATAATCCTTCCTCACCGGATTGCCCATGACATTGCAGACGAAGCTCGGCACATATAGCGCATCGCGGAGGACGATCTTGGAGTTTTTCGGTCCTGTTGCGCGTTTCGTGTCGCCGACGATCTTGCGCACTTCGAGCTCGACGTCACCGATGCCTTCGACTTGGTAGGTGAGGTCGTTGTGCGTGCTGCTGACTTTGGACTCGAGGGGATTGAAGCTGGTAAACCAGTCGCGATTGTTGGCGATGTGCGCGTCAGAGTCGAACGACCAGATCCAGTCGATGTTGTATGCTGGCTCTTTTGGTGGCATTGCATGCGACTGCGGGTGGCGGAGCGGATAGGGTATTGGGAATGGTAAGTAAGCGGTGCAGCCGCTGTTCGAAGGTTGTGTCTGGCTGATCGACAAGTGCAAGGCTTAGATTGTCGCGGAGCGGGAGCGCTAGTGGGTAGCCGAAAGTCAAAGCTGGAATATATCACATTGTTTATGCGCGCTGCTTTGGACCTGTTTGGAACACAACGCACACCACACACGCTCTCCCACAACCACTCGCAATATCACTGCAAGCACACTGCTAGGAAGAGGCGCGCGCAAAGGCACCGGCGGCTGAAAAGGGTCTCGAGGACTCTGAGAACAAGGCGGTCGGGGCTGGCGAGGGATAGATCTGACGCACGTCGGGTCTGGCGTCTTGAACCGAGTTCGCATCACGAGCGACTTATCACAGTGATCCTGTCAGTCGGGCTCCATCATTGTTTGAGCTGCGTGCTCGGGCGTGAACGGGTCTGCATTTTGCATATGCGAAAAAGAGTCGAAATTTTGGGCGGTTTCGAGGGAAGTTTGGTGGATCGGGCGATGCGGATGGTGGATTGGCATCTTGAGTAATCTGTTACAAGCGTTAGGTAGTCTGTTTCCGCATGACAGTGTGTGCATCTTTCCATCTGCATTAAATTGCAGTCACTCCTCACCTCTGTAGGTCGTTGTTTCTGGGTTTCCCTCATCGAGCTGCCCATCTATAAACGCGGCACAGTAGTTCGCCAGATCAGTCCACAGTCGAGGTATGCTGATACCCGGCAATTTGAATCTACGGAGCGGTGGGGAATCACGTTCTCAATAGAGGACGCCGCACGCGCTTGCAGAGGTGCTTTTGCGCTCCGAGCAAAGTGGATGTTCGACGCGACGCCCGAAGGAGCGTGTCTCCACCATGCCATGCGTTAGCCACGTGTGAGAGCTTCTGCCCTGATCCAACGTCTGTCGCTGTGTGCATTTCCTGTTCCAGGTGTGAGGGAGACATGACGACGATGTTGATACGATTGACGGCGATGCGATGGCGACACGACGGTGACGGCGGCACTGTGCTGATGACAACACGATGCATTGAGCGGCTGGAAGACACTGGGAACGGGAGACACCATGGCGAAATGCGGAAAGTGCTTTGGCATTGCGCGATGACTATGGACAAGATCTATGAAGGCCGTCGTTGGTGGTGAAGGTGGTCTGGCCTGGGGATGCCGACGATTTGGTCTGGAAAAATCCAGTATCTGCAGCACGATGCGTGTCTCACGTACCTTCACGCTGCACGTCCAGCGCGTCGATATTTGCTGATCATAATTCCTGAGTCTGCCGCTAGTTTCCGCCCGAAGATTTACTCACACCACGCCCCACGAGAAAATTGTAGACATTGCGCGGCGCATGCTATGGTGACCCATCCCGGAATAAAGAAGACATACCAGGTGGCAAGGCTTTGGAAGGCCTCTGTTATAACGAAAATTATGTCTGTCAGGCCGTAGACGAACAAGTCGCCTCCTTGGTGTCGCTCATCTCGCAGTCGGCCTCACCACCTTCGTCCGCAGCAGCTTTCTCACACCATCACTGTTGACGTCTGACGTCGCCCCTAGCGCTGGCGGAACAAGCTCGGCCTGCTCTTCTTCATCGCCAGACGGAGACTTCGGAGCGACATTCGCCCTGTCGTGCTCGGCGCTAGCTCTGCCTTTCTCCCTGCTGGCGTCCAGCTTCTCCTTGGACACGAAGCTCCATTCCAGTAGGAGAGACTCCATGCTCAGGCCATGGTATTGGAGAACTTGGTGGAGCTCATCATCTCCCTGAAATCTTGTGCAAGGTGAGCATCGAGCTGATCCCTCAAAGTCTGCTTGCCCAGGACACCAGCACTCCAGCGTGGAAAGGCTTCCTTCCAGCTATAGCCGCTGCCCTTGGGACACTGCTCCAACACCCGATGTGTGCAGTGCTGATGCTTGGCCTGCTTCGGAGAGGCCGTACTCGGTTGTGGTGTTGCCTTCCCCAACGGAGATTGCGCGGCAGATACCTGTACGATGTACGCCGGAGGGTGTAGCCAACCTGCCTTGGTCTCGACGACAGCGCGCTCCAAGGGTTCGCCACTTCCTTCAGATCTCGCGCCAACTTCTTCTCATGTTCACACGAGTACTGCCGGCTGCGTTCTCCTTGGTGACGCATATCAGTCTGGAACGCTTCGGTACACATTCACCAGCGCCATTGGTCAATGCATTCTGGGATGGGCGACCTGCAGGCAGAACCTGCACCTGGCCGTGTAAGCCGTGAACGCATGTCCCATGCCCAGTGAAGTGACATCGGGACTCATGATTTCGGACGGTATTGTCGTGAGCGTCGTTGGAGTGTGGAGCAGGTGAAGACGAAGATTTGACGATTTTATCGTGTCGAAGGTGAGGGAGATTGAGGACGTTCGCCGTAACAAAGCTTGTCGTTCCGTGCGACAGATATGCGTAACGGAGAAGCAGCTGCACAGTACCAACAGGACAGGACACTACTACCGAAGATCATCGGTCCGTGTTCACGACCACTGCTCTCGTGCACCGGTCAGATTCCAAGGCCATGTGCTTCCGACGAGGCATCATAGCTGATGTACTTGCTGCATTGACCTGGACGCCACAACTCTCAGACGTCGGAGATGACAATTGAAGGAGGGCATCACTGCTCGCTCTGTTACGCGAAATGACTCGCATACGTCGCCATCATGAGCGAGCTACGCCCTGTGTCCAACATAGCCTGCGTAAGCTTCGTTCGACTCGCAGCTGTCCTGCTCTGCATGGCTTTCACTGGCTGAGGATCCTTTTCTGCTCGGCTGAGCCTGCCCTTGCGGGCGTCCAAAAGCGATCTGATTGCTTAGCAGCCGAGCGGCTCTCTCGACACTCCTCGTGCGGTCTCGAATGCAACGGTACGTTGAGCGCAGAAAAGTCGTGATGCCTAGGACAGCTCCCACGGCTGGCCGCATCTATATACATGGTCAATCTCAACGTGAGGTGTCCGATCATCGCTGACTGCATCATGGCAGCGGTCCGCGGGATTAGCTTCCAGACAGCATCTCCGTCACGGCATGCTCCGACAACACATTCTTGATTTCCTGCACAGCATAGGTATCAATGGGCCTGATCAAGGCTTGACAGCACGAGCTCTTCGAAACAGCTGGAGACGTCTTGTATGAAGCCCAGAGCTTGCATCTCCAGCGACTTCTGACAGCAATTTGAAGGAAAGCTGCGGAACAGGTCTCCCGTAAAAGTACCTATTGACTCCTGGTGCAATATTCACCGTGCTTTTGCCTCGCTCATGGGGCCCTCAACGCAAGATCGATCAGTCTGTCCAGTGGTTCACGTTGCTGCGCATGACATCGTCGGTAGCCGCGTACGACGGGCAGACGCGAACGACCTCAACGCCAAGAGGAACTCAGACCCTTAAAGACGCGGCGGCTTGTGGAAACGCGGCGTACTAACGATGTCCTCGAGCCACTGTAGCGGCATCTCTGCACTGCTAGTCCAGGACTGGTTTCCTTCGAGTGAGCTGAGAGACGCTGAGCAAGTGTTGAGACAAGAGCTATAGTGGAGCAGATACTGACTGAAGTAACAGTTCGAGCAGTGTAGTAATGAACCTGGAAGGAGATTCGAGCGGCAGAGGAAGGCTCCTGTATAGGCGGAGGGAATCATCGCTCGTGTTGATTGGCTCTGAACAGTACTATGCCGCGATTGAGAAAGACCGCACTGCGGTAGAAGATGCCGCAATTGAGTCAGAGTCCATGAGGCCACTCAGGCAGACTTTGAACTGTGAGCTACGCGATGCTAAACATAGACAGTAGGCACTAACAGACGTCAATTGCTGATCACGGTTCGCTTCTCCTGTTCGACAAACAAGAGGAGGCGCTGTCTCTTCAACAATGAATCTCGGCTAGGGTACATGGCGGATGTCTGGCCAATGTTCAAATACGCTCGGTGACCCAAACTTCCTCCAGACCGCTGTTCAGTACGTTCGAAGCAGAACGGCACCTTGACACCGCCACCTATGATCAGCTCGGAGTATATGCATTGCGTCGCTCATCGCGCTTGCGTTCTGACTCTTTCTTATCAAGTCCCTCGAGTTCAAGGCCTCTTGGTCTCACCTTTGCTGTGAACACATGGCTGATCGTCTCTACTGGTCTTTTCTTAACGCGGCACCAATTGCCTCAGTCTCTCAAATACCGGATCATGGCATGCGGTTACCACAACACGCACTCATAGTGCTGTCGTGTCCTTCGCTCCCGTTATCCGACCCTGATTAGAGTCTTTATTCCGAACCTCGCCTTTCCATCTCATTTCGTCCAAAGTTGCTGTCTCGAAGTCGAAAAGCTATTCCCGCGGGCATTCTCCAGCGTCTCCGTTTGACCCTTAGTAGCTTCACGACTTCCTCGGTGATAAGAGCCTCTTGAGGTCACTGTTCCTGCATTCTCCATCGAGGACCGCGCCACTACTTCGCGAACAACACACTTGCCACACCGGCCGGTCTCACGCCTCGATACGCTGTGGATCTATAGTATACTGTGCCTCTCGTGTTGCCTCCGAACGAATGATGTTGGATTAGGTGGATCGGTAGGCAGTACTACACGTACTCTCCTCGAGGACTCCAGTAGATTTCCGGCTTGATCGTGCTGAGTAACCACGTGTCCAACAGCATCGAGCGAGAAGACTGTTTCAAGTTCATAGCGTAAGTCCTCAATTGAATGCCGCTCAACAAATGCTACAAAAAGACTCGCCATTGCCAACTCTTCCCTCGCTCCCTGAGCCCGGCGCCTGGACGAACGCCGGCGCCAGGAAGATAACCTCACGGGCTAGCAAGACCAGTGGAGCTCTAAGTGCGATACTCTCTAAACTGGACGCTAGGACGTCAAAGCCCAGGCTAGCAATGTCATCCGTCGAGGCGGCGAGCCGATTGAGAGCGGTTGGAGCAGTCAGCGACATCTTACGGTGGGTCTTTCTCAATGGCAAGAATCGAACACCAAAGCTAGACACGAAGGAGTCGAGTGCGAAGCCTAGGCATCTGGCGCCGAAAGCATTAGACGAAGAGGGAAGACATATGTATTCTACTTCTCGGTTAGGGTTAGGGTTAGGGTTAGGGTTTTAGGGTTAGGGTTAGGGTTAGGGTTAGGGTTAGGGTTAGGGTTAGGGTTAGGGTTAGGGTTAGGGTTAGGGTT